>CM042540.1:27483768-27531268 GCA_023630585.1 Cranoglanis bouderius
GGAATCAACTCCAGACCTTTTGTCATGAATTAACTAGGAAACCGGCCACACCTGGCCATGAAACTGCTCATTAGTCAGTTATCCAATGACTTTTGAGCTTGGGAAAATTAAGAGACTATATTAAAAACGGCTGTAATTCCTAAACAGTTAATGCAGTATCTTGAATTAAAGCTGAAAGTCTACACTTCAATCACATCTTGATTGTTTCATTTAAAATCCATTGTGGTGGTGTACAGTGGCAAAAGAATGAAAACTGTGTCACTGTACAAATACTTATGGATCCAACTGTATCTGATATCTGATAATTTGGTGTTTTTTTTGTTTTTTTTTATCTTCACAAAAACCCTGAATGAGAATTGAAAAAAAAGTTCCACTGAACTGCTACAGTAGCTATGATGCGAAACTTATCTCTTATGATGGTAATATTATCTTTAGAGGGCTGTTGTGCCCAGCCATTCATGAGGTGGCTCACAACTATTAGACTGCAGGAGCTTTTGTGTGCGTCATTGTTAAAGGAGAGGAAACTGGCATGGCCCTGCACCAGCAGGATAAAAATGCATGCAAGTTTACAAGACCCAAAACAGACCATACACAAATGCAAACTACATTTAACAATGCATCCATCACAGAATGACAACAGCAAATTTAGTGATCACCTGCATGTTCAGTGAATTTGCAGCTCAAATGAATGATTCGATGACACTGTTGTCTTGTTCCTGATGCATTACATTAACATTTTAATATAAGCTTAATTCCCAATGTGCATAACAAAACTTAAATATACTAAAAATTTCCACACTCAAAATCTAAGCTTTAACTTATAATCTGTCATGTCAAATAAAAGCCTCTGACTTCACTATGTGCAAGTCTGCATAAAATCTCTAAAACACAATAAAATCAATACTTCCAAACAGGAACAAACTTAAGGAATAAGGCTTATGAGGAAAACTGCTAAGGCAAGAGAGTATTTACACAGTACCAGCTACAAGCATTGCAAATTCCATTCATTTAAAAAAAAAAAAAAAAAATGGTTTTGCAAATACCTTACAAGACCGATTGTCTGCACACATCTAGACAGACAAAACATCTCGGGACCAAAGGTCTTCTAGTTCTCTTTACATGCTTCCCCCGTTGCAGGATCTCAAATTCAGAAGTCATATTCTCCTTAAATGACTTTTTTTTGGCAACGTATGTGAAAGGCATGTTGAAAAGACACCTCTGTGAGGATTGGTCTGTAGCCATCATGCGCAACCGTTCACGAACTGGAGTAACCCTGAGCAAGCTGGAATTCCCAATAGTGCAAACAGTCATAAACCACAGCCGTATGTGTGCAGGGACAGGCCAAAACAAAATCAGAAAAGGTCAGCAGAGTTTCCCGCACGACTCGAAGCAGCAAGAAAGGCATGAAGGCAGGCAGGCAATGTGCTACCCGTGATACATTACACACTTAACAAGCAGCCTATAAACAACGGCGTACAAACCAATGTGTTGTTATTTACAGCATGATAATCACAATCTTTCCTTAACCATTGTTTTTCAGAGGTGCTAAGAAGAAAATCCTAGCAAGCGAACAAAACAAAACAGAATTTACCACAGGAAGATGGAAGAGACGTAAAATTGTATTCAGATGTTTACCAAGCGAGGCAAAAACAGGTCCATGTCCTGCCTTTTTTGCCCTTCTATGCCAGGTGGATTTTATTTGCGTTTGGTCTGACTGCTGAAAGAGCAGAATTTTACATATAAATCTAAATGCTACAGCTATACAGTAGATTTGAGCACCTCTGGGTTTCAATGGAAAAAACTACAACTATAAAAATAGCAGTAATATAAGTAAAAAAAAAAAAAATAATAAAATGATTTCTTCATCCCTGACACACCTCTGCACACATTTGACTCTGGCCGTGATCTCTGTAACATCAATCACAAGTGCTCGGCCTCATCACCTGAGGGGTATGTTCGTGCATGCATATGTATGCGTGTGTGTGTGTGTGTGTGTGTGTGTGTGTGTGTGAGTGTGTGAGTGAGAGGAAGTTGGCCCTCTGAGCCTATAGCCAATTCCCGAGTGTGTCCAGGTTCTTCTCCACCCAGAACATGTTCAGCTGAATGTTCTCGATGGCCTCCTGAACGCTCCTCATCTGAGATCCTCTCTCCTTTAAAGAGCTGAAAAACCTCTGAACCTGAGCAGAGATGCAAATCATGATGTTTTAGGATTCACTCACTTTATAGACCTTAAAAAAACAATCTGATTTGCATGAAGGTACCCACCTCCTCAAGGTGTGTCTTTGTAGAGAACTGGCTGGTCGTAGACATGATTATGCTTTGCAAAGGGAAACTGCCAAGGGGAAATCTTAAAAAGGGAATAAATGTGTTAGAATTATATGATCATATTGCAATCAATCAACTTAAACATTCATTTGACCCATTTTCACACACACCATGCTGCATTCACTTACTTCTGTGTGAGTTTATCCCAGTTCTCCTTCACAAAATCCCAAGCGTACAGGTAACCTGTAAAACGTCTGCTTACTCTGCTAATCACAAGAGGAAGTTCAGGGGTCTGAATCGGACTTCCATCAAGACCCGCTTTCAGGATCCTACAAGGAACAGGATTTCACATGTGAACATCATAAGAACCTTTCCAAGTTGTTGATGGACGATCGATGAGTCAAAGTCTCACCATGCAATTTTTCGCATATCTTGAGTGCTGGCCAAAGCCTCCAGTGTTTTGCGTTTCTCCGAGTCGTAGATGGAATGTATGTAAGAGTCATATAATGCATTCCAACCTTCCTCAGTTTGGGCTGCCACAGACAGAACTGCTCTCAGGAGGTCTCCAGGAACCCTGAAGGAGGACACATATCACTGTGTCACAGGCATGTGCCCTTGTCTACAAAATCACAGCAATCTGATAAACATCTCAAAAACAGTTTGTTAAGATACATTGGAGTTTTAGAACAAAACTGAAATGAGAGTTTATTTAAGTTTCACATAAACAAATACAGGCCATTTGAATCAAAACCTGTAGAAAAAACCTGCAGTGAGAAAGTGGTCCAACCCCGAATCAACACAACTGCAGGAAGTGAAACAAACAAATTTTTTTTTTGTAGTTGCATAGTACAGAAATGCGATGTGTGCAGGATATTTGGACCAACGAACAGAAAGAGAAAAAAAATAAATGATTGATGCGATACACAAAATGTTTTGATCTAGTTATTTACATAATTATCTGATCATTTATTTAGAGCCAGCTCTCTGCTCTCTGTGTGATTTCTAGGCACAGCTTCTGATAAAGTTTTAGGAGTATGTGTTCAGCCCTACACAGCCAGTGTCAGTCAGTGTGGGGTTTTTTTTTTTTTTTTTGGCTCAGTAATCATGTGCAGTGTGAAACCAAACAGCAAACTACACAAATATATCAATTTCGCTCTGATTTTAACTTGGCAAATGGACTAATAGGTGTGATATTCAGAAAGATTTAGCCATCAGTTCAATTTGATTACGAAAGCAAACAACGATCATAGAAAGCTGCAACCTTTTACATTCATTCAATCATTCGTGCGTTCATTCATTTGTTCATGCTTTTGTTTTTTTAATTCACTTACTTTTAACCATTGAATTTTTTTGCATGAAAGCAATCCATTTTTGTGTTTCCAAGTGACATTCGAGTGAAAAGAGGAACATAGTTACTGACAGGAAATAGAGTGAATCTGGTGCAGGGTTACTTTGAACTTAACATCAAAACACTTGGTTTCTAATAACAGTTTGGTATTGAAATCTCAGTGGAAAAATACACTAACTTGGGGTTGTAGCCAACCCCACGGTTATCAGGCAATAAAATTGCTGAAAATAAAGCTAAACACACACACACACACACACACACACACACACACACACAACCCCAATTCCGAAAAAAGTCAGGACAGTATGGAAAATGCTAATAAAAACAAAGAGGAGTGATTTGACTTGTATTAAAAAAAAAAATGTATAAAGACAAGGTATTTGATGTTTTACCTAATCAACTGCATAGTATTTTTAAGATAAACATTTATTTTGAAATTGATGCATGCAACACATTCCAAAAAAGTTGGGACAGGGGCAATTTAGGACTATTAGCGATGTGACAAGTTGAAATAAGAGGGTGATGTGAAACAGGTGAGGCAAACGTCTAATCACAGTATATAAGGAGCCTCCAAAAAAGGCCTAGTCCTAGTCAAGAGTAAGGATGGGTCGAGGCTCGCCAATCTGCCAATAGATGCGTCAGCAAATAATCCAACACTTTGAGAACAACATTCCCCAAATACAAATCGATAGGATTTTGGGCATTTAGCCGTCTACAGTGCACAATATAATTAAAAGATTCAAGGAATTCAAGGAATCAAGTCAAATCTCAGTGCGTAAAGGGCGAGGCCGAAAACCACTTCTGACTGCGTGTGATCTCCGATCCCTCAGACGTCACTGTCTTAAAAACCGTCATGAGTCTGTAATGGATATCCTGACATGGGCTCGGGAATACTTTGGTAAACCTTTGTCAGTCAACACCATTCGCCGCTGCATCCACAGGTGCAAGTAAAGGCTTTACTATGCAAAGCAGAAGCCGTACATCAACACTGTCCAGAAGCACCGCCCACTTCTCTGGGCTCGGACTCATCTGAGATGGACAGTAGCACAGTGGAATCGCGTTTTGTGGTCCGACGAGTCGACGTTTCAAATAGTTTTTGGATAAAACACCCGTCGTGTTCTCCGGGCCAAAGAGGAAAAGGACCATCCAAGCTGTTATCGGCGTCAGGTCCAAAAGCCAGCGTCTGTGATGGTATGGGGGCGTGTCAGGGCCCATGGCATGGGTAACTTGCACATCTGTGAGGGCACCATTAATGCAGAAAGATATGTACACATTTTGGAGCAACATATGCTGCCATCCAGAGCAGGACAACACCAAACCACATTCTGCCCAGATTACAAGCGCATGGTTGCATAAGCAGAGAGTGTGGGTGCTAGCATGGCCTGCCTGCAGTCCTGACCTGTCTCTGATTGAGAATGTGTGGTGCATTATGAAGCGAACAATAAGGCTACGAAGGCCCCGTACAGTTGCGCAGCTGAAGAAATGCATAATGGATGAATGGGGGAGAATTCTGCTTGCTAAACTTAACCAACTGAAAGGTGATGTTACACAGTGTTAACAGTCGACTGTCCCAACTTTTTTGGAGTGTGTTGCGGTCATCAGATTTGAAATGAGTGTATATTTTCAGAAATAGATTAAATTCATAAAGGAAAACATCAAACAATGTGTTATAAATAATGTGTTTTCAATATAGTACAGGGGGAAGTGACTTTTCAAATGACTTTTTGTTAATTTTTTTTGGCATTTTCCATACTGTTCCAACTTTTGGGTTTTTTTTGGAATTGGGGTTGTGTGTGTGTGTGTGTGTGTGTGTGTGTGTATATATATATATATATATATATATATATATATATATAAATTATTAAAACAAGAAAAAACGCAATAAGACTACATCTAAACATCTACATTTCAAAAAGAAACTAAGAATAACACAAACTATTCTAAAAAGCTCATCACAGGAAAATATTACATATATAGCCATTTAAAACATGCCCACCAAAAACTGTTGCACTGTAAACTAATAATACTTATTAATGAAACGGGGGAAAATTCATTGCTCAAACCTACGTCTTATTCAAGGATATCCACTGATCAAAGAGGGGTTTGGCGTTCTCAGTGCAGTTGGGTCTGTTGAGGGCGCAGGCTGTCTCCAGCAGGACCGACCTCAGACTTATTTTAGAAACAGAAGTCTCTTCTCCCCATGACTGGCTGTCCATCAGTTTGCCGAAATTATCAAAAATGTAGCTCTAGAAGAAAAGAAGAGAATAAACTGTCCTTGGTGAATTTATTTCCATCTGCGCCTGAACTGAAGCTTTCATTCTTTCAAAGCAATTACTCAATAAATCAAAACTAGATGTAGGTGTAATGTGAATTGGGAGAAAACCCAACCTTCATCCGGGACACTAGATTTAAATCGGATCTTTTCTCGAGCAGCCTGTAGATGGAGCCGAGCTGTGTCAGGGCTTCAGTCAGCGGCGCCGTTTCTTTCTCATTCTTTAAATACTCCAAGAGATTTAACACTTGTCTGAAGGACACCTTTCCAAACCTAAACAAACAAACAACGTGAAATAAATAGTCAAAAACCCTTTCTGGAACTTTTTCACCTTTGGATAAGCTTTAAATGTTATGTTTAAAAGCAGACTACCAAAGTACGTACTCATCTGTATGACTGTATCTTTGGAATTTCCTGAATCGTTAATAAAATGTAGCGTAAACCAAATTCCATCTACCTTGACAGAGCAAAGACATTATTAATGAGAGATGCTCGGTCCTCCGGTGGAAGAACATTCACGTTTTCCTTCAAGGCCTCGATCAGTACCCTCCAGCCTTCATCTCCATAGTCCACGATGTAGAAGCCATCATTCCTGTAGTTAAACTTCAGCCACTTCACACTGCCTGTAATGTTAAAGGTGGCTGAAAAAGATTTGGAAAAAAATATTTTAAAACAAGGTTAACAAACTTCAACTGCTGTGAAATGAGTTCTGTGATTTACTGCATGAGTTTCTTCACATGCTATCAATTATATTTTCATAATGCAATGATCAAATTGGACCAAGGCAGGTTTCTATGGTTACAAGAGTAAAACCGGAATTTTTATTATTATTATTTTTTTACCTGTTTTGTCCTTAAAATAAAACACTTGCTTGCAGGAGATGGAGCTGCTACAAGTGTCATTGATGTACGTCAGTGGGATGTGCCACAAGTTGCTGTGAGGAGAACAAATCCATATCTGAGTGAAGATCAGCTGATTTTCATTGGCTCTTATTAGATTAGGACTTGATGTACTTGGTAAAAAATGTTTGTTGGCTTTTTGACCCCCTTAGTGACAAAAGGCCATTCTGTTTTATAGTGCAAACACATACACACACCTCAGTCATGAGAACACAGACTGCTCTTAATCCGAATGTCGCTTAATACAATGACTGGTGTTTAGGGATTTGTAAATTTGTAACTGTGTACCCCAGTTATATACTAATACTATAGTTATTGTATATGTGTGTTGGCCTGGGAAAACACTACACATGGTTACTGATTACAAACTAATTGATTATACTTATATCCGTGTCTCTACGGAATGTAGCTATCCAACAACTTGATCAAAGTGTGACATTCACAAGGTTTTACACCTCTTCTGGCAAACTGACCGTTTTAACAATCATTTTTTTTTTTTTTTTTTTTTAAGTGATTTATTCAATGTGATCTTTGCAGAGAATCTAGGCAAGATTAAAATGTAAATAAAAACACCTCCATGTTGTTCTGATAAAATGTATTTATGGTAAGTAGAGATATTAAAGAATGTACAAAAAAATAAAAACAAAAATTTGGTCAAAACCTGATTTTTAATCTTTTTTTTTTTTTTTTTTTTTTTTTGCCTCAGTGATAAATAATGGGCTTTTCCAGACCATCAAGCATTTCAAGCTTTGTCTCCTTCCATTCCCACTGGATGGACAGTTCAAAATATGAAGTCTTTCATTACAACATGTTTAACTATTACCAGTAAGCAAAGCGAAAGTATGTAAGTAAGTAAAGTATGTAAAGTACCCAGTGGGGGCTTGGCCTTTTGGGTTCAGGTAAATCAGCCGTTCAACAAATGTTATCCTTCATAAAGTCCTCGTTCACAACTCCATACATTTTAAATTTTGTTGAAATACAAATTACCTCTTTTGAGTGACCAATTTTTTTTTTTTTTTTAAAGTGTTGCTATTACTAAAAGCCAATGTTCCATTGATTTGATAGCCTTTCTAGAAGTTGCACAATCGTGGGGCAGCCTGCTCACCACACCATTTAGCTCCAGAGATATTATTGCTCCTAGTGGTCAAAAATGGGAACTGCAACAAGCACTAATCAAGGCCCACTGGGGAAAGAATCACAGTGCCCTCACACCTCATTGCTCACACAATGAACCTAATACATTTTTGCAAACAAATGTATAGTATAAGTGCAGACAGTGTGTCTATGATGTACAGAGCCATTTCTATCATAAGATATATTGAAAAAGATTGGGAGAAGGAAAGGGGGGGATGACCCAACAGCAGGAATGTGTGCGCACCACGGTGACCTTTTTTGCCTACACAAAAGGCTAAGAAAAAGATTTTTTTTTTTAAAAATGTACCTTCCGTTTCCAATGCTGAATTTTTGGGCTAGTTTCAGGTCTTGTGTATGGGTTTTGAGATTTCTGTCTACAATGCTAAGCCACCAACCAGAATGACATTAAATAGCACCATCGGGAAAAAAAAAAAGATTCGGTTCTTCCCCCTAATCATAGCCCAGTTCTGAGGATGATAAACTTAGTGTTTTGTATTTGGAGTATTGTTATGCATGCTATATTAATGATTTGATAGTTACCATAGAAACAACATCCTTGCTCTGACTGATATTACACTAGAATTTCCATACCAATAGTTGTAGATTGTGAGTTTGCGTGAAACCTTTAGACAATCTGACATTTACACAACACAATTAAAAAATCTAAATTGCTTACAAACAGTTTGTCATAAATTTTGGGGGCTGCGTTGGTATTTTGCATGTGTCAGTTCAAGGGCGTGTCCTGTTCAGATTGGTGTCAGATACTGACCACATTAAAAAGATAATGCGACCAAGAACCAAATATCACATATCACAAAATACCTGTGATGTTCTGTGATGTTGCCAGCATTTAGGAGGAAATGGTCTTGTGTTACTTTCACTTGGTTGCCTGCTCTCTTCACGGTGACCAGCGGAAAACCTTTTTGTACAGTCCAGGTGTTCATCATCTGTGCCACACTGATGGATGGTTTTGTGAACTGGAACAGCAGTGACAATGTGGTGAATGAGGTGTAATTAATATCCAACAATTCCTCATGCATGGAGAAGGTTGTACCTGTGAAAAGCTGTTCCACAGATCTTCCGTCTCGGTGTTGCTGCCGTTGTACTTTGTCAGATAATCAATCACTCCTTTCTTGAACACCTCTTCGCTAAGTGTTGCACTCAGCATGAGTAAAAGAGAGGCACCCTGGGTAGGAACAGGACAATGAAAGGGTCAGTGTTCCTTTCTAGTTGGTGGCCTGAAGGACACAAGAAGAAATGTGTTCAGAATGTGCAACCTTCTCGTAGGACACAGAGTCAAACATCTCTTCCACTTCCTCTGGAGCAGTTACTTTAGCAGACACAGGATGGGACGAATTCATTGCGTCTGTGGTGAGGGCTCCGAAACGTAGATTCAGGAACTCGAGGTCCTGAAAAGGAGCAAACCATTTTATAGAAAACATCCTTAAAGTAGAATGATGCTTCAAGCAGATCAATAATATTAGCAGATGTAAGTGTATGAATGCTGAATCAGATGGGGGAAAAGGCCTTTTTTTGGTGGGAAGCTTTTCTCTCAAACCTGCACTCCCAACATTTTTGATGGATGAGTGTGTGCACACATTCATTTAATTAATATACTTCATAATAACACAACTACTCATTCATTCTCACATGTAGCAGCTATTATGACTTCATGGATTAAAAAACACTTACAATGTCAAGATTGGGGAAGACTTTCTCAATAGACAAGTACTGCATGTATGTTGCAAATCCTTCATTCAGCCAGAGATCACTCCACCAGCGCATGGTGACCAGGTTCCCGAACCACTTAAACAGAAAATAATAATAATTTTTTGCAGGGTTTTTTTTTTGTGCATTTTCTCTTTTTGTTTCTGCATTTTTTTTTTTTTTTTTAAACAAATCAATGTCTCCACATCTTGTGGAACCCATACCATGAACAACTGAGGCTGTTCAGAGACCAAAGGGGGTCCTACCCATCATTAGTATAGTGTTCCTATTAAAGTGGCTGGTGAGTGTACTGGGCTTCTAAAGTGAATTAGTTAAACTATTAAATACTGGACTAATCAGTGTGAAAAACGTTACATGCTAGGCTTTGTACTATCTTGGTTGGCAGATTATCAAAACAAGGTAAGTGTACTAGCCACATACACTCATCAGAGGCACCAGCAAACTCTGCTACTTCCTCCTAAGCTTTATTTTTCTTCGTAATGTCTCTATACACATTTAATGTGAGCCTGTATATGACCGGATAAGATGAAAACAGTAGTTGTGTGTACATGTTTTTTTCCCTGTGTGTATGTTTTTCTTCCATTTTTGCATATCAAACCGGGCACGAGAACTAATTGCAGGTAGGAACTAAAGTTGTGAGTGGGGTATACGCTTTGTCGCTTGCTAGTGAGGACACTGGGTAATGTTTGAATATTTTGTGTACCTGATGTGCGAGTTCATGGGCAATAACGGAGGACACTAGTTGTTTATCCACGGGGGAGGAATGATTACCCACGAGCAGGGTCGTCTCCCGGAATGTGATGAGACCCCAGTTCTCCATTGCTCCAGCCAGGAAGTCTGGAATGGCTACCAAGTCTGTTAATAAAAGAGAGACACGTTAAGTAACAAAATTAGCCGAAAAATAAATCCGACCAACGCAAATTGAGTTACTAGGAAACACCATTAACGCAGATACTCGACCATACACGGAACTGAATTATTTCCATTTGCTCAGTTACTGTAAAGTGAAGCCTGTCTCACCTAATTTGCGCAACGGATAGTCGATCTCAAAGAAACTATTGTAGAACTGCAGCAGCTTGGCAGCTGTTTCCAGCGCATAATGAACTTGGTCTTTTTTATCTGGAACTGCATATACGGAGACCTGTGGAAAATGTGATACAGATGAGCACACACATTAGACCTAATCAGTTTTGTGGATGAAAACACACACACACACACACACACACACACACACACACACACACACACACACACACACACACACACACACACACACACACACAACACCAGTGACAGCAAGATGTCTCAGTATGAGCCATGTGAAGTCTTTCTGGATGCACATTTTTAAATCACAAGAAAGTATAAGAACGTGCTGTGGAGCAAGCATGAAACATACATACCAGAGTGTTAGAGACATTCATACTGACACTGCGGAAGTTGGCCACAATAAACGCAACCAGATAGGTGCTCATATTGACGCTCTTCTCAAACTCGTCCTCAAAAAGCCCATCTGGCAATGTCGTAGTTTTGTTCTAGAAATAAGGGGGGAAAAAAAAAATCAGTGAACAGAATAAATTTGTAAATATCATGTTGTATATGTTTATACAGACATCACTAATTTAAAATCTTAGACTTTTTAAAGACCAAAATGAGACTTTCAAGGACTTCATGTATTTCACATTACTTAAAGGATTTAAACAATGTAAATGGCACTTTAAAAAAACAAAAAAACAAAAACAAACTATTTTTTAAAGTATGTAAACTTGTGAGGCAAAGTTTGGAGAAAAATTGTGTAACTCTATTACGATGGCAGAATTAGGAGGCTTTGATGCTCTACTGTGCACATTTTGGGACAGGGGTGTTAAACTCAAATTCTGCCCGAGCCATATCAGCATATTTTTTTTAGACTTTGATGGGCCATAATCTAAGACTACTGTTTTTTATTTTAACCAGCTCTGAAAGTAGAACAGGACGTTTCTAGGAAAAATCTAAACTGACAGAAACTGAATGTACTACTGGGTGTTATACAACAGTAATTCCGATCCACTAATTTGATTGGTCGAGCAGCATTCCAAGAGTACCTTTATTTAGTGTAATTGAATTGGGACGTTTCACTGCGTGTATCACGTCGCTCGTCTGTGTTCGCCGTGTAAAATTCCATTTGTAAGTCTCTGCATTGGGTGATGCATTATGGTATTTGGTTTAATTAGTGTCAGCACTGTCAGAACACAACGAATGCTTCAAGTTGTTTCCCCAAATTCAACTGAAAATGCAACTTATAATGACTTCCCCAGTCTCAAAATTATTCAACCCTTATTCAGTCTTCATTAGTTGCACCAGGTGTGCTTGAGCTGGAACACATGAAATACCTGAGCTGGCTAGGGGTAGAAAATACATGAAATACCTAGACGGGGCAGAAAAAGGAAGCGATCAATGGCTGCAACCAGATTTCTGAGAAGGCAGGTTGTGAAAAACCCTCGAGTGACTGCAAAAGACATGCAGAAAGACTTGGTGGGAACAGGCACTGAGGTTTCAGTGAGCACAGTATGGCACGTACTAAACGCGGAAGGTTTCCATGCTAAAGACGTACACCACTACTGACCCAAAAGCACAAGAAAAGTTGGCTCAAAATCATATAAATAAGCCACAGAAGTTTTGGGATTCTGTTCTGTGGAGCGATGAAACAAAACTGGAACGTTTCAGCACGATGGAGCAGCGGTACGTCTGGAGAAAGAAGAGTGAAGAAAGAACACTGTGTCCACAGTCAACCATGGTGGCGGCTCGGTGATGCTCTGGGGCTGCTTTGCATCCTCTGGCACTGGAAACCTGCAGCGTGTGGAAGGCAAGATGGATTCATTGAAGTATCAGGAAATCCTAGGAGAAAACGTCCTGCCGTCTGTGAGGAAGCTGAAGCTTGGACGTCATTGTACCTTGGTTGCAGAAGAAGTCCTGGAAGATTCTACAGGTCCACCATAGAAAGTCTCTGGTGGCATTTGAAGAAGGCGGTTGCAGCACGCAAACCCAAGAATATTACTGAACTGGAGGCCACTGCTCGTGAGGAATAGGCTAAGATTCCTCAGGAACGCTGCCAGAAGCTGGTGTCTGGCTATGCATTTCGTTTGCAGCAGTCATAAGTACTAAAGATGCTTGCCATGAAGGGGTTGAATAATTTTGAGACTGGAGAAGTCATTATAAGTTGCATTTTCAGTTGAATTTGGGGAAACTACTCGAAGCATTTGTTGTGTTGAACTATTTCAATTGCTTTTGCTTGATTTGTTCATTGCAAAGAGCTGAAAGTCTGTAAATTTTCACAATAAACCTGATTTGAAATGGGGTTTGAATCATTTTGATTGCAACTGTAATTAGCTGCATAAATAATTACATCAGTGGAAGGTCCTCATAAGGATTTTGTTTGTGTGTTTGTGTGTGCATGTGTGTGTGTGTGTGTGTGTGTGTGACAGATATGGTTACAGTGCCCTAAATTAATATATATATAGCAATAAAATACTACACTAGCATCTGTCCAAAAAAAAAAAAAAACCCTCACAATCAAACTGGGGTTATTACCAAAGGCATGTTAGAAAGGCTGATGTACTCCGCTTGTCTCTTTATCTTAATTAGAAATCTGGCTTTAAAAGCAGGTTCATCAAAACAAGGAAAAGCCTTGCGGGCAGCCAGGGGTTCAAACTGAGTAGCAGCCAAAACTCTGTTGAAAGAGCAAGTGAAAAACAAACACGATAAATTACACCAACAGTGATTATTATTATTATTATTATTATTATTATTATTAAGAAGAAGAAGAAGAAGAAGAAGGGGAACAACAAAAATAATAATAATAATCTAGTCTACCTTCTTTTTCCACTTGTGTCAGTGTAAGAGCTGTTATAGAAGCCACCATAGCTGCTGGAGAGGTTTGCAGAATACCTGATATTCAGCACATATTTCTGTCCCTTTTTAAGTTCCTCTGACAACTTGATAGCAATCTGCTGCCAGGGCTGGTACTCCAAGATCTTCACCTCTTTGCCTTGGAAAGTGACATTCTGTATCTGTATATCAGAGCTGTGCAAAACAATCTTCTTGGTCTCTTGCAGGACCTCCACGGTGATGGCTACACTCCCTGTGAAAGTCATGGTGGTCAGGTTGGGATGGAGCGAAATCTCGTATTCAACAGGACGCACGCTGGTTGGAAGCCTCAGGTGCGTCCATGGGAAAAGCTCGCCATTTTTGGAGATTGGATAGATGACTTCTAAGGGGCTGGCCTTATGGCAGCCTTCTTTGGAAAAAGTGCACTTGGGCAGGAAGTAGATAACCATGACCAGTGAGGCAATGAGGACCAGGAGCAAGACTCCCACCACCATGGTCTTCGCAGAAGGCATCGGGCATGAACCGGATGGTTGCTGGCGGCTGTAGGACGCAGCGTTGCTGCGCTGGCTGGAACTACGGTTCATGAAGGACATCCCTAGGAGTCTAGCTGAAGACTCGTAGTCCTCCTCATCTTCTTCCAGCTCATTCTCGCCAAGGCCGCGTACCAGCAGCCTGGAACTGCGCGGCTCATACATAACATCATCCGAGTCGATGGGGTAGGAGGGCGAGTCTTTCGCCAGATCCACCACGTCAGGTTCCTCCTCAAACATGCTGTTTTCTATCATGTTCCGGGGTAGTGGAGCTCGGTCTGAGAATAAAAATCAGATATATCCAAAAACAGTTCATTCTACAGTATTTGCCATAACAGTAACATTGTTGTTGGTGATAATAGGTTATTTCCTGTTGACATGTAGGGTTGTATTTCCCAGGAGTGCTGTGAAAGTGAATGTAGCCTGCATTTTGCAGTCAAGTGCAATTCGAGCAGCACATTAACCACATCAATAAAGAGTCAGATGTGAGATACAAATTCTGTGAAGAGCCACATGCCATTATATGTACATATATATATATACACATTATATGTATGTAGAGCTCTTTTACTTTTGGATAACTGCATACTGAACTTTGAGCAAATATATCTAGACAAGCGGACCGAATGTAAAGTTTGGCCTGTCGACTTTTAGTCAGAGGCCTACATGTAGATTTGTCACCCTCACAACGTGACCACAGTCTTCTTTCTTTCATTTCCTCTTTGGAGAAGCTGAGAAAAACAGGTTGTGCTGTACTGTAAAAAAAAAAAATACACTAAAACATACTCTATCCATAATTCAAATTACTGAATTATTATTATTGCTATTTAACCAGTAGCAGTTAAAACTAAGGTCTGTTTCTTATTCTAACCACAGTGCCACTATGCAGCTTACAGACATTAAAAAACGTTCCTCTTTCCCCTGCTTATTACAAGTCCTGGCCTTACAGAAACCAAACAAACCATCACTTGTGCAAACATTACAATTATATCAGCTACTCTCATGCAGCCACAGGTGTGGCTGTGCTCCTTATTTTATACTTTATAAACACATCAAACTGAAACACAAAGACTCCTATAGTTCTTATTCAGCTTTGCTCTACACAATGGAAAATATTCCATGTTATTGAAATATGATTTTAACGGACAGCAATGATGCCTAGAAACGCTTTCCGGGTCTTTTATAATGTGCTGCATCTCTGTGAAAAGACAATTTTGTTTTAGGACTTGTGATAACTGTTTGCCTGACCCCATTTTATTTACTCTGAAACCGACTGGTCACAGCACAATGCTGAAAGTGTTTGAACTTTATTCATTAGACACCTTAATTTCTACGTTAACTTGGGCATGTCAACAGGGTGCAAACTTTTTTTTACCTTTCTAGTAAAAAATAACCGCTATCTTGGATTGCTGTGCTGTTTTATAGATAAACTGTAAAACTATATATATATATATATACCTGCTTAGGGAGTGCAGGTGGAACCTGTTTTATTTATACCGCTCTCATATCTAGTCTCTGGTGTTCCCTTTGCTATTGAGGTGTGTGGTGTCATCATGCCAAGATCTGAAGAGTTTTGTAAGGCCTTCAGAAAAAAAAGGTTGTGGCTACCTATGAGTCTGGCAAGGGATTTAAAAAGATCTCCAAATTATTTGAAATACATCGTTCCACTGTAAGGAAAATAACCTACAAATGGCGCAGATTTCAAACGATTGCCGATTTGTCCAGGACTGGCCGTTCCAGCAAATTCAGCCCAAGAGCAGACCGTCTGACGCAAAAAAAAAAAAAAAAAAAAAAAAAGTCTCCAAGAACCCCAAAATTTCATCACAGGATCTGCTTGTAAGTCTTGCAGCTGTTGGTGTCAGAGTGCATGCTTCTACAATCAGAAAGAGATTGCACAAATTTGACCTGCATGGGAGGCGTGCCAGAAAGAAGCCTTTGCAAGACTACAGCTTGCCAATGAGCATATAGGCAAAGAAAAAGCCTTCTGGAGCTTTTCAGGAGAAGCACCTCATACCAACTGTGAAGCACGGTGGTGGAAATGTTATGGTTTGGGGTTACTTTGCTGTCTCGGAGACTGGACAGCTTGTATTCATTGATTAAACTATGAATTCTGCATCATATCAAAGAGCGCTTGAAGATAACGTGAGGCCATCCGTCCGAAAGTTGAACCGAAAGTAGACCTTTCAACAGGATAATGATCCTAAGCAGGAAACCACGTATCCGGTTGAAAGATACATACTAATGGTACAAAACAATGTATCTTTGAACACTCCAGTGACAATGAAAGGTACAGTTTTTGTGTGTGTATGTGTGTGTATGTGTGTGTGTGGGTGTGTGTCAGTCAGAAATCTAGCTAGCTAAGCAAAAGTAGCTCCTTATACCTGATGACCTTAAGTGACAACGAAGCTTTAAGTATGGCCTCTAAGAGTCTCTCATGTTGTTGACATGACATTACTCATTCACTCAAGTTCTGTATCAAAGCTTCTTTTTTGTTCTTTTTTCTTTTTCTTTATACATATATTAGCTATATTAGCGAGCTAGATACAAAACTACTTGTTGAGCAAACTTCTCGCACACTTTGAACCATCTGCATGTGCAATTGGTGTCATTTAGGTTGATGTCACTTAGCCAGACAACACTGAAAAACACGACGCTAGCTACTTGTGTACTTGATTAGCTTAGCTGCGCTGCTTGCCTAGTCAAAAACAGGAGTGGTTCGACAGTGTTTCAGTGGTCTGGACGTCATTACAAACGGCTTGGGTTTACAGGAAACGTGCATTATGTCCAAACTAACTACCTTTACAAGCGGGTTAACGTATCTGGTGTTTGGGTGTAATGTTACCTATCACTGCTCTTGTCACAACAGATAGCTTAGCTGACAAGTCAGGACTTCTTGTCTTACCACTGTCAAACGGATCCATATTTGGATGTCAGCTCACGTCCAGGCGATCGCTAGTATAACACGTTAATCCACAGCAAAGTGAAGGCTTATTTAAAAAAAAAATAATAATAATAATTAAACAAACAGAACCACACACTCGGTTAACAACAAACAAACTGCCGAAAACTGGCTTAGCCTGTCTAGCAAGCTAGTTTACTTCCAGCATCATGAGCTGCTGTCTTGTCTCACTTAGCTGGACTCGAAATAAAAGGATAAACGCTCTGTGTGGATATCTGTGGAAGAACAGCCCATGGGTTGAAGCATTACGGTTCCCAGTCCCTGTTTTAGAAGCACAACATGTTCCTCCCTGAGTGCACTGGTTAACATTTAGCACTGCTCCAGGCGGCGTGCACAAGTACTACACTGTCTCATTATTCTCTGAGCTGTGAATCTGAGTGTTTCAGCTAATCTACAGGTCCTTTCAGCTAAACCTGGTCCTGGAGTGCTCCCTGCACTTCACTGCAAACACTAGGGTTTTCTCAGCTCTAACACACACACACACACACACACACTAGTGTGTGCAGTGATGGAGTCCAAGACCAACATACTGTGCACTAATGACCAAAGAAGTGCAGAGAGCATTGCATGAGATGTAATCTAACCAGCCTAACAAGGTTCCCAAATTCGAATCCATGAAAACATATTAGTGTCATACCTGTGGATCCATACTCCAACTGGGTTACGAAGCAAACGGACTCCATAGCCAGAGCAAAATACTGAACACGGTGAGAAAGCGCCCCGAGTCACTGCCCACCAATTCGAGCTATCACATGCTGTCAGTTTCGTTCACTATTATTCATTGTGGCTCTCACAATAGTCCAATGTGAGACTTATTCATGTGATTGTAGGCTAAAGTCCTGCCTGTTTATCTACTACCATGACCATGAACATGTAGGTCTACATGCAGTTGAACATCACTGACACACATTTCAACCATTTACAGTGCAGAATTACCGATTCTGGCGTTAGTTTCGTGCTGGTGCTGTATTTTTGTTATTCGTCTGAGGAGATATCCGTCTCTCTGACGTGACAGGGGGAAACTGTTAGCACAGTTACAATGGTGTTATAACAGGAGAGAGCATTTCAACTATCTGCGGGGCACGTTAGTAGTGGTTAGCATATTTGCCTTGCACGGCTGGGGTTGGTCGTTCAAGTCCTGCCTCCACCCTGTGTGCGTGGAGCTTGCATGTTCTCCCTGTGCTTAAGGGGTTCCCTCTGGGTACTCTGGCTTCCTCCCCAGTCCAAAGTCATGCGTTGTAGGTTGACTGGTATTTCCAAACTGTCCGTAGTGTGTGAATGTATGTGCGAATGTGCCCTGCAATGAGTTGGCAGGCCTTGTGCCCCAAGTTCCCTGGGATAGTCTCCAGACTCCCCCGTGATCCTGTGTAGGATGAGCGGTATGGAAAATGGATGGATGGATTTCAACTATCTCAAATATAAGCGATAATGGTCAGGTATCGCTGTTAGCTCCTAAAAGCAAATGAGCAAGAACTTCTTTTCAGACTCACCATTTTCCCAGTGATATTCAATGTCATATTAATGAGAAATCCAATGTAGACATACAGGAGATAACAAATATTGGACTCAAGGTTCCAGAATGCACAGCAGCGACTCGGATCATTAGTGACCTATGACGGTGGTATTAGCATGAAAGTTGTAGCTTTGGAACCTGTTCTGATTGGGCAGTGCGTACAGATGAGTAGACAGATTAAAGGACTAAAGCACCGCTGCACTGAGATGACGCAAGAGCTAAATCCCATGGCACTACTATCAGCAGGCAGTCAAAAGGCATTTTGGGTAATATAGGAAACTACTGAAAATAGACCAACTTGTTGATGGAGGTTAGTTTAAGTCCTCTCTGAAGTTCATTCCAAAATAAATCCGGGATGTTAACATGTTAATTATAAAGTTTAATAAGGTGTTTATAAAGAAGTGCATGCACCAACAACTGCTAACAACCCCAGAAAAGCAAGTTCACTTGTAGCCATTGTCTGACATGGTGTCATCTTTCAGAAAAAGTTTAGCTCCACATTCAGGGTAAAGGAACTACCATGCATTTTAGACATCTGTGTATTATTTCTTCATAGAGACCGCATAGGTCATACGTGAATTAGAAAACAAAAGCAGGGAGGCCAGAATGATGACCCAGTTATTTAAGTTTCATTTTATGAAGGAATCAGAAACCATCAAACCATGTTTAAGACACAATATTTAACAATTCAGTTTAGAAAACCTAAAGGAAATGGAACACTGATCACCACACAGGCAACACATTTCTGTTTCCCCATATTTCCATTTACCCTGAAATACAAAACAACTCAAACCCCATGCTTGTAGGTAAAACTTTATCAGAACCTTAAGTGCTGCATTCTGATATGAAATGTGCTTCTTTGCTTATAAAAAAAAAAAAAGTAAGAGTGAAAATTTCTATTAATTCATCTGCATGTTTTTCTGAAGCATGTGAAATTTCTAATCCAGTCTCTTCTGAAGCCACATCCTCAGAGTTTCTAAATTCCTCTCCAGCCACAGAATGTTTTTCTCCACGTTCTCCACAGCCACCTGAGTGACGCGGAGCTGAGACGACTGTTCCCGAATGGAACTGAAGAAATCCTTGATCTGGAAAAGTAAGGCATGCATGTCTTGTGTAAGGGTTCCACAGAACAGTGATAAAGATGCTGAATCATTTGAAAATAAACAAGATGAAACTCACATCAGTGAGCTCCTCTTTAGATGAAAACTGTCCGGTTGTACCTATGATTATATTTCTGATGCAAAACGATCCGAGCTGAAATCTGCAAAGAAGGAAATAATATAGTCTTTGTTTGGACATCTTATGACATGCTTTCATCTGAAACCACCTGTTTCTTTGGGAACTATACTACGCACAATTTTGACTGCTAACAGCTAAGTCACAGGGAGTTGTATGGCAAATAGACAGATGAACCATAACATTAAAACCACTGACAGGTGAAGTGAATAACACTGATTATCTCATTGCAGTGGCACCTGTCAAGGGGTGGGATATATTAAAGTGAACAGTCAGTTCGTGAAGTTGATATGTTGGAAGCTGGAAAAATGGGCAAGTGTAAGGATCTGAGCAACTCTGACAAATTGTGATGGTTAGATGACAGATGGCAGATCTTGTGGGGTGTTTCTGGTATGCAGTGGTTAGTACCTACCAAAAGTGGTCCAAGGAAGGACAACCAGTGAACTGCCTTATTAATAATAATAATAATAATAATAATAATAATAATAATAATAATAATAATAATAATCAGATTTTTATTTAACAAAGAAAACCTGTGTAATTGTTCATATGGTAAAGCTTTCTGTAACGTTCCTTTAACATTTGTGGAAGGTGTCTCAGGTGTTCTGTAATGGCAATTTTTCCATCATGGGATAGTCTTCAGGACAGAGGACCTTGTACTTTTTGGTTTCTCAGTAACATGACAAGCTGTGTTTTTTGTTTTGTTTTGTTTTTTTTTTTAACTCCAAGACAGAGAAAAAAAGAGAGGCTGGCAAGGAAACGACTTCTCACAGATCCATTCTCACTCTTGTACCTGTATGAGCTGTACTTACTGATATATTGATATACTGATATATACTGTACTTACTTTTCCACCAGTTTATTCCAGTTGCTCTTCACAAAATCCCAAGCTAGGAAATGACCTGCTGGATTTCTGGCCACAGTGTATATTACTGTAGATAAATCCTGGGCTTTTATCACTGAGCCTTCCATTCCAAGCTCGAGCAACCTGAAATCAAATGCAGTCGTATTCATTATGTAAAGCATTTAACAGTCTATCTGCATCAATCCAAAATTATTTTAATGTTATCCTATAAACTAAATAAAACAAAGTGCAATCGTGTAGATAATAATATACCGTAGCAGCTTATTGGGATCCTTGTTGCTCGTCAGTGCTGAGAGGACTTTGCTTTTCTCTGCTGCACTTATGGAAAGCGCATACTTTTCCAGCAGGTAGTGCCAGCCGTTATTATCCTGGGCTCCGACTGTGTAGATGGTCTCAGCCACATCAGTGGGTAAGCTATAGACACCAATTCACACTCTGTAAACTATTCACAATCAACTCAGATGCACACAGTGCTGTTAGTATTGAATTTATGATCAATTACAAAATATACTGATCATGATTATCAGCTGGCACAAACCAACAGCAAGTCATTTTGAAGAAAAAAAAGAAAAAAAGAGTATGTTACAGTATATCAAATGACCTGATCGTGCCATTAGAGTGCATCCAGCTTTGGAAGAGATGTTTGGCCTTTTCCACACAGGGAGAATAACCAAGATCACACGCCAGGGACAGAAGCTCTGAGCGCAGCCTCCTATCTGAGACCGTGCCCTCGTCACTCCAGGTCTGCTTGTCTATCACGTTTCTAAAATACTGCAGGATGTAGGTCTGTGGGACAAAAGCAATCACACACAAGGGGTCACTGTCTACCTACATAGCGAAATTTTTCGATCCAATCTGTGAAAAGAAGAGGCCTTAAGACAAGATATTTGCAATCTCACATGAAAAAAAATCTAATAGCCTGAAATGCTCCTAAAAAACTGCCCTCTAACTGACATCCATAGGAGGAACACGGAGTATCCAATTAGATTGACTCTAATGTCCTGGAAATATCTTGTTGAGGGACGTCTGGCACATTACATTAATTTAGTTAAAGTCAAGGCAGACCCACTGATCACAAACTGACGGTGTGGTCTGCTAGTAATACAGATGCAGTAGTGTGTTACCAGCCAAACAAACAGGTTAACAAACATAAATCTGACATCTGATGGTGAAATACCTTGAGATTTTGGGTGACATCGGCTATATTTCTTTTCTCTATCATCTTGTAAAACGATTCTAAATATCCGATGCCTTGGAGGAGGGGAACATTGTGTGTCTCAGACTTTAAGTAGGTGATCAGGTCCAAAGCCCGGTTCAATGTCAAGCGCCCTGCCCTGTAGAGATCAGATAAAAAAATTTTTTAAAAAGTATATAGAAAAGAAAACAGAACACATCAATACATATTTTTCCTTTATAACACAGGGGTGTTCAAATGTTTCTTATCAGGTATCCACAAACTTTTGCCATGTAGTGTATATTGTTTCAAATATTTCAAAAACTATTCAAATGTGATATAAACTAAATATAAAATACATTATTCTTGCCAGTGTGCAGTCATAGTCCTAAATAATTTAGATTTATAATTTATAGTCCTAAATAATTAATATTTTGCAGAGGGGAAAGACTAGGACATAGGGTGCTGATCCATTTTTAGATTTTTAGTTTATTTATTTATTTATTTATTTATTTATTTATTTTTACTTAAGTACGACACCTTGTGTTCAAACCAGGAAATTCTTTTTTAGCTCATTTAATAGCAAGGCAATATACAGTGCCCTCCACTAATATCGGCACCCTCAGTAAATATGAGCAGAGAAGGCTGTGAAAATTTGCCTTTATTGATCAACCTTTTGATCTTTTGTTAAAAAAAAAAAAAAAATCACAAAACTAATCTGCTCTCATGGATATCAAACTATTGCCAACACAACACAGGCTTATAAAAAAAATCTTTGTTAAATATAGGTGTGCAACAATTATTTGCACCCTTTTATTCAATGCTTTGTGCTACCTCCCTTTGCCAAGATAACAGCTCTGAGTCTTCTCCTATAATGCCTGATGAGGTTGGAGAATACATGGCAAGGGATCTGAGACCATTCCTCCATACAGAATCTCTCCAGATCCTTCAAATTTCGAGGTCCACGCTGGTGGACTCTCCTCTTCAGTTCACCCCACAGGTTTTCTATGGGTTTCAAGTCAGGGGACTGGGATGGCCAGGGCAGGAGCTTGATTTTGTGGTCAGTAAACCATTTCTGTGTTGATTTTGATGTATGTTTTGGATCATTGTCCTGCTGGAAGATCCGACCACGGCCCATTTGAAGCTTTCTGGCAGAGGCAGTCAGGTTTTCATTTAATATCTGTTAATATTTGATAGAGTCCATGATGCCATGTATCCTAACAAAATATCCAGGTCCTCTGGCAGAAAAATAGCCCTAAAACATTAAAGAGCCACCACCATATTTAACCGTGGGCATGAGGTACTTTTCCATATGGCTTGAGTTTGTTTTTGGATGAGAGTAGAGGCTTTTTTCTTGAAACTCTTCCAAACAACTTGTGGTGATGTAGGTGACTTCAGATTGTAGTTTTGGAGACTTTCTGACCTAAAGACAAGACGCGACTAACTTCTGCAATTCTCCAGCTGTGATCCTTGGAGATTTTTTGGCCACTCGAACCATCCTCTTCACAGTGCGTTGAGACAATATAGACACGCGTCCAATTCCAGGTTGATTCATAACATTTCCAGTTGACTGGAACTTCTTAATTATTGCCCTGATGGTGGAAATGGGCATTTTCAAGGCTTGTGCTATTTTCTTATAGACACTTCCCATTTTGTGAAGCTCGACAACATTTTGCCGCACATCACAGCTATATTCCTTGGTCTTACCCATTGTTATGAATGACTAAGGGAATTTGGCCTGTGTGTTACCTCATATTTATACCCCTGTGAAACAGGAAGTCATGGTTGAACAATTTCCTGTTCCTAGTCACCCAGGTGTACTAAAAAATGTAAAATATCAATGGGAATATACTTCAAATATATTTTTCTCATATGAATTCATAGGGGGGCCAATAACTGTTGCACACCTATATTGAAGGAAAAAAAATTTTTTTTGATTTAACTTGTGTTGTGTTTGTAATTGTTTGATATCCACAAGAGCAGAGTATTTTTATGAATTTTTTGTACAAAAGATGAAAAGGGTAAACAATAAAGACAACTTTTCACAGGCCTCTTCGCTCATATTTACCGAAGGTGCCCATATTAGTGGAGGGCACTGTAACTTTTTTAAATAGCTTGCAAACTAGTAGCAAAATGCATTTACATTCCCTTTAAGATTTCTAACAGTTCATTAGTCTTCATACTGTGTCGATAACTTACGTGACCAACTGAAAGGCATTGTGAATGAGGTTGACTCTGTCCTTAAAGCTCACAGCACTGTGGTTTACTTGCAGAAGGTTAATTAGTGCACTCCAACCCTCCGCGTCATAGTGGATAATGTAGTAGCCATTCATGTCTGTGTTAAATTTCACCCAGCCCACTTCCTGATCCAGGATCAGCATATCTGAGAAATGATTAAGAATTTTATTAAATGTATAACTGCCTCCTTACTTGACTCTATGCGTTATATTAATTATTTTGTAGTAGTTCAGACCTGACTTTGTCTCTAATATATGCCTCATTTCTTCACTGGAATGGCTTGTTTTGTAGGTCAAAGGAATGTGCCACAGATAGCTGTTTCGGTGAAAGAATGAGAATAATTATTACGACTGAACGGAACAAGCACACATAAGCAAACATGAGGGCTTTTGGTAATTACCCAGCTTGCACTGAGTGCCACAGTGGGTCACTGGGCTGGACCGTCTTTACGAATCTCTCCTGCTCAATGTAAAGCTTGGTCCCCTGTCGCTTCACCGTCACCAAAGGGATGCCCTTCTGTAGAGTCCAGGTGTACATCATCTTCTTCAGGTCTATGTGCTCCCCTGCAAACAGATACTACAGAACAAGCAGTGAGTGACGAACACTCTAGTTTTTCATTATTAATCTAAGACTCTTAAGTGTGGAATGAATCATACAGCATTTTTGGTAGCCTGTCCATCACTATAGCAGTATTCTCCTAATGTAAAATCCTCTTCAGAGCAGGTCTGTAGAGCAGAGAAATATGAAATACTTCACATTAGAACTGATTATTAATGCAGAATCCCATAATTCCATGAATGAGAAAAAGTTTTTACATTGACCAGGCTGTCCCATAGATCCTCATTTTTGGCATTCTTGTAACTGAACTTCCTCAGGTACCTGACTATGCCACTCTGGAACACATCATCTGTCAGGAAATGCCTCAGCATGTGTAGAATGCATGCCCCCTAAACATTTAACACAAACGGGTCCAATATAAACGAATTAATAGGAGATGTTATGATTGATATGACCTGTTTAGACCTGGTTATTTTATATCTTGTATCTGGATTGTATCATGATAAATTAACCACACACATTTAGACTATAGTCAAACGTCTCTGGATGTCCAGATTGAAATCTAATTATACATCAGCTCATAACACTTGTTTTAGTTGTTTTAAGCAAAGGATGATTGACACGTTAATAATAACAATTTTGTGTGGTGTTTCTAATTTGGTAGTCACAGATCTTATAACAAAATTATGTGTTTTTAAAATGTGGCTTGAGAGTGTATTTTACTCAGAACATCTGACTAAACGCACCCCAGGCCTCTGGTTGTTCGAACAACCAGATTGAAATCTTCTTAAATGTGGGTTGGGGGATTCACACTTGAATTTTTTTTTTTTTTTTTTTGTGGGAAAATCTCTATATACAATAGATACAATCCTAAAAAAAAAAAAAAAAAAAGGATTCAAAGCGGTATTTGATACTGGGAGGAAATCACCTTGTCATAAGACACTGCATCAAACATCTCCTTTATCTGAGTGGGGTTCTCTGCAGAGGATGAGATTGCTCTGGAAGAGTTGAGTGAATCTCGACCAATTGCTACAAAGCAGATGTCCAACAAGTAATCCTCCTGAAATTGAGATCAAAAAGAACAAATGCTGGTGAAACATTTTCATTTGTGGCATACAGGTACATCTCAAAAAATTAGAATATCGTGGAAAAGTTCATTTTTTCCCCATAATTTAATTCAAAAAGAGGAACTTTCATATATTCTAGATTCATTACACATAAAGTGGAATATTGCAAGCCTTTTTTTGTTTTAATCTTGATGATTATGGCTTGCAGCTCATGGAAAACAAAAATCCAGAAGCTCAAAATATTAGAATAAAGAATTTATAACACAGAAATTTCGACCAGAGAAGAGCTCTAATCAACTAATTAACTCAAAACACCTGCAAAACACCTGGTCTTTTCAGATGAAGGTAAATGTTGCATTTCATTTGGAAATCAAGGTCCCAGAGTCTGGAGGAAGAGTGGAGAGGCACAGAATCCAAGTTGCTTGAAGTCCAGTGTGAAGTTTCCACAATCAGTGATGATTTGGGGTACCATGTCATCTGCTGGTGTTGGTCCGCTGTGTTTTCTCAAGTCGAGAGTCGATGTAGTCGTCTACCAGGAGATTTTAGAGCACTTCATGCTTCCATCTGCTGATAAGCTTTATGGAGATGCTTATGGAGATTTCCTTTTCCAGCAGGACTTGGCACCTGCCCACAGTGCCAAAACTACTAGTAACTGGTTTGCTGACCATGGTATTACTGTGCATGGTGCGCCCAGCCAACTCGCCTGACCTGAAGCCCATAGAGAATCTATGGGGTATTGCCAAGAGGAAAATGAGAGACACCAGACCCAACAATACAGACGAGCTGAAGGCCGCTATCAAAGCAACCTGGGCTTCCATAACACCTCAGCAGTGCCACAGGCTGATTGCCTCCATGTCACGCCGCATTGATGCAGTAATTCATGCAAAAGGAGCCCTGACCGAGTATTGAGTGCATAAATTAACATACTTTTCAGAAGGTCAACATTTCTGTATTATAAATTCTTTATTCTAATATTTTGAGATACTGTTTTGTTTTGTTTTTTATTTCCATGAGCTGTAAGCCGTAATCATCAAGATTAAAACAAAAAAGGCTTGAAATATTTCACTTTATGTGTAATTAATCTAGAATATATGAAAGTTCCACTTTTTTAATTAAATTATGGAAAAAACGAACTTTTCCATGACATTCTAATTTTCTGAGATGCACCTGTAAGGTATAAAAAAGACTTGAGGAATAAAAACATACCGCTTTCAGTTGTGGATACGTAGCCTCGACGGAAACAAACTCCATATATTGTGCAAAGCCCTCATTAAGCCATATGTCATTCCACCATTCCATTGTGACCAGGTTTCCAAACCACTGTAGAACGGTATTACACATTTCATAGACTCAGGATTATTTAGTTTACATCTTCACAGATCTAGTGTAAGTATAAAGTAATTTATTTATTTCGGCAGAGTTCAGTTATTCCCAGTAACACTAGGATGTCCTTGTCAGTGTTGCGAGGTAAGTTTGATAGTCTCTTATGGAGAAGATTCCATGCCAGATAGAAAAGCGACTACACGTGCTGGGGGTGGGATGACAAGGTGCCGCACTGAAAAGCAAAATCTTCATTGCATTGCCCATATGTTGCCCTTCAATGAAAAACAATCAGCAACACATTTCATTTTTATTAGTGAGTTGCAGCTGGGCCACACTGAAATGTAATCACTGTCTAATCACAGCCCTAAGATGCACTCTGGCTGTAATCAGAAAACAGCAAAAGGGCCTGAAAGTGTGAAGGTTTTGCTTTTTTGTGTGGCACATTGTCCACAGGTCACAAATGAAAAACAATACAGGCTCTATATTGCATTTCACGTTTTTCCCTGGTGTGCTCTATCTGTGCTCTATCTGGTATGAAATTTTCTTCTAAAAACTTCTAAAATGTTATATGTTATTGACAGTCAAAAGTTTAAAATTTAATCCCGTAGTATAGAAACACATACAGCTCTAACAACCAAAACTAAAGCTTTATCTTGGTAGAACCTCAACAGAACAGACACTAACAGGCCTTTAAACCTATCCAAATCATGGCAATCCAGGTAAGTCCACCCATTCATGCACTTTATTTTCTGCACAGCAAAAAACTACCCAACCTGGCAACACTGTTCCTGGCCTACTTTTAGTGCCCCTAGATCCTTTTTCACCAATGTGTGTCACATGTTCTATGCTAACCTGATGGGCCAACTCATGTCCTATCACCAAAGTAACCCAGAGCTTGTCTGAGGTAGAGGAGACCTCTGGGTCATAGAGGAGAGATGTCTCTCTGTAGGTGGTCAGACCCCAGTTTTCCATCGCTCCGGACTGGAAATCCGGAATCGCTATCAAATCTGAAGGATCATAGCAGAAAAGGAAATGCAATACATGAACACTGCATACTAAATTTAAGAGAAAGGTGGAAAACTACATTTGAATATGAACTCGGATTACACTATCTACCTAGCTTGGGGAGTGGATAGTAGATATTGAAGTACGTCTCATAAAACTCCAAAATTTTTATAGCAGCTTCAAGAGCATAGTGGGTTTGGTGCCACTTGTGTGGTGCAGCGTAAACAGAAACCTAAGAAAGAACAACTTACAACATGAGTGCACTCATTCAACATGAACGATGTGCCGTAGTGTGTCACAATAAGAAAAAGTAGGGTGGCAAATGTAATAAACGACTGACAACCAAGCCGACTTACATCAATCCCTGTTGCAGTTCGCCCACTGACGGACTTGAAGTCACAGACGATGAAGGCCACGAGGTAAGTGCTCATCCGTACACTCGTTTCAAACCGATCCTCAAACAGACCGCCATCTAATTTCACTGTCTGCTCCTGCATGAGAGAAACTTTTTCAGCCTCAGCTTTATTTTTTATCATATCATGCAGATTTTAAAGCAGCTGTAATAGTTTTTATAAACATTTCAGCTAAATTAATTTTGCGTCCCGATGACTATCACTACAATAGATGGTCTGAGAAAAGTCTGGAAAAGTAGTGCACCAAATGAACTAAAAAGCACCAAAATTAACATTCTTGCCTGACCCAAAATTTTGGTGTTTGGTGGTGGAGAGCGCTGTCTAACACACTGGTCCAAAATCTACCACAGGTTTTCAATTAGGTTCAGATCTAGTGATTGTGAAGGCCACTGCATATGATTGCATATGATCTTACTATGGGCATGTTGGATAGCGCAACGTGTGAGGCTCCCCTTCTGATCCGTACAGAGTAGTTGGCTTTGAATATGGGCTCATCGAAACATGGGAAGGCCATCCGTGCAGAGGTCGGCTCAAAGTGAGTAGATACCAATACCCTGGATATAATCAAGCATAATGGACAACAATCAGGAGATTATTATTTTCTTCTACTAGATGTTGAACAATTACTTTTTCACACCAACTAACATGAGATTATCACACAAACCTTGTTTCTCCTTCTTTGGTTTTGTAGGTACTTCTGTAAAAGCCATAGAAACCATCAACCAATGCTGCACCAAATTCCAAATAAAGAAAGTACTTTTCTCCTGAGGACAGAATCTTAGGAGAGAAGATGGCGATCTGCTCGTGGGAAGGATACTCCAAAACAGGAAGCACTTTATCAGACAAGTGAGCCTCACTCTCATCCAGTACGGTAGCTGTAATGATCTCGAGGTTCTTGCTGTGCAGGACCACCCAGTTCGTGTTGTTCTTCACATCAATTTCAATCTTGACCGAACCGTTGAACCTCAGAGTGGTGAGGTTGGGATGGATGAGCAGATGGTAATGAATGGGAATAATGTAATTCGGAAGGCGCAACTTGCTCCAGGGGAAAGGGAGGCCATTGGTCGCTACGTGGAGGTTTTCAGCTGCAGTGTTGATGCTTTCAGAGGACAGACATGTACCAAGGAATGCCAGTAAGGTGAAAGCAAAAAGTAAAAAATCCATACTGGACGTCTGAATGAAATGTACTGAAGGGTATTAGCACTTATTAGCTCCTCTCACATTCTTAGCCTGATGCCTCCACAAGAATTGTATTCAGTTTAACCTGAAAGAAGTGGGAAAAAGATAAAAGAAAGATAAGATGGATGTAAATAATTAAAGTTTCTGCTTTAAACACAATGAAATTATTTCTTTCGGATGCGGTCCTTGTTAATAACTGGAAGCTTAGCGAGCTACTTTTAAAAGATGCCTGTCTGACGTGATACAAACTGTTGTCAAGTCCAACATGGACAATCCCTCTTTGGTGTATAGCACAAACAAATGAACTGGCGATAGATTCGGAGGGGACTGTACAGTCTGTGGTTCACCTCGGCCCAACCCGAACGTCCGTGTTTTGACGACAGCCACGATTTCCTGATGTGCAGTGATAAACAGCACATAAAGAGTTATACACCTTACTGACTCTGGCACCCGTTGGTTACAAAAGCAACTCTGAATTAAATTTCACATTTAACAGGAAGGTAGGGAAAGGAGGCCAGTATACAGTATGGACCAGAAATATTGTCTCTGTTTCAATGCCAGTCCAGACCAGCAGCTGTCTGACAGGGATGGCATGCTGGAAAGAATGTCCTGTACAACCTAGGGCACATATTTTGTGTGCACAACAGCAGAGCATATGAACTGCAGCAGGCTTTAGTAGGATATAGTGGGATACAGCTAACGCAGAGCATGAACCTGTAATGTGACACTGCGACTCACATGTGCACAGGCAGTTACAGTAAAGGACACCTCACACGTAATGGTGTATGGTGGAAGCAAACTGCAATGTACACGGCCACTTAGACACATGCGCACTATGCAAAACACAGAGAGAAATGTTTTAGGTTACAGAAACAAGGTGATGAGTTTACCTGAGTTTCAGCCGCGTCACTGTGGCGCGCGAACCCGAGCTTTCGTTTTCCCTTTCGTGTCGCCGCTGATGACCCACAAGCCCCTGCGCGCGCAGCTGCTAGTGGATTAGCGTAGCTCATCTTCTCCTGTGCTACACTATTCAAACTTCTCCACCAGTGAAACACAGACTCACTCTCTCTCTCTCTCTCTCTCTCTCTCTCTCTCTCTCTCTCTCTCTGCCACGATAATATATATGTTTTTATTTCAAGCAGTTCTGTATTGGGCTACTAGAACTCTTGTCTCAAAGTCTTTGAAAAACACTCAGGTGCCATTATTTTCAGGGGCGTGGCCTAATTAAACAGTTCTCAGTTCGCTCAAAGGAGAGAGTCTGTGAGGGCGGAGTCTTCCACGTGATACCATATGATTTCGGTTCTTAAGCCAGCAATTCGATATTATGTCATACCGAATATCAACGCTGCTATGATGCGGATATTCAGTATAACGACACAACTGCAAGTGTAATATTGCTTTTATTCAACAGTTCTATAAACAATAAATTAATATGGAGTAATTGACATTTCAAAATTTTTTTTTTTGTGTGTGTGGTTGTCTATATTTCGTTTTATTTTGTTTTCCTTCAGCAAAAATAGTTCCCAGAGAAGCCACAGCTTGATAGAGCGTTTGTGTGTTTCCGTGGTAACACACAGACTGACTGACAGGTGTAGTAACTATTTCAGTGTAATGAAACTCTCGCTAGCATTGGAATTTTATGTAACAAACAAAGACAAGCGGAGTGATACGAACCGTGAAACGTCATACCAAATATCAGCACTCTTGGAAGTGCGATATTGCTTTTTATACAACAATTTCGTCCAGTCAAATTGGTGGGCTGGAACTAATTGTTGTATAATTGACGGTACAACAGTGGTAAAACCACTGTTTTAGCTACGATGTGATTTAGATTCATGAGGTAACTTTTCTAAATTGTTTGAACATACCGCAAAAATCTGCTACAATGCAATATGATTCAAATATGATACAGTCGATTTAGTCGCCTCTGTTCAATATGTGACCAACTTTGTTCAGGGTCAAAGTTCATTAATATGAAAGAATTATTGTTTGCCGACACTAATCCTTGTTTGGACAGGGTATTTTCGCAATTACAATTACACAATTAAAAGGTTTAGTCAATAAAGCCAAAAAAAAACCAAAAACATGTAATGAAATACTAGTAACAGGCAGAGGAGTGGAATGTAGATAGTTTTTAGGTAATTAGCTTAACCAGATAGTTTGCTCTTCTGTATCAAGTATTCGGCTGTCACAGCCAAAGTGTAAAAAAATAAATAAATAAAATAAAAAATTCAATAAAATATTCTTTGAAAACAAACGTTAGGTGATGAGCAACAGTTCAGGAATGGAGACACAGATGTAGAAAATTCGTTAGTTTTATTGTCAAAACCTATCATTGTTAGTGGTTGACCACAAACCAAAAACAGGTGTGATCCACAGACCTGCAGAAAGACAATGAGTCATTTACATTTACTTTTACACACACGTGAGTGTTCTGGCATGTCAGAAAATGCTTTCAGCTTGTAGTTTAAATCATAGCCTGTTATACAGTGGTGTTTAGTATGTACTGTCCAAACAGTACATTTATTATTTTTTTCCCTCATTGCGCGTGTGTATATATGGTTGTATGGTTGTATGATTGTATATATGGTTGTATGGCTGTATGATTGTATATATGGCTGTATGGTTGTATGATTGTATGTATGGTTGTATGATTGTATATATGGTTGTATGATTGTATATATGGTTGTATTATTGTATATATGGTTGTATGATTGTATGTATGGTTGTATGATTGTATATATGGTTGTATGGTTGTATGATTGTATATATGGTTGTATGGCTGTATGATTGTATATATGGTTGTATGATTGTATGATTGTATGTATGGTTGTATGATTGTATATATGGTTGTATGATTGTATGTATGGTTGCATGATTGTATATATGGTTGTATGGCTGTATGATTGAATATATGGCTGTATGGTTGTATGATTGTATGTATGGTTGTATGATTGTATGTATGGTTGTATGATTGTATGTATGATTGTATATATGGTTGTATGATTGTATATATGGTTGTATGATTGTATATATGGTTGTATGATTGTATGTATGATTGTATATATGGTTGTATGATTGTATATATGGTTGTATGATTGTATATATGGTTGTATGGTTGTATGATTGTATGTATGGTTGTATGATTATATATATGGTTGTATGGCTGTATGATTGTATATATGGTTGTATGATTGTATGATTGTATGTATGGTTGTATGATTGTATATATGGTTGTATGATTGTATATATGGTTGTATGATTGTATGTATGGTTGTATGATTGTATGTATGGTTGTATGATTGTATATATGGTTGTATGATTGTATATATGGTTGTATGATTATATATATGGTTGTATGGTTGTATGATTGTATGTATGGTTGTATGATTGTATATATGGTTGTATGGTTGTATGATTGTATATATGGTTGTATGGTTGTATGATTGTATATATGGTTGTATGGTTGTATGATTGTATATATGGTCGTATGGTTGTATGGTTGTATATATGGTTGTATGGTTGTATGATTGTATGTATGGTTGTATGTAATGCAGTTGCACTTCAACATTTAGCCCTGTAATTCCCAGCAGGATTTGGGACCATATATATATAACCTTAAGTAAAGAAGACCCCAGGTATCTGTGTCCTTTAGCCAAAGCATGTCCATGTCTATGCAGAGAGGAAATGACAGCGCAGTGGAAAGAAGGACTCCAAGGTGGGTGTGAAGTCATGTGACTGAAAGTTGATAATCCTCTGTGTGGCTCTACAGAGCTCAGAGAAATACTCCAGTCAGCATCATGCTCTTCAGCTTACTTATCATCCTGCTCCTTACAAGTAAGTGAGATACATTTATGGAGAACCTGGTATCCTTATATTATATATACTTCAGTCTTGGGATGTTGACACATCAATGCCATATTGATTCTTGGATGTTTATTGGTTTTACGATGTCTATTTGACAGTGGATAACACGGTGGAAGTCAAGGCCGTCCCCTTTTCCACGTCACCCTTTTTCCACATCCCGCTGGACCATGGAGGTTTGACCATCCTGGTCTGTGTGGTCAATGATGTCCTAAACAGGGAAGGAAGGATGGCCTGGCTCTCCAAAAGTACCAGCAGATCAAACCCTGCCTTATATAACATGCTAGGAAAAGAAGATGCCCAGAATGAAGTGTCTGTTCGATCACTAGTTTCGACGGAACGGGACACGTACACTTGCTTCATCAGTCGTAGAAGCGTGATTCACTTCACGGCTGGACACTACTATGGATTGCAAAAGAGCAGAAAAGGTAAATCAACAGCTCGTCATCTTAAATTGTGTCAGATTACTGCGGGTATGTTTCATCCTTGACTTTAACATGTCTGGGTCACTCATTCACTGGGAAAACTGACTAAATGCACACACTAACTTATGGCATTGCTAAAATACATTACTATATTTTATACAATTAATTTGTTGATTGTTAGTGTTTTTTTTTTTCCCCCATTAGATTTTGATAATGACAACATGGAGCATACATGTTCTGAGTACCAAAGTTTTACTAACGGTTAGTCATATATTTGCAGTCATACTGTATATTTTGTATTATTATATGAGCCAGTTTTAGGGCCAAAGTAACCAGAATTTTTCTTTCATTCCACCAGCTATCCAAGCACGCACTGTCCTTCTGGTCATCCAGTTTCTTAGGATTATCCTTGTAAAGATCACAGTCTTCAATGTCTTGATGACAGCCCAAGCTGTAATAAAATGGTAAACACTCCATTATAATCTACTACTCTACTGTAAATAGGATGTAATTGTTTTATTATTATTATTATTATTATTATTGTTATTATTTCTCATATTACTCAGTCATTTTTCCTGCCTCTGTCAGAATGTCATGTAGTGCTGAATGAAGCACTGAGCTCCATAGAAAGATTGTAGGAGACCAATTCCACTTGGATGCCACTCACTCCTGGCAGCCATCAGTGTGTCGGAGCTGAGCGTTTTGAATGTCGGGCTTTTCCTCAGGCCTTGCGATCAGATCATGAAACCAAGCTGTCTGATGCAAACACAGGTGCTACATTTTGTGGTGTGAGAACAAGGCGTTATCTGATTACAAATGAACCTCGGGCTGTGAAGAACAGGTGAAGCGCACTAAACAGCTTTGAATGGCAGTCTGTTCAGTTACCTCTCATTCAAGGGAATGTCAAGCTAATGTTCTGAGTAATGTTAAGAACAAACACTGTGACTATTGTGCAAGTTTTGTGAGCATGTTTAATGTTGTACATTTAATGTATTGTTCTTTCCTCACTCATAATATAAACCATATGGCATGAATGTGTATGATTTAGTTATGAATAACACAGTAAGTAATAATAAACATGAGGCCGTCTCAGAAAACCCACCAGCTTCTCTGTGGCTGAAGTTTGGAAAACAGGCAAACAATTATGCCTTATCAATCGATATTTAAATATATTTACCAAGAAATGTTATAACAAATGTTTTTATTTAGGTTCCTTTATAACCTCACTGACACAGAGACTGATGTGGATGATGCTGATAATCAGGGGGAACTTATAAGTCTTAAAAATTTGGGTGTAACATTGTTTTTCCATAAGTAGATCAGGTCATATATGGAGAGGTAGGCGGGGCATATTTCAGTCGAAACTTTTTCTCAATTTTCACTTTTTGGGGAACTTTAAAATGTTTTTAAAGCGAAAACTAAACTTTTCTTTCAAATGTTAGAGCTTTAATGATTGAGATACATGTGAAAGAGAAACATATTTCAGACCTTCAGTTTTGGTAGCTATATAGTAGGAAATGTCAACATTTGACCACGTAAAGTGTTTTCCCTGGCAAATAACGACAACGCCATTTTCGTAAGATGTGTCATTACCACTATAAAACAGAACAGGGAAGCAGTACAAACCAATAACCACTCAAAGCCTACAAAATGTATGTATTTTCTTTTAATGTTTTTAAATAAAACACTTTTTTTTTTCTCCTTAATTGTTTTCAGTCGCCGCATCCAGAACATTACTAAAACACTGATGTAACAACGGTGGTCCACTAGGTGGCAGTACAATCACGTCTGAAATGTTTTTTTTTTTTTTTTCTCTCTCTCTCTCTCTCCAAACAGCAAGAATATGGACCTTCTCTAACAATACACTATACTTCATAAATAATTTAAGTATAAACACCGAGCAGTCACTCTTCACAAAAACAGATTTCACTCAAAAAAAAAAAAAAATTAAAAATAAAAAAAACAAAACAAAAAAAATCACAAGATCAAACGCAACAAAGCAAAAACACAGGATGAAGGCTTATCTTTTGCAGTTAATTGCACTCAGATGCTTTGCTCTGGTCTTTTCTATTACATGGCAAAATAAAGCCTATCTAGGATTTGGCCAATCAATAATCATCAAGGATTTGGCCAATCACAGAAAATCCCAGTGTTCCAAATAAAATCTAGTCACAGTATGTTAGCAGCTCTTCAGCACTGGCAGTAGTTGCAAACAAATGAACGTACAAATGTGAGTCTACAGTAGCAAGTCTTTTTAGGATGGGAGTGTTGATTTGTTGTTTCGGATGCACTGTAAAGGCAGTCAGTGTAAAGAATAAGCATTGCTGGCATAGTCAGTTAGATGTAAATGCTAAGCACGGTGAGCTTTGTTACAGAAAAAAAAAAAGCCTTAAGGTTTGTTTTAAAGAGACCAAAAAAAGCATCTTCTGGGGAGAATTCTTAGATGCACGCCTATAAATCCTGGCAGAGAAGGTTTCACACCAGTTGAGTTCCTGCATGACGTCAGTGCGCAAAGCAGACTGCGATGTCACGAGCTTCACGTGTGAATCAGGAAATGCCAACAGTGTCCGCAATCACAGCGACTATCCTTTACGGCAAAATTTATTCGTTCGCAGAACGACACAAAATCTTTGGTTGGAGGACATTATGCCGAACGATAGATATGTTGTAATCGATGGTCTAACTTGTCTGGCGATAAAGAGACTACAGGAAAGGTCGTGAGCCAAGAGTGTCTGAAGGAAAAACTGCAGTTCCCATCTAATCAGATGGAATCGAAACGTGACTCATTTTAGCAATCTAGTTTTCTTCAGCGTGTTTAATTCCTAACCATTACTGCACAGAGGGGAAAAGGTTAATCAAATCAGGCTGAATTTATGAAATACGTGCCCATCTATGAAATGTTTTGCCATCTATATTTAGTCATGCCGGACACAAAGACATTCTGATTGTTACTGATGAAATGCAGGACTGAATTAAATGCAAACGAAATGAAATCTGGTCCGCCGGATGGATAACAGACCACCGAACAGTTCCTTATCAGATCCCTGTTTTACTTCAACCCATGTCTGCTGTGTTGGTTTGAATTCTTCATATTTTTACTCAACACTTACACAAAAGTCCAACAACGATATTGAGCCCTAGACTACAAACGAGGAATGATTTCTAGACAGATACCGTGGACGTGTTACAACTGTGATCCTTGGAAATCTAGCCACGTTACTATTCACTACCGTACGAATAACTGCACTCTTGAAATAACCAACTGTCACTCGTTCTGGGGAGTAGCATTGTGAGACATGTCCTATCTACACACGGACACGGGTAAAGGGTTTGAAAAAGCACCTGCGGGTATTAAAAAGACAAGCCATCCAAGACTATCGAGCTCTGCGGTTCTGTGGAACACTGTTTTGTATCGTCGCGACAAAATAAAAAATAAAGTGCTTCCATTCAGACTTCCTCTCGCAAGGACGACACCAAAACAAAAGTCACAAAAATCTGACACACATAAAAAAATTCACCGAGCGCCCCAGCTCTCCTGAAAATGGCATGTACACAAATTTACAGTCGTACAAAGGAGCGTCTCCTGTCTCCTCCGTCTACACGATATATACAAGTAAAGCTCTGATTGCTTACAAAGTCTCCTCGTGCTTCCGTGAATTTTATTATGAAAGGTGAGTCAGTCGGGGCCACGCTGTTTACAAAAGTGCAGCGGCGAATAAGCAGACGAGAAGTGCATTCAGGGCTGCTCTCAGTCTTAACCCAGCTGTGGAACGAGGGAAAATGTGCCAGCGCTCCCTCTCGGGGTGCAGCGCTTCCACGTCCTTGAGGGCGCTGTAGGCGGCGGCGGTGAAGTTGGCGTCGCCGGTGGTGAGCAGGTCAAAGACGCACGAGTGGAAATAGATGTCCTGGACCTGGAGCTGCTCACTGCACTTCCTGGAGGCGCCCTCGAGGCTGAAGGCCTGCTGAGGAGGAGAGAGAGGAGGGAGAGCGGGAGTGCCGCCGTGCTGGAGGCCGAGAGCAGGCAGTTCGATGCGTTCTGAGCCGGGGCAGCCGTTCACGCACAGCTGCAGGTCCTGAGTGTCATCATAGGCCATGGCAAGCTCGTGGGGCATGCGTACGGCCAGCGTAAGGTAGCGGCCCAGCTGGCGCACCACCACCGTAACACCGATGTAGGCAGCGTGCAGCTCCACGTGGCGACCCGCCAGCTTTTCCAGCACCACAAGGCTGCGCGTCTCACTAGTGCCACCTACAACAGTGCCGTCCACGAACGCCGCTGGCAGGTCATCCGTCACCGCCTGGTACACCTTCTGCTCTGTGCACTCCTGATACGGTTTGAAGATGACAGTGATCTGGAAGCAGAAGTCAGAACATCAGTCAGTTGCTCTTGCATTCATTCATTTTTATCTTATTTATTAATTTTTTTATTATTTTTTTTACATAAGGTGCATATGAATTCATATTTTCACCATACGCTCATCATACAAGACACTGAGACCAGAGCTGTCGGGAATATCGACATTTCTCTTAGGTGTGTGGATAAATTACTGGGGAAAAAAAGACTGTACAAGCCATATTCAGAAACACCGCATTGCTTCACGTCTCATAAATTCACCGCCAGTAGAATACTGCGACTTCTGAAGCAGCGAATACCACATACGCGTGCCATTCATGTGGAATTACTGTACCTATTGAACAAAAAATTGAACACCAACCCATCCGAATGCAGCCATAGATCTAAACAAGCACTTGTAGCTACAAAGTCTGGGGCAAGCAGAGCAGCTTTTAAATGTATTAAAGATGCATTTCCTGTTCTTTTGTTCTAAAAACTATGATTTCATTATGATGCAGGAACAGAACTGCTCAGAACTGGCTTTTTTGTTTGCTTTTTTTTGAAAAGGCAACCAAGTTTCAACTGAAAAGCTGGGGGTGTTGCTTGGAGAAAAGAGACGGAGGAGGAGGAGGAGGAGAAAAAGGGAAGAAGAGGAGGAGGAGGAGTAGGGATCTTAATATTTCCATTATAATTGGAATTTACCTCACAGGCCACATAAGGCTCTGAGAATGACAAACTACTCCTTTAATGCTTATTCTTTAGGGGCAAATCCCCCCCCCCCCCAGTGTTTGGAAGCTGGTTTCATAGCATGGGGTCAATCCTGGGATTAAAACACACAACCCTTTGGTCACTCAGACTGAGCTCAAAATGCTACATTTATTATCAGCACCAAGTTAGCATACTACTGACAATATGCAATAATATATATATATATATATATATATATATATATATATATATATATATATATATATATATATATATATATATATATATATATATATTTAAAAAAGCATAAAGAACAGTTGAATGTTTTGTCAGACAGAATCAATGTTTTAAACATTTAACTAAGAGGGGAAACCAGAACTATAAGAAATATATTTGCTGTTTTAGTTAGCAATCGATGTCACATGTATTTGCCTGTTCGCATGCACTTGCCCCACGAATCACACAAACATACTGTACAGATTTAAAGTCACGCTGTTCCATAACACAGAAAAAAGAGGGGAAGCCTGCTGACTAACAAGATGTGTGGCGTTACATTAGTGCAGGATGAATGCAAGCTTTGTTCCCATGACATGGATGAAAAATGACCACTAGCTAGCCATTAGGTGAGGCGGCTGAAAGGGCCTCAGTCGGGCAGTGTGTGCTAATAATTACGGCCAAGCGCTAATAACGCGCCCCGCCTCCAAAGTCACAAGGTCACAAATGAGACGTGGGTAGTTATACCCCTCACACAGCCAAGTGTTGTACCCCTCACTCGACCTCGGATGAGAAGAGACAACTTGTGTAGAACACGTATTGACAAATATTTACAATAACTGAAAGATAGAATGGCATCTTGCATGCATGCAGCAGCCAATATACTGTCTTGGTGTGTGTACATGTATGTGTGTGTGTGTGTGTGTGTGTGTGTGAGGTCTGACAGCCATACAACTTGGAAAAATGGAGACAGAGCCTTCTTTCAAGGCCACCTTATTAAGGGTCACGCCTTAGCCCAGGCTATATCCAGTCATTAACATTAGAGTTTGACAGACGTGTTAGTCACAAGACCTGGGCACTGTGCTTTGTTCAGCTAACACCTGTAGACACTCAGTCAAAGTTGTCATACCTCGTAGACTTCTCAGGCATCCACAGCTTTAACTGGTTTGTTTGTTTGTTTTTTTTAATCTGTAATTCATAATATGGTAATTAAACATATATAGTGCTTAGAAAAAGGTTGGTTTGGTGAGAAAATACAATGTGACCAGGATGTGTATGGACTAGTAACACTGCAGCAGCATGACATCATCCAGCTTCTCTATACTTGTCAAGTCTGGACTAGTCGGTGAATATGAATATTTATACAACTGAACCTCGAACTAGATATTAACACCATTGTATAGCTACAAACTGCACCTATAGCGTATGTGTGTACACACCAGCTACAACACATATAGGTGCAATTTGTTGGTATACAATTTCTTGACTGCAGCCCATCTTCTGCTGTGCAAAATTTGTTAGTCCTCCTATCCTCTCTCCATCCATAAAAACGGAGCACCACAGACCTGTAACTGTATGTAAATGTACTGTGCTAGTCTTGTCAAGATGATTTGTGTCTCCCAAAGTTGAATATTTTCCTATAACAGTATATCTGGAAACGTTCGATTTCTACTATACCACAGCCAATTTACAGTTTCTTTATTAATTAAAGAACAAAACTACATATTTCCATTTAGAGTTGTGGGACATCCACAAAGCAAGTTAGTTCCTTTGACCGCTTACGTTAGAGCGCAAAGTCCTCCGTCGTGAAGCGGAAAACTTACTAACTGTTACAAAGCACTGATACCGGAGTCTCCCTTCATAAAATATTAAATAAATGTCTCCTTACAGAAAACCTCATCATATTAATGATGATATGTTTTGCTTTGTTGAATATCAGCACGTTTTATTATTAGCCTGAGATTATGTGGAGCATCTGCCATACAAGTCAGTGTGAAAGAATTGTTACTATAGAAACAATTACGCATTATATCACGCGCATTAATATAACCCTTTGATTTACAATACCACTGCCTGAGCCGCTATTACACAAAGTGAACCAACACCATCTGTCCGATCAGATTCGAGAAATCAACAGCACTGCGGTGTAAATGACTATAAACAGCGGTAAACATACGAAATGAAAAACTAAATCAAATCAATTTGGCGTGATAAACTTTTATAATTCTGATGTATATGTAATTAGAGAATTGTGTTCATTCCTCTAGTATAGTTCCACAACACACTTCAGCAGGACAGCTCACCTTGTTTGTTGCCGTGGCACTTGATCCCTGCACCACTGGCACATTCGTTACCTGCACCGACAGGTAATTATTATCAATAAGAGGCCACGCCCCCTCCACCTTGCACGTCTGAAACTGGTCCTTAAAAGTCCGTAGGTGCGGGTCTCCAAACAGACCACAGAACAGGTAGTTGGGCCGTGCGTGCTCCGGTGCACCGGGGACCCCTGTGCCTGTGGCAGTTGGTGCAGCCTGATGATGATGGAAGCGGCTGTGGTAGTTGCAGGGCTCGACAGAAACGGCCGGGTGTGTGGAGGATGTGGGTCCGTCTTTGGAGCAGTTCCTCTGGCTCATGAGGTCACTAATGCCCAGCATGGCCGAGTGGAAAACCAGGTTGCCCCTGCAGCTTTTGGCGGTGCGGTGTGTGCAGCCCGAGTAGGCCCGCAGCGCCTTGCAAAACTCAGTGTCGAAGCCATCCAGAGACGGGTTCAGGTGAGACGTGAGCGAGACGAAGTCTGTGGTGCACTTCTGGATACGGCACTGCGGAGTCTGGACCTGACTTTCACCTGGAAGAGGACGAGAAGGAAAATGACAAAACGCTCCTCAATGTATTTCAGCCGTACTCACAAAACCTGTGAGAACGTTACTGATCTAACGGATCCCGTTATCACCTCAACTACTTTTCACCAACCAATCAAAGATCTGATTGAAAAATGATTCATTGATTTCTTTTATTACACCGATTAAAGACTTGAGAAATCAAAATGTACTTTCCGTAATCGTTGGCAAATTGATGTGGTATACGATACATCGGGATGTGCTGCTATTGGACAATAACCAGCCTAACACTGATTATTTTTCTGTAGCAGCATGCGCTGTAATGTTTTATTCCTTACTTACTAGATATGAAACCTTTTCATTTAATTATTTTGCAGGCATTTTCGCAATTACATGTCTTACTAATTAATTTACTAATGTGCCTACATTTTTTTGTTGTTTACGTGACTGATACAAGGATAAATTGTGCACAATATGATTAGAAACATAAACTAAAAAGGCCAGCTTTGAGTTCATGTCTTTGAAAACAATCTGCCAAACTGATATAGCGTATGCAGTCAGGGTCACATATTACCATATGTACATTGAAATGACTTTAGATCTATTGTAACTAAAAAAAATAAATTAAAAAAGAAACTTTTTTAAAGCATGATTTTAATAGATGTTTTTAGCCATCTATTTTTTTTTTTTACATCTCTATCAAGAGAGTGGAGAGTCATTTCATTCCATTTTCACAAAGGAACTTCCACAAAGTTGCAAAAACAGTTGAGTCCATTATCTGATTATGTATAATAACAGGCAGTTATGTAGTTATTATGTCGAATGTACAGATTACTCATTGTCACACTACGTGATTGCTTTCAAAGGTCTGTTAAGGAGTAGTTTGCTTTGCACTGTGCATATGTGCAAATATTTCCCTATAAGTCCCAGATCTGTCTAAAGGGTGTGCCAAGTGTTTCTTCAAGGTCAGATTCCAGGACTTGTTTTACACTGCAGCGCAAAGGCAGAAAGAGACGGCCGACTCAACAAGCGTGTAAAATCTCCCCTTATCGCCGGAGGAGAGCCTGTTTATTGCACCGATATGATCAGATGAAACGGCACCTCAAAGGATAAAAACAGACGAGGCTTTTCTACTGCGAAAGCAATACGTACCAACTAGCACCCTGGCCTAGATATACAAAAGAGCCAGCAACAAATATGCAGCTAATAAGCAGCTTTGGCCACACATCGGCTAATATTCAACTAAGTTCACTTCAAATGTAACTCTGATGCTTTCATTAATACGTTATACAACGTGGTCCGTCAACTTTTCTAGTGTCTTTGGTCACTCCAGACGTGCAGATGGCCGCCACGTACACATGCCACAGTGGTCTTTGTTTAAAAACGCTAAGAGGCTCCGTTTCATTATTGATTATGCAATTTTCACACGCGAAGCACTTCACTCCATTATCCGGCGATGACATAGCACAAAATAAAATGCCTGAGAGAGCGAGAAAAGAACATTCATACACCATTAGCTTGCGACTTGCTTTAAAGTGTGTTCCAAGTGCATTACCTCAGAGAGTGAGAGAATGTGAGGGAGAAAAAAACTAAGAAAGAAAGAGAGAGAGAGTGGTTTAGAGAGGCCTTTCATAATCTGATATCAGCTGCGGCCTCTCCATTAACACGCCTGTAATGACTCAATCTTGCACACTAAGCGGCCTCCCACTGTAGCCTGCAAGAGCAGCCCATTCAAATCCGCCTGATTTGATTATCGGATGATGCCGTAGTGCAGCCAGTGGCGGAAGATCAGTCCCAGCGTCCTCCGCTGCAGCCGGCATGACAAAGCACGGGCAGATAGGGTTTCACTGACAAGCTGTAAAACAATATGGAGGACCAGCTGAAGCCATGTTGTGGTACGAAGGGAAAAAGAGCTTTGAAAAACGGCAGGAGAAAGGCCGCATAATTAACTGTCAATATGGGTTTTATTGCTTATGCTGCATCCTGTCTGGTTAAATCTAGAAACGGGGAACAGAAACAGGCTTCATTTCACAAGTCTTAGTCCTAATGCATGGATCTATAGGTAGCCAAACATAATGCGAGAAGATGAAGCTGTAGATGTAAACCGCGTTAGCTATGCACGTCCCACATCTCACCCACAAACAGAGAGGCTTTTCACAGAGGCCCCGCATGACCTCGTCACCCGGCAAACTCACGCGCCTCCAGCACTTCACCCAGCTGCATGTGTGGGGCATTGGCAAGATGTTGCCCTCCGACACTCGTCTGAGACCGTTACAGGATGAAGGAACAGAGCTCAGACTGGGAGAAAATGCCTGTTTAAGTCTAGCTTGTTCACCACATTTACATTTTCTAATTTGGCTGACACTTTCTCCTTACGTGTAACTGAGACAGGATACAACCGAGCAGTTGAGGGTTAAGGGTCTCGCTCAAGAACCCAACAGTAGTAGCATGGTGCTGTTGCGATTTGAGCTTCCGTAATCCGGTAGCCCAACGCCTTAGCCACTGAGATGAGATGTCTAACATGACTACACATTCAGAACGACGTGGATGACCAAATATTTCCAGACACGTGCAGAACGGTCGACCTGAAGCTTACGATTGCGGCCGATCCTAATCCAATTCTCGGCAGTCATGGACACGGAATGTTTTTTTTTTTTTTTTTTGTGGCTAGGCAGCTGAAACACAATTAGCACGTCACCTGACACTGGCACTTCAAAAACGCTGTCATGAGGGGAAACCATGCAATTGGATCCACAGTCATACCAATAACAACAATGACACTGGGACACTTGATAAGAGAAGAAATGGGGGTGTGGGAGGGGGGCTTGGGGAGTAGGGAAAGTAGGCCACTCGTCTTCGTCCCCTAAAGCTGTTTGTAATTTTAGAGTCAGTGAGGAATGGAATGTCTCAGGGGTCCCCCAGGTGGGGGCAGCAGATCATAAAGTATTACTAGCAGTGCGGCATGTACAAATCAAACTCTCGCAGTTTGTGCTAGAATGTCTCGGTGTACTGCCAAACAGTGACGCCGGACTCAACCGTCAATACGTCCTCTGTAATGCATTCTGAACTGAACAAATTAGAGCCTGAGAAGATTTCAAAACAAAATAATATATATAGTATATATGCAGTGCAAATGCCATACACCGTGTCATAATTCTCATATCATGGATCTGAATTGTTTTTTTTTTTTAAAGTGCCATGTAAACTCACAGCCTCAGAGCCTCAGGCGTGAAAAGAACAAAGTCCTTGGTGTTCTTTTCTGGTTCAGCCGAGATCATAAAACCAAGCTCGTAATAAACCACAGGCTGAGAGTGAGTGAGAGAGAGCAACGGAGAGAAAAAAACAAGGTGTTTGTTTCACAGGCTGAGTTAATTTGCAGGGCTGAAGTGTGTCGTTTCGGAGCACAGAGCACACCCTTGTTGCAATTAAAGCCACTGGAAATATTTTCTCAGGGTGGCCAGGCGCTTTGCAAGGCGCTCCTCAGCTGCAGAGGGGCCCTCGCCGGTGTGTGAAGCGAGTGAAATTTCAAGATGTGGAATTTGGCCAGGGCAGAGAGGTCAACTGCACCCCCACATACCCCCAACACCACCACCACCACCACCAATCCCATCCTCCTTCTCCTCCACGAGTGAACTACAACAACTGCATACAGTGGGGGAGCTTATAACCCACCGTGTCCCAACTGACATCTCCAGCTCCAAAGCTGTCCTGAAATATTTCAGGTTACCTTTAGCGTTGAAAAATAGGTTTGGACTTTTCCACACATGTTTAACAGGAGCGTGTCTAGGCCAGGTGATAACAAAATATTCATTTTCCATCATCTTGTCTAGCCACGAGCTATCAGGAATGAGAAAAGGCCAAACAGAAAGAGACAGCACAACATTCTGCACAGTCAAATGTAATCAAGACTCCCTGCATATCTGGAAGTCCACCGACTCCAGCTGAGATACACGGCCGAAAACAGAAATAAAGAATATTTTGTCAGCCCGCTTAAGAGACGTCTTAAATTCCTGCTGGTCAAAGCACCCGTGACAACTAAAAAAACACATGGTCATGGTGACACTGGGAATTTACAACACAAATAATATCTACTTAACGAGAGATTTCTGGACAAGCTGTGATTCTTAAATACGTTAGAGATGTTTAAAGAAGTGCAAAACGAAGGGTGTACTCAGCTACCCATGGTCTAGGATCTGCATGATTGAGACAAAATATTGTCCTGTGACTAAGCGATCATAAAAGTGGAGTGTCTTAAAACCCCATCGCTGAACCTTGATTAGACATGGTTAAATATTAGCCTGCATTAATCAGAACTGTTTAGGTGATGGATGTGAATGCCATGATTTTTCAAAACCCTGCAGAAACTGTCTAGAACAGCTGAGTTTCATCAGGATCCTCGCAGCACACAATAAAACATTTAGGCAACCGTTTTCGTTAATATCGCAACAAATGATTAACAAATGCTATGATTATATCGCAGCCCCGACAGGAACCGGGTTCAGTTCACTCTAAAGGTCTGAGTACACAGTTGATGTCGTGCAGGAATACTGTATTAATGCTGCCTTTAACTCTGAATGGCTGACAGACCAAAGGAAACCAGGACACCAAATGGGTTCACACTCTCCTCTGCGCAAACAACCCGAGCTCTTAGAAACCATAAGCTCTTCCGATGAGTATAATAAAACATGCACGTAGACTACAGGTATTTGACATGCGTCAAATCCTTCATCAGCAGACACATTTCTGAGAAAGACAATAACCCTGCACTGTTTACTGAGGAAAAACAGATCTTCATACAGAGACACAGGTTAAGCAACTGATTTCATTTCTCAGATCGAAACATCATTGCATGCTACTCGTCTTCTGTTTGCAGATCAAGAGCTACAATGAACAGGATCATCCAAAAACTGTATTTCCCGATTTCTAAGGATATTAGAACGCGTTAAAAACGGTGAAAGATCACCACAGAGAAACTTCCCACTTACGAACGCACACAAAATTTCAGTTCTTTAGACACTTCTATACAAACTACATTTCTATAGCTTGTCCAGGTCAAAAAAAAAGAAAAGAAAAAAAGAAGAGAGGATTCACTGCATATGATGTGTGAAAGTAAACGAGCCTGCAGTCAGTCACAGGTTTAGCACCGATAAGCTGTAGGCCAGCACTCATAAATATATCGAGCCAGACATATCTAGAGGCTCGGTACCTTCATGAACTCATCAACAATAAAAGGAATAACGAGGAACAGCAAACACTTCGGTCTGACACAGAGTCAAGTTTCACGGTTCCGAATCTGATTCGATACGAATCGGGATCAGTTCCTAGTGTAAGAAAGTAGACAAGAACAAGACCATCTCTTCCAGTTCATTCTGCTTGAGGCCAAAAGAGTGTGAAATCAGTTTAGTGTTGATTGATGCAGCACATCTGCCCCAACAAGCATTAAGTAGTTTCAGGTCAACTTATTATTATTATTATTATTATTATTATTATTATTATTATTATTTAGAAAATCTATCTAAAGCACAAAACCTCGAGGGTCACCATGCAACATCAAAGACACAAAATAAAGCAGCTACATAAAGTGTACACTGTATCAGATGTATAGCGCGTGTTTACACTTTAGAGTGTATATTTATACTATTATTATTATAGCAGTGGTTTAGTAATAGAAGTACAAGCTCTGATGCGCGTGACTCAGCTGGGTGGATTGAAGTGAGTAAGAGTAATCACCAGTGTGGAGCAGGAGTGAAAAGGTGATCAGAAGCAGCAGAG
>CM042540.1:27533768-27588768 GCA_023630585.1 Cranoglanis bouderius
AATAATAATAATAAGAAGAAGAAGAAGAAGAAGAAGAAGAAGAAGAAAAAGAAGAAGAAGAGGGATCATTAAAATTGCATTTTGTTTTTTTTTTATTTAGTCCTGCCCTGAATAATCTATTTCACATAACAGACGTGTACATATAGTCCACAAGACACAATACTAACTGAATTTACACAAACGAACCAGTTCAAAAGTTTACACACCCTCGATTATTAATACAGTGTGTCATTACCTGGATGATCAATGGCTGTTTATATGTTTTGTGTTAATTGTTCACGAGTCCCTCGTTTGTCCTGAGCAGTTAAACTGCCCACTGTTCTTCAGAAAAATCCTCCAGGTCCTGCACATTCTTTGCTTTTCCAGCATCTTCTGCATATTTGACCCATTTCCAACAGCGACTATATGATGCTGAGATCCATCTTTTCACACTGAGGACGACCGAGGGACTCGAACTCAACTATTACAAAAGGTGCAAACATTCACTGATGCGCAAGAAGGCGACACGGTACATTAAGCGCCGGGGGGGTGTAAACTTTTGAACAGGATGATCGGTGTAAATTGTTTTATTTTGTTTAAAGATCTTATTTTTTTTTCATTTAGTGCTACCCTTCAGAACCTACATAAGATATTTAAAAGTTTCCCAGAAAACAAAATGATAACAATTTACACCAATCATCCTGTTCAAAAGTTCACACACACACACACACACACACACACACACACACACACACACACACACACACACACACACACACACACACACACACACACACACACGAGCTTTATGGCAGCATCCAGCAGGAGAATTCAGATTCAGAATCCAAACAAGTCCAAGACAGAAGACTAAAAATGTCATTTTTAGTGCATTTAGTAAACTGAACATAGACACTTGTATATATTTCATGTTGAGTTTGCTTTTTTCCTCATATAACCCTCTTACTAAGAACCATGATTTGTTCTGTGCAGCTTAAACTGAATTGACACTTTTCCACACAGAATAACAGGCTAAGGAAAGCGCAGGGCTTCGAGATGTTTATTCCTCTAATCTGCTCTGCTCTGATGGCTTAAGGGACCTGCCCAGAATCAGCCGTGGTGCAGAGAATCCTCTCTCAAGACCCAAAATACACTTTTGGGTCAAATAAAAATTGGCTTTTACTGTTGCCGGACACGGCTTGCTTAGTGGATTATACTTTTATGCATAATTCCTCTCCATAACCACTTCTATGACCACAGCGTGAAACTCTGAGAACCGGTGGGTTATGGTAGATTTTTATAGCTTATGTGGACAATAAAATATGTGATGTGGGTCTTGTATTAAACTGGTCGGTTTCAAACCTTTCGGGTCTGAAGCAAGACAAAAATATCACTGTGTGCATACTGTGATAATTGCTTATTGATTGGACATATAGAGCATGCCGGGTCTTCTATCAGTGGCTTTGTCCTGGATTGAATAAAGGTCAGTCACTAGTTCCTCTCTTGACCTTTCATGACCTTGCAAATCACAGGGCACAAATTTGAAAGAAACATTTCACACATTTTAAGAATGCACAAGTTTATTATCAAATTATGTGTAAATAATTAAGTAAGGTGCATCCTAGTGCTGTATTCAGCTTTTTATTCAGTTATTAAGTTTAAAGCATATAATGAAGCATTCAGTAAATATGATGAAACTAATAGGAAAGGAGATTAGGAAGTCTCTGAAGGTCTCGGGACTGATAGAGATTCATTTTGAGTGCACCTCATTATTACCATTTGGTTATGTAAATCAATTCCATTCGACCATCATCCTGTATATATTAACTCCATTCAGTCCGACCTATTTTTAAAAATTTTTTTTTAGAAACCTGTAAACAGCATTTTCTATTTTTGTCTGTAGGGTTCATCCAGTATCACTTATAGTGCATTGCCTCTGCAGCTGGCCGGCTTCCTCGATACCGGATGTCCATGCTCACCCACGCTGTGGTTAGGCTACAATAGCTTCAGAGAAATCTCAGGATCTGAAGTGCACACTAAAAAGGTTTTGTGCTCCAAACACTGGATTTTACGCTGACAATACATGACCCTCATACATCAAGGACACTTCAATGTCAGCATAGATGTGCTGTCTGTATATTAAAAGGTACGTACAAAATCCTGCAATGTTTTGATAAGACAAAGAATAAGCAAAGTTATATAATAAGGAAAGAATGGAGAAGTGAAGGTAACGATCTGTGAAACTTGACGTGAGTTTGTATTGCTGCCAGTGGCTCAGATGTCTTCATAAATGATGTTACTTTCAACATAGATACAACTTTACTGTCATTGCACAGTACAGGTAGTCACCGATGAAATGCAGTTTAGCATCTACCAGAAGTGCAAATAGCAGCATTGTGCAAAGCAACAAAGTGCAGGTTGAATATATACACAGTATTTGTGAATATGTGTAGTAATTAATGAGTAGATAACAGTATGAGTGGTAAATTACACTTATAATACTTATAACACTACATGTTATAATGGAAAAGCTCTAATAGGTATAATATATATATATATATATATATATATATATATATATATATATATATATATATATGTGGCCAATGGTCACTGTCCCTCATGTCGCTGGAAGTCGCCAGCTCTCACTGAAAATGAATGGTCTCCAGTCACTTTGTTGCTGCGATTCGCTGTATGTGTGAAAGTACCTTAACCCTGAGACAATATCTGAGCAGCATAGCAGAAACAGGCCTTCAGAACTTGGGTGAGGTCTTGAACATAGACCTGCTTTGTTACTGTGATAGCTAGCAGGCTTATATAGCCAGCAGAAATAAATCATACACGCTGACATGAACTATTGAGTTAATAAAGCAGGTGGGGCTACAGGATTTGAGTGCAGTTTTGAGACATTTTCTGGATTGACTTGGACTTGTCTTGGAATTATTAGCATTTGTAATTAGACGTGTCTCGGTCTAGGGCAGTGGTCTTGCTAAATGAGGTCTTGGTCTGACCATGAGTTTGTAAAAACAATATACATGTCGTCTTTTCTTTTTGCATGCACAAAGTTTAACACAAAGTAATTTAATCTTCTAGAAAACAGACTAAATATTGACGCAACGCATGAAAGAAGCCAACTAGTTGTGCTTGGGCTCGAAAAGGAACTGATGGCTTTCGGTACCGATCTTTACTCTCACTTTTATTTGGACTCGATCTTGACTTGGTCTCAATCTGCTTAAGACTCAGGCTAGACTTGATCTCGGCTAGTCCCGATCTTGGCCTAGAACATGACAATGGTGGTCCTTACTAAAGCCCTACAAGCCCTAAAAACAGTAGGTATATATTTTCATCCCTTTTGTTGGAGAGCTGTTTGGAGCACTGTTTTTGTGATGCTGGCAAAGTGTCCAAAATAGTTTGTTTGAGATGAATAGGTAGAAAATCCACCTGCATTTGAAAAGGATCGAGTTTCTACCTTTTAAATTCGGCAAGCTAACTATTCATAAAATAAACCTGTGAACTGATCTCACTTGCTCCTGAAGTGGCAGCTACACAACCAGGCAAGAAATGATCAAATCGAGTGCTTAAAAATGGCTATATGTTAATCCGAGCTTTGTTCAGTTTTAAAACTGAGGAAATCAGGAAGTTTAGCAAATTTAGCAAGTATAAAAGCATATTTTAAATATATATTTAAAATAAACATCTATTATTTTCTGCCTCATTATATTTGGACAGAATAGCAACATTTATAACTGCAACATGCGGTGCAAGGTCTAATTCTTTATTCTGATATAATGACCAACAAGAAATTGCAGTCTGGAACTGAGTGTAATAGTCTAGTGTTGAATGAATGGTTTTTTTTAAGGGGGCTAATGTGTTAGTGCTGTAGTCGACCTGTTTCCAGTGTGACTGACCGGTACTGTGTGAGCATCACCCAACATCTGACACAGGCCAAGAAGGCATCGGATAACTGCAGATTAGGCCACAAAAACACGGAAAGAGCCCTGGGCTGCATTGTGGCAGTGTGAATGTGATGGGGACCACCCTGAGGTCGTGTTACCATAAGTTATCAACTCCCATGTAGATACATGTCTTCTAAACATTGTCGTGACTGTTATCAATCGGACCCGGGTTATCTTTGACTGCTCGCACTCCAAGCGACTGACACAGTAGCTCTTTTCATCCCGACGGGGCCGCACAAAGCCACTGTGTAGCTTTACTTCTCCCCTAAGCACCTTCCAGGGAAAACAAGCGAGCTCTTATTCCATACCATCCATTTTAATTAAAAAGAAAGGCGGACATCAGATGATGCTCCGCCGTATCAAATGTGGTGAGGCCAAAGGAGGGGCGAGAGTTGTGTTCGCTGTCCTCTGACCTTGTTTCTCCATTCCCAGCCATCTGTTTTGGCCCGTCGTCAAAAGCTTCTTTGGTGGCAGGCTGGCACGGTCTCGCCCCTTCTCTCCGCTTCCTTCATGCTTAAGGGACATTCAATCTTGTGTCTGATACATACTGCTCCATGACACCTTAAGACAAGGGTGCCTTTGTGCTCATGCAGGGTTTCCCTGGAAGGGAATGCAAACCTAGTTACGCATGTAGGCGGGCACACACACACACACACACACACACACACACACACACACACACACACACACACACACACACACACACACAATATACTGTAAATGGGTATATGTATGCAGAACCACATCCATGGGCATACTCATAATCAACACACAGACATGCACAGAAGTACAATTGGAACAGATTTTGTTTACACACACTCATGCTCATACCAAAAAACATGAATAATGTGACAAAATGGCCTGTGAGGTCCTTTCGCTGGTCATTTGCCTTTACCATCATATTTTACTGTCTTTGACAGAAAACTGGACACACACACAGACACACACACACACATTTTTGTCTTGTAAGGATCTTGTACTATTACTGCAGTAATCAGTAACTTTTAAATCAAAGCTGCAGTTTTTAGTTTAAAAAGAAAGTGGTTTTCCTCATGGGGACAGGCCAAATGTCCACACAAGGTCAAAACTGTCAAATATTCTTTTGAGGACATTTGGTTCCCTCACACACTAAGGTTAAAACGAGCTCAATGACATTCTCCTTATATGTATCGGTTGCATTTTCATTACAAGAACCAGATTTCTCTTGTCTCTAGATGTTGTTTGTCCTCATGAGGTTGGTGTGTGAACAGGATCCTGTCTTCATGGAGTGATAAATACACCCCCCTTCCCTCACACACACACACACACACACACACACACACACACATTTCCTCTCCGTCTCTCAATAATACAGCTGACAAAAATCCAATGAAGCACATGGAGATCATAAGATCTCTGGCTGGCCCATTTTAACTGTCTGGCTCACACCAGTAGTCAAAATCCCACCAGAGTATCTTTCACAGGTGCCCGATAGCTGCTCTATAGATAAGCTGCTGGATGTTTTTTTTTTTTTTTTTTTTTAAATAATAGCAAATAAAATAAAATAAGCTCAGATAATTTTTCAGCAGGGAAAGAGTGGACACGACGGGTCACTGAGGACTGTGTCAACAAAGACGAGCGATTATAGGAAATATGCAACACGTCTCATGCCGGGTCTTATGATACATGTCATATTTTATATCGGGCATGTGATTTTCCACCGGGGATCTAATAAACTTTTGAAGAAGATCATTGTGGGAGGGATTTCATGTGCTGACTATTATACAGTAGCGCTTACTATACTACTTACAATGTAGTAATGATGTATGTAGTTGAATGAATGTTATACAGTTTAATCAGAGTGTCATAAAAATAGAACAGATGCAATATTTTGTAATGTTATTGCATATTGATAGTTTTAGCAATATTATAGCCCTGTTTGGCAAACCTCCCACTCCAAACCATGTGCTTTGCCGCTCTGGGCAAGTCTGCTAGCTGTCTGCATGCATAACTAGTTCAGGTAGGTGATGTGATTGTGACCTCCACCAGCTGCTTTTGGTGAAGCGTGCATGAACCCTCGTCATTACCCTGTGGGAGGTCCTACTAGTTACCGAAACATTTCACAGTGACACCGGGTCAGCCACCTGGTTTCATCTCTCTCTCTCTCACTCTCTCTCTCTCTCTCTCTCTGCTGAAAAATCAAACATCGCCCCATTCATGAACCCAAATGAAAAAAAAACCCATCAGTGTTACTGTATAAACATTCCTGGGTCTTGGTTTGGTACCCAACATTGTAGCAAACTGTCAGTCAAGAATTTCTGAAAACACTATAGTTTTAGCATTTCTGTTGAAATGACCTCATCTTAAATACTCTTAAATCTACCCAAACAATTGCAAAATGTTTATTATTACAGTAAATGTGTAAAAATGATATATTTTATTGGAAGAACCTAGATCTAATCTAATATAATAAGCAGAGTCTCATCTGATCTGAGAGCAACCAGTTATTAATTTCTACAAAGATTTCACTTTCCTTATTTAATTGCTATTCTCTATCATTGTGTTGTGGCAATAACAGTAATACAATAAAAAAAAAAAAAAAAAAACAGTAAACAATAATACAATACACACAACACACACACACACACACACACACACACGCACATTCATGCAGTTATCCATTCAGCCAATCATGTGACAACAGCACAGTGCATAAAATCGTGCAGATACAGGTGAAGCGCTTCAGTTAACGTTCACATCAAACATCAAAATGGGGGAAAAAGTGTGACCTCTGTGACTTTAACCGTGGCGTGGACGTTGGTACCAGATGGGCCGGTCTGAGTATTTCAGAAACTGCTGATCTCCTGGGAATTTCACACACAACAGTCTCTAGAGTTTACACAGAGAGGTGTGAAAAACAAAAACATCCTGTGAGCAGAGGGTCTGCAGGCTGAAACACCTTGTTGATGAGATCAGAGGAGAATGACCGGAGTGGTCTGAGCTGACAGGAAGTCTATAGTAACTCAAATAAGCACTCTTTATAACCGTGGTGAGCAGAAAAGCAACTCAGAACACACAACACGTCAAGCCTTAAGATGGATGGGCTACAACAGCAGAAGACCACATCAGGTTCCACTCATGTCAGTTCAGAACAAGAATCTGAGGCTATCATGGGCACAGACTCACCCAAACTGGACAGCTGAAGACTGGAAGAAGACCAAGTGATTTTTTTTTTTTTTGTCCTAATCTTCAACTGTCCAGTTTGGGTGAGTCTGTGCACATGATAGCCTCAGATTCCTGTTCACTGTATCCTTCCTGGCAGCTCAATCCGATCTGGCCATTTTCCTGTGACCTCTCTTATCAACAAGGCGTTTCCACCCACAGAACTGTCGCTCACTCAGTGCCTTTTTTGTTTTGTTTTGTTTTGTTTTTTTTGCTCCATTCCGTTAAACTCTAGAGACTGTTGTGTGTGAAATCCCCAGGCGATCAGCAGTTTCTGAAATACTACATATACTGTATAGTGAAACTGTCTGTAAGGAGTCTCCAGCGTCACTTAGTTGTAAAGGTCAGTTTTTATCTTTTGTCTTGTTAACTTGAAGAAAGAGAGAAAAGAGAGGCGGGTGAGCGGATGCCTATTTATTGCTGTTCTACAATATTAAATATAACAGATGACTATAAACATTTAAAGAGCATAGTATGTTTTTTAATAAATAAATAAATAATGTTAATCAGTGGCAAATTGCTGTGGTAAAAGAGGAATTAAACACTTCAGGACGTGCTGTTATAGCATCATATTTCCCTGGCACTGATTATTTAGCTATAACACCACACCTCATCCTTTTGACTGGCATTTTTAAACGAAAAATCCAAAATGAGCCTCTGTGTATACATGTGCATGAGCTTTTAATTCTTGTATTTTTTATTTTTTTTTCATACACATTAAGGGAAATCCTGGTATTCTCTCAGACACTTCAGCATCCTCTCGAGGGAGTGCAGCTTCCACGTCGCTGCATCTGAGCTTCATGTTTAATGCATAACCATAGCACTAAGAGGCAAGCCCCAGTCCTTAAAGCCCCACACAGAGGTTCATGCTCATCCTGTGTAGTAATTATAAAATCTAATGGCTCTTTTGGTGGAGTGCAGTGGATTGCTTTCTCCTGAAGTGCAGGAGCCAAACGTGTGTGTGCCGTTTCATTATCCGAAGGTGTCTCCCGGGTGTCAGAGGTGGCAGAAAGACCACAGGAAGCCCCTCCCTGATATTCATACTGAGGGATGATGTTCATGATTCCTATCTGACTGAGGAGAGAATAGTTTTATGGTACTGTTATGAACATGAGTGGACTGGAGTTCAGTGTCTTTTGTGGTTAAGAATCTGTAAAATATTACTGTTTTGTTATACTACATATGATATACTATATATAAATAATTTTTTTTAAAAAACATAACGCAGCTAAGACCATTTCATACAGTCCAAGGTACCAATAAACCAAGAACAAAAAAACATTAGGAATATTAGTCATGCCGCTGATGAAAATTTACATTATACACAATTTGTGACTAATTCTGTATTTTAAAAAAATCACTAAGACAAATGATCAAATCACTTTTAACTAATTACAATTACAAATTACATAATAACACAGTGCGTGTTCACATGGATTATTTGTTGCACAACGATCATTTTTTGTAATTCAACAATCAACAGTAATTCAAAAAAAATACTTGACCAGTCACCTTTTCAACAGTTAGAGCAAAAACTGATTCAGGACATTGCTATTTTAGCCTATTAGCATGGTTAAATGCTGATAAATAATAGCAGAGTCTGTGTCAACTCACTAAACACAGGCTACAAATTAACAACATTAACAACAAAGATAAATAAATGAACGCAATATGCAATAATGTGCAAATTACACAAATTATACATTATGATATTACGCTACTTAAGGATGTGCTAATTCTTGTAATGTGCTAATGCATTGATGTGGAGAATGTGGCGGCTTAGCTGAAATCAGAACTGAGACTGCGCAGCATGGAAGCTCATGTCCGTTGACAGAGCAATACTTACAGCCAATGAAAAGCCTTCCACAAAGGGAGGATGCTGAATGCTGCTGTGCCTGGGAGGTTTTTCTGCCATGTTCGACTCCAGCCTCAATATAGGCCAGTAATTAGTCTGGATCAGAGCTGGCACAGCTAGCAGCCTCTGAACTAGCCGAGTGGGATGGAATAGTGTTGTGCAACCCGCAGCACTGAGTGTGCGCTTTCACATGTTGCTGGTCAGGAGAAAGTTCACTATGCCACAGTGTAAGCATTTTATTTTGTATTTGTATTTAGTTTTAAAGAACATCAAAAATAACTGCAGAAAGAATTCCTTCGCACACCTATACCCTTCATCCAAAAGTGATATGAAAGTGATAACATCCCACCCACACACCTAAGTGAGAAGTAGACATCTTTTCTGCCATCCTGTGTAGCGTGTAGTTTGCTGAAATACATTTCAGCAGAGTGAGACATTAGAGACAGATGTCAAATCCAGACAAAATTGTTTCTTAACATTTACTTTAGCGAATTTTTAAGGAAAATATTAGCACCACTGCTGCTGGGGGTTCCAGTCTACCCCAGGTCCCCTGTTAACTACATCCATGAGCTTCCTACTCGTAATCAAGCAGGTATCTGGATGACTATTTTTTCACCCACCAGGTGGTTTAGCATGGTGGTTCAGTATGTTTGCCTCGTACCTCTGGGGTTGGGGGTTCAAATCCCACCTCCGTCCTGTGTGTGCGGAGTTTTCATGCTCTCCTCATGCTTCAGGGGTTTCCTCTGGGTACTCTGGTTTCCTTCCTCAGTCCAAAGACATGCATTGTATGTTGACTGGCATTTCCTAATTGTCCGTAATGTGTGATTGTGCCCTGTGATGAGTTGTCGCCCACCCTGTGCCCTGAGTTCCCTGCGATAGGCTCCAAGCTCCCCCGTGACCCTGTGTAGGATAAACAGTACGGAAAATGGATGGATGGATACTCCACTGCCACTAACCTGTAGTAGTAGCAATATTACTGAAAGAAATCCAATTACTTGGTAACTTTTGTAGACTCAGGATTTCCCTTTATCAGATTACTGCGGTGCTACTAAAAATGTTGATCAGATTATTAACAATCGGATTTCTTGCAGTAGGACTTCATTCAGCACTGAAGATTATACCGTACGTGATCATGAAGCAGCATGCACGGTATTTGCTTGTCATTTATGGACATGAGGCTTCTCTCAGCCTCATCAATCCTCCTCAGCCTCTGGCACGGGTTCAGACTGCTCATAAAGCGAATTCATCACGTCCATTACTCACTCTCCCTCCAGCGGATATAATGCAATAGCTCGCAGCCCTCCCAGGCAGACACTCAGAACTTGTTGTTAACGTTATTCCATAGCTCAGTGTGAGTCAAGCTCTGTGCAGATTGCAATCCAAAGACCATCCATTTAGAGCTGCTTCAGTTTGCTGGCTGTCAGCTTGCACAACCTTGCACAATCCTACCTGTAAACTGAAACGCATGTGATAGCAATGTAGTGAGTGAAAGCTGATGTGTTGTGGTGGAAGGAGTGTGTGGACAGTGCTTGTTCGTGCAGAAAATTTGACAAGGATAGATTGAGCCTAATCCAAAAGGCAGAGCTGCATTATAAATAATAATAATAATAATAATAATAATAATAATAATCACATTACACCTCTGAGTGGATTTTTTTAGGAAGCAAATCAGTTTGCAGCAAAGACATTGTGTAGTAAATCATAGGATAAATCTCTCTTAAATCTGATAATAGTCTCCTGAAACATGCTAGATCTCTTCAATTATGAACAGCAAGTATCCCTAGTAACCGCAAAAGACAGGAAATCAGGGATTTGTCTTTTTTTACTCTCTCTCTCTCTCTCTCTCTCTCTCTTCCTTTTTTTTCTGCACACATCTGTGTTCCCATGTGTGCTGGGGCAGATGTCAAAATTCCTTAGACCTTATGGGAACGGTGCAGAGCCTGATGAAAATAACTGGTTTGCATGAGCTTCAGTTACAAAAGTGGGTTTTATAGTTTCTAATGTTCAGATTGAATGTGCTGTGTAAGATTCATTGCTGTTTATCTGTCATTCATATGCATGGGAATATATATAGACATGTGTCCATAAAATAGGACCTCCATGCTGCTGTGACTTGAGGAGAGCCAACAGCTGAAGCGGTGTGAGAGAGTGTGAGGGTGTGGGTGCCAAGGGGACTAGTGGTGAGACAAGTGTTCCTACCATCTGGCCTGCTGAGGGATGAGGGCCAGAGATGGACACTCACTTCCTCAGCATTCACCGCATTGTCAGCACCTTCCATGAAGCACAGCCGCTGTGAACAAATGACTCTTCCAGTCCTTCTACAGCTGTCCCCCCAGAGAGACCTCCAAACTCCCGTAGCCACGCTGAGACCAGTTGTGCATGGCATTTGCACGTTCTCATGGAATTTCACACTGTGCTGAGGGCTGTATTTTAGCCTCAGTACTTCCAGAGTTCTCTTAATGACTGTATATATATATATATATATATATATATATATATATATATATATATATATATATATATATATATATATATATATTTTTAATGATTGTCTATTGACATGTTGATGGTGGAGATCACTATCAGCTGCTATTGACTATAACTGTCACAGTGCAGGTCACACTTCCTCATCTAAAGCTTAAATAATATCAACTGGAATTAGAAAATAGCAAAAGTGAGGTATATGATACAGAATATGTTTATGTTTTTAAATATTTGAACACAAAGGGTCTCCTGGTGGAAAGTTCAGGAATTAAATGATTTAATGCCATATATTTGCCTAAGATTTGAATATAAAATGAATCGTTTCTGCATTCATAAGTAGGTTGTCTTTGTCTTTGAAAGGATACAGAAGCATGCCATTATTAGCCTATATATTAAATAGTGTGCCGACTGATTCTTCACATTTCTTCATTTCATTCCACAGCTAAAACGAACTAGTTTGTTTGGCTGCTTGTTGGTTTGTAACGTTATGTTTAATGCAACACCATGATGTGACTGATTCCCTGTGGGAGGCATGTCTGTCATTCTATCCTGAGGGATTACCTCCCAGGAAATTCGTAAGCAAATCAGCATAGTAATTGCCTGATGAATGTTTTTCCTTTTTTTTTTCAGCACTCACATGAGTGCACATGCAGTAACACAAAGGTGAGAGACTATTGAATAGTGAAAATCTTACTCGAGACATGATCACGTTTGAATCGTGGTTAAAACCTTTAAGTAACAATTACTTCTGACAACTCTCAGTAAGACTACAGCGTGAGCTGACAGGTAGAGTCTGCATAGCTGAATTAGCTGATTGTGATGAGCAGACTTCATCTTTCAGCTCCGTAGGCATTTGCTAAAATAACATCATGAGTAATTAATTCATATACATTTTTAATCAACGACAATCAGTCGAATAAAAACCCAATGGAAACAGAATTACAGAACAGTGAGAAAAAAGCCTCACAGATCTTTTCAAGAGTTTGAAGTCACTTATAAACGGAAAATCTTTTCTTTTTCCTGTCAGTCAGCGATTAATATTCAATATCAACCTAATCCATCATGTTATGTTGCTCTGTTCTGCTTTCACTAGGTTTAGCCCTGAATAGCAAGACTATTATTAAATTCTTATTGATAGTCAAATACTCAAGAGACCTCTTGGCTATGACTACTCTTGAAATATATATGTCTATATAACAAAGCTGAGTACATAATTATCATGTTGTATGGCAACAATCAGTTGTATTATAATTATCCAATAGATAGATAGATAGATGTTCTTTCATTCAAGAAAGTGTTTCAGTCTGTCCTTTGTTTCACATTGATGCTCTTTCTTTTTTTTTCCTTTTTAAAGAAAAGAAAAAAAACATTTCAAAATAAAATCTGCTCCCATCTTAAACACACAACCTCTTGAACTTTTCAGCTTGGTGCAAAGCCTATTTGTTGTGAACATGTGCTTATCGTTGCTTGTTGGCTACAGTGTTAATCCAAGGCCGTCACAGGCTAAATCGCTGCGTAGCCTTTGTGACTGCCAAGTATCATATAAAAAGGCATATTAAAATATGTATAAAGCTACACTTATTAAGCATAGCGTTTGAAATAAATAATAAATAATAGTATGCACAATCATTTATCTTCATATATTACTTTGGCAAAGAGTCTAGAGAAGACAAATAAAACAGCAGTCATGTTAAGTAAAGCAGATGATCCAGGCTGGCAAAGAGAGAGAAGTTGGAAAGTTGGCGAGCATCTCTGAAATGAAAGACTGCTTGATTTATAGTTCTGTACTTTTGAGCTTAGCACTGTGAAATGTGCCTTGGCATTGTGCCTTTCCTCAGGCTTTCACTGCCAGTGCTGGAGCTTCTTTTGTTGTTTCAGTTCTAGGTGGAGGTTTTCCAGCAGAGCTTCAGTAGACCCCATGCTTTCAAGGGCAACATCTGAACCCAAACAACCAATTTATCTCTTTCATGGACCTATTTGAGCTTTATGACAGAGCAATCATAACAGACCACAGCACTCATTTCAAGCACAAAATCCTGATGTCCGCCGTCAGTTCCAGTCTTTCGAGGCGGCCATTTTGGCTGCTTCAAACAGGTCGTGTGATCAGGTTCTGTCAGATCGGTGTCAAAACAAATAGCAGAGCAACGAACACAATGTGAGTGCGCTGCTGGAATTCGTACAGCCGCACCCTCAGGGCTCTGTGGTGAAAGTCAAACCCAGTATGGACTTTAGATTGTGTTTTTATGAGCCACAGCACCTAAATAAACCTGGGTACCTTTGAATAAGACAGCGGCCCTCTTTACTGGGGAATTTGGATTTTAGCAGTGCAGGTGGCTGTGATGTTCCAGGGGTGAAATAAAATATAATCAATACCGATGAGACTAATAGGAGCTGTTCTAAAAGGCGACGCCCCTATGATTTCATAAACATATCAATGATGCTTTCGTCCTTTTCCATTCATTAAATTTTAACACGTACGTCATGTATAATGGCTTTGATAAGACTTACAAGAAAATTATCCAACAATGAAGACTAGATACTCAAAAAAAAGAAAAAAAAAAGAAAGAAGAAATCATTTTTTCAAAGAAACCAACAACATAATGGTTTTCCTTTCCAGAAATGTAGCCCCATTTTGGACCATTACAACCATCCAATGAACCAATTTTTGAAGGAATTAGAGTCAGAGTGTGAGCATAGGAACCCAGTAAGATCGATTTTGACTTCATAATAATGGCCATGATAATAACTATGAGTTCTGTCACTGATATTTGGCACATATTAACAATATTTACTCCACAACAGCCTTTAGCACCTTGCCAGATTAATAATACCCCATTTACAGCTCCACTCCCTGATGAAATGCAAATTACAGAAGGAGTCATCCGTCCATCCTTTCCTCCAAATGGCACAATGTCGGATGACTGATTGAACCATAATTACAGCTATTTGGCTTAAGATCAACGTCTGGCTTCGAGACAAGTAATTAAAATTAAAGTAGGGGTACAGTGTCTGTGCCAGACCCATCTGTGGACACATGTTCCTATCACAATCTGTGACGCTGGATGCCAAATCATTGATTTATCTATGCATTTCCTACATAATTCTGAGAAGCAAGTAAAGCTCCATAAAAGTATAAACAGAGCTGAGAAAAGACAATGTCTGAATCTTGAGTTGCTTCATCCCAAACCTTGCTTCATCCCAAATGAAGGGTCAATTTTATTGCTTGTGAGATATCTAGAGTCTTAATGTACAAGCCATAGACAAGACGAAGGCATATGATGATAACCAGGAAGCTGGCAGAAGAATCATCACCTCGGGGAGAGCTGCAGGCTTTTGTGTGGAGCTGATGAAGCTGAGCAGAAGCCCTGGAGCTACTTTCAGCACTCCATTAATCAGGGTTTAAACAGCTGTGGCCTGCCTCGCTTCTTCTATAGCCTAATTGGTGGAGATAGTGCTTTTACTGCTGACCTCAGACCAGTTTGTTGCCACACTTACCATGTTCTGGTGACCAGTTTCCGTATTGGTTGGTAGTTGGATGGACATAATTACACATGATGACAGGGGACCTCTGAAATCTAAAATCCTGTAGTAATTCTGTGGATATCTCAGATTAAAGTTGAGGCAGAGAACCAACTGTGCAGTCAAAAGCTCATTTCATAGTAATTGAGCATTTCATATCAAGTGAGACTCAAGCACATTTTCAAGCACACGGTAGTTTCACATTAACTAGGATTACAGGATTTTCTGGTTTCCTTGTTGAGAGAGTAACGACAGGCCTGTGTTCTAAACCTCTCATGGATCATTAATTATTTCTTTTAGGCCTATGGTTTATTTGTCAGCCGTTATTGCTCTGCGTGGATGGATAGCTCCTGTGCCGTCAGTTTTGTAAAAGCCCATTCTTGAAGTGTTGGAGCTACCCAAATATTTATTCTGCCTGGACCAAGCTGAACATCTCAGTGTGTCTTACTTCCTTTGCCAAACATTCAGAAGGCCCCTTGTGTTTAAAAAGGTTAGCTCTTCTCATTCTGTTTATAATAGTGCAGCCGAGACCCAACCACATCTAAGTAAAAAAAAAAAAAAAAAATCTCTAGTCTGTGTGAATCGGGCATTAATCAAAACCTTGAGTATATGATTAACATATTCCAGCTAGAGACGTTTGAAATTGATCAAGATTTTACTTTTATGTATTAATAGTGAATAATATAGTAATAGTAATAGTAGAGGTAGTAGGTCTTGTGGTCAGCGCCGGTTTTTGTTGATGACAGTCAATTTGAGTAATCTGAGGCAAACATCTCCAGTAATATTTCAGTGTAACAATAACAGAAGCGTGTTTATAACACAGCGTAGTGTGGCGTCAGTTTCCGAGAAATCAATTTGCATGTTTTGTTCGAGCATGTTTCCACAACACACTTCAAAGCATTTTTGCCACTGGTTCTCAGCACAGTGACTTCACGAGTGCATCTCTAGCGCTGATCGTCATCACAGGGGCTGCACAGCCATTTCACGCATCATCGAGGAAGCAAACAAACAGAGGTGCGACCAGGCCAGCTTAACGTAACGACCGAACAGCAGATCAACACATCCATGAAGAGACGTACAAGGAATGTTTTCGCTCTTGTTCCCTCCCCCAAGCAGTAACGAGGCAAAGCCAAGCTGAGATTCCTCGGTGTCAGACGTGTGTATTAGATTGCATCCTGAGGCAGTGCACCTGGGTGCTGCTGTTGACACAACCGGAATCCTCGCTGACAATATTTATGGTCACTTCAGGGTGACCACAGATGTGTGAATATCTTCTGCGTTTGTCTGGGATGTTTAGCTCATCCGATTGTGGAGCTGGCAGGACTTTCTGATTTCTAGGACGTTCTCCTAGAACAATACAATACTCCTAATACACACAAACGCAAGTGTACACCACACACAAGCTCACTTGGTTTTATTACATTGTAAATTATCTGGTGGGGGAAATGAAACACTATACAGAGTGCTGAACAAGTTCACTACCAAGCTTGCAAGCATGTAATTCATTCCAAGCCCTACTAATTTTAGGCTAACGATCATATACTCTAAACGAATAGTCATTAGCCAATAGCCCTCATGCTCTCAGATTGGTAGCTATAGTCTGATAGAAGAATGCCGAGGTACAGTACAGCCACTTTTACACTTTTCACAGCAGTCTTGTAAGATTGTTACTCGTCACACATAAGCCTAATCGAAATCTATAACAAACTTTGCGATAATGCGTTCTCCGTGTCAGATTATACGATGATGATCCTCCAACAAAAGACCTGTGATTAAAGAAAATTACCACGTTCTGCTTATGCCATCAATCAGCATGATTCAGGCTCGTGCAGAAAATGGGGTTGCGTAAACAGAAACAAGCCCTCAGTATAAGAGTGGTAATGTTATGTCTGGAGAAAACACATTTTTTTAAGGCAAAGAAAAGGAGTTTGTAGTCACTCTTCTGCCGCAATTCTGCAGACCTTTAAATCCGGCATGTTTCGTGTATGTTTCACTATTGCTACTACCATATTTGTAGCTGTCCCTTGAATTTTGCACAGTTCTATGCCGTCCTCCTGTTTGTGGCTGTTAGACGAGTTTCGGAGTAGCAGTCACACTCTGAGATCGACACCGCCGGAAATTTATCGTCGGCCGTCTTTGATCGCAGTGGCACTAAATCAGCCACCGGTGAACATGTCACATTTTGCGTTCTAAGACAGCTGGTCTCAACTCGCAACCAAAGAATTCTTTTATAGCCTAATGCGTGATTTAAAAAAAAATTTTTTTTATAAGCAAAATCTGGCCAAAAAAGTCATACAACGTAAGCCCGTCTTAAATTAGGTGCAAACCAGAGGTGGGTAGTAACACACTACATTTACTTCCTTACATTTACTTGAGTAACCTTTTGAAAAAAATAGTATGTACAGTATATATAATAATATATGATATTGTGTGTATGTCTTTATAATAATAATGTATGTAGTTTTAATAGTTAGTTTATATCACGTACGCGAACGCGAACGCGAACGCGACACCTGCTCACTTTTTTTAACGGCTCAGACCTGGAAGATAACGGCCGGAGACGGGGAAGATGATTCAGTCTGAGATTCAGGATTTTCTCTTCATTTTAATCAGATCTGAAGTAACTAGTAACTTGCTACTTGAGTAGTCTTCTCATTGGATACTTTATTACTCTTACTCAAATAATGTAAATAATTATTAACATTATTACTTTTACTGTTACTTGAGTAATTATTATTATTATTTTTTATAAGTAGTTTTACTTGTACTTGAGTAAAGTTTTTGACTACTGTACCCACCTCTGGTGCAAACAGTATGCATTGTTATCCGGTCCAAATTGCCTTGGCTTTGATTTGAAGAGTGATTTGGTAATTACGGCTGTAGCAGGTTAAATGTTCAAATGTTCCAATGAAAGACACTTCACATCCTAGAAAAATATCATATCTAATCACAGCAATGACTTCAGCTCACTAAATTTAGATTAGAAACGGTGTAAAAATACTGTATCATAAAAATGTCAGTATTGATCTGGGCCTCTGGTATAAAGCCTATAAATCACAACCTTGTGATTAACACTTGACTTGGGGAAAGTCGGTTTTCTTTTGGTAGTGAGAGTTTTCATGGCCTCTGACCTTTTTTGTCCAGGGTTTGTAGTGGAAAACATGAGCAGATTTCTACTTTTCTGAATGAAGCCGTGTCTTCTTGATTGAAGTTTATATAGGAAGGTCAGTGGTTGCTGCCTCGGGGCCCTGGGACTCCTTCAGGTGCTATATATCAACCCTGAGCAATAAACGCCACTGGCTGTATTTCTCAGGACAAAGGCAGGTGTCTCCTCGTATCTCTGGTAAAGATGAATGTGTGGTTCACTGGTCAAGGTGAGCCTCAAAATCAATGAAAAAGGGGGAAAGATTGTAGAATGCTGTATTTAATATAGATTTCTTACAAATATGCTTTACGATGTGTAGGATTTATGTTTCACCTGAGATACTCATCCCCTTTTTTCCAGAAGTGCAAAAGCGAGTGCATTTCTGCTATAAGAATGACAACAGTCCATGTTTTTTAGGAATAGTGTTTTTATAGCACTTACAGTTTTAAAATAATCACGCCATGGGGCATTAATCAATGCCATTATCACACCAAACACCTTAAAACAATTTACCAAACATTTTAAAATGAATCAATGGATGACGTCATACTTTTTAGAAATCCATTTACTGTATAGTTACGTTTAATGTTGTAGAATGTCCTTGAGACAAGTTAGTTCCTGTTATCACTTACATTATAGCAGCTATAATGTAACCTCATCAGCCTCTCCAAGCTCTCCCTCTTGAAGTTAATAAGAACAAAAAAATAAAGGCAGTTTGTCTTCTTACTGAGAAACTGCAAAGCACAAAGTCATCTGTCCTGAAGACTTTCCCATGTTGAAAAATTTAAAGTCCCCATAAAATCAAAATGGAAGTTTTGTGGCTTTTAGTATGAATATATTAACCTTACGGTTATCTATAAGCTAGTGTGCTCCAGAACAATGAAAAAATTCACATTTAGTAGATCTATACATTTAAATTTATAAACAGTCTCTCTCTACCACCAATACAAATCAACAATTTTGATGACATCATTCTGCACTTCAGCTTCTCATCAGATTTGCTGTCCAATCAAATGCTCTCTAGAATCTTGAAGTGTCCCACCCCCCCCCCCCAACATTTAAAAATCCATGGTACTAACTGTCAAGTACGGCTTGGCCCGTGCTGTGAGGTAAGCTAAACACTATTGGCTATTTAAAAAGTGGGAGGAGACATTCGATATGTCCCGCCCTGACTTCCTGTTTCAATGGAAATTACATCAACACATCGAATAACACTGCGTTTCAAGGCACTTCACAGGGACTTTAAAGGAACAGCGTTACCTCTGACTATTACAAAGCAATACTACTATTGTCAGAGCTGCTTTTGTAGAAAATGAATCAACAAATTCTGGCCAATAAAAATCTAGAATTCAGTAATGCTGTGGTATAATGGCTTGTTATGATTAGGGCTCTTTTAAACCACAGTATTAGTGATTTTATTAGTTCTATTAAAAATTATATCGTAAAACAGTTGGAACTATATAAAATGAGCCTCCAAATCATATGATTATAGGTTCACTACAGTTCTTCAGTGCAGTATCATACAGACAATAAGGATGATTATGCAGAATGCTTAAAGGCTCAACCTCCTGTGTCCAGGTTTTAAATGTGGACTACATTTTTCAGACTGAGTATACTGTTTAAGACAGCTCTTTTGTTCTCGTCAAAATGTCTGGCAAAGCAATTTCCCCTTCGCTTTCATGCAGGGATGTTAGGATGACCCCAGGACGACGTTCCTGGTCTTCTCATAAGCACCAGAAGCAGTGAAGGGATCTGGTGTGCTGATCTGCTTCCCCAGGCCTTTGTCCTCAATTTCACCCAGACGAAATGGCTCGGAAATTAGATTCATGTCACAGACATTGCATTTTAAAGAAGCCTGGCCATCCCAGAGTGCACTGCTTCATTATTCACTAGCCAATGAGCTCTCCAGGACCTTCTCACTGTGTGTGTGTGTGTGTGTGTGTGTGTGTGTGTGTGTGTGTGTGTGTGTGCGTGCTGCAGGAAACAGATGAATTATTCACACTTTTAAGCATTTACACACCAACTCAGGAGTGGTGCTTGATTCAGAGTGGTCTAATTTCTCTCCCTCTCTTTTGTGCGAAGAAGTGTCTTTAGCCATTTCTAGATATTTCACCATTACAATATCATAACAAAGTCAGAGACATGTTTTTTTTTTAGTTCAAGACTCTCTCATCTTATTAAAATTCTCTCCTAGAAAGCCAACACGTTAAGAGCCAAAAGCTCTCAACCAAGCAGATTTGCAAATGGCTTAGCATAAAGTCCAGGCTTAAAAAATCAGGCTTTGCTTGAATTAAACTCCAGTTAAACCTGGCGTATAACACTCAAGCTTTTTTCTTTTTGTTGTGGTTGTTGTTAAGGAACCATTAGGTTTATTCAGCCATGGGACCAGAGTGACTAATAAGTGGAATACATCTGCATGCATTTCTGAAGGCGTCTCCCAGAATCAGAGCTTAAACACAGAATCAGCATTAACAAAGAGGACGATTCCACCTGATCTCTCCCAGCTTTGATTCTGAGATTCCCTTCACTTCTTTTGACTCTATCAGTGCTTTTCTACCGAAGCACAACCACCTAAATTAAACCTGTGAGTCACCGACACCTGGGTAGCACCTCCCAGTTGCACTAATTGGTCTATGGAGTATAACATGAGCAGCACTTGGCACCCTGGGGGGTACAGCAACCAATAAAAAGGCTTTCCTCTGAGCTATGTGCAGATGTCAAAGACTGCATTTTATCTCTCCCTTTCTACACCACTGGCACCAATTACCCCAAAATGGGACCCCCAGATAGCAGGGTGCGAATTTAGATGGCATCAGTCTTGAAGTAGGCCTTTCACTGGAAATGAATGTGAAGTATTACGTCAAAACCATCAAAACCATTTTTGTCATAATTGACACAATTGACGTGTCATAATTTCTGTGCCAGCAGTGACCGTTGTCTGCTCATAAACAATTCGGTATGTACTGAAAACCTGAATAAAAATTTACTGTACAACCGAAATGGTCCTATGATTGAACCCAACTGACAAATCTGCACAATGTGTGACCAAGCTGTCCTGATGTAGCGGAGTTGATTCACATGCTGGGAAACCATTTGCATGCCTATTAAACAAACGGCTCAGTAAATCGCCTTAATCCTTTCTCACACCCACGCCAAATGGCACCATAAGGGCTGTTCAAGCAAAATATTTGCAGAAGCCGCTTGGGTAGAGAGTCAAATCAGCACATTTTGGGCCGTGTCCCCGAGCCGTTTCTCTTGGGGAAGGCGAGGAGTTTGGAAAGGGTGGAGGCTGTGTTCATCCATCTGTGGCCCTACATAAACCAGTCCAAGTTTCCAGAAAGCAGCTCATCGCCTGTTCTGTATACAGCACACCTGCAGGTATGAACTGTTATATGAAATACCACCATATTGGAAGCAGATTGTCAAAAGGTCAATGGCCATCAGGTAGTATGATGATTACTTTACAACTCATATTTCATTCTTTAAACAAAGCCTGATTTATCCATGGTTTTGACTTTAACAGTAGTGTTCATGCTGTGAGGCGGTGTATAACGCTACATATGTTCACAATGGTTGGATGCATGAGTTGTGGGGAAACGACTGTCCACATGTGGTTGGTGTTGGTTGTTCAGCTTGATGTGTTGTCATGTCTGAATCCCTATGTGCTTTATTAGTACAGACTAAACACATCCTCCACCACAAATTCACTACAATATGTATATACATTTTTTTCAATCACAAAATTTTGCGTTTACAATTACTACAATCCGGTTTCTACACAGTCTAAATAATTAACCTGTATACTCAGCCAAGAAGGTGAGGTTTATCATTTAATGTGAACAAAAAACAAACAAAAAAATAATTTCTTCTTCCAATTCCAAAAAAGTTGGGATGCTGTGTAAAATGTAAATAAAAACAGAATGAAATGATTTGCAAATCTCATAAACCCATATGTTATTCACAGTAGAACATAGAAAACATATCACATGTTTAAAGTGAGGAAATGTACCATTTTAAGAATTTTTTAAATTTTATTTGTAGTAATTCTGAATTTGATGGCCGCAACACGTCTCAAAAAAGTTGGGACGGGGGCAACAAAAGGCTGGAAAAGTAAGTGTTACTAAAAAGAAACAGCTGGAGGTTAATTGGCAACATGTCAGTAACATGATTGGGTATAAAAAGAGTATCTTAGAGAGGCAGAGTTTCTCAGAAGTAAAGATGGGCAGAGGTTCACCAATCTGCAAAAAGCTGTGTCTACAATTTATGGAACAATTTCAGAATAATGTTCCTCAATATAAAATTGCTAAGACTCTGAATATCTCATCATCTACAGTACATAATATCATCAAAAGTTTCTGAAAATCTGGAGAAATCTCTGTGCACAAGGGTCGAGGGCGAAAATCAATATTGCATACGCGTGATCTTCGGGCCCTCAGGCGGCACTGCATTAAAAACAGGCCTGATTCTGTAATGAAATCACTGCATGGGCTCAGAAACACCTCCAGAACTCATTGTCTGTGAACACAGTTCGCCGTGCCGTCCACAAATGCAGGTTAAAGCTCTATCATGCAAAGAAGAAGCCATATGTGAACATGATCCAGAAACGCCGCCGTCTTCTCTGGGCCAAAGCTCATTTAAAATGGACTGAGGCAAAGTGGAAAACTGTTCTGTGGTCAGACGAAGTGAAATTTGAAATTCTTTTGGAAACCATGGACGCCGCATCCTCTAAACTAAAGAGGACTAAAGAGGAGGGGGACCATCTGGCTTTTTATCAGCAATCAGTTCAAAAGCCTGCATCTCTGATGGTATGGGGCTGCATTAGTGTCGATGGAATGGGCAGCTTGCACATCTGGAAAGGCACCATCAATGCTGAAAGGTATATACAGGTTTTAGAGCAACATGTGCTTCCATCCAGATGTCATCTTTGTCAGGGAAGGCCTTGCATATTTCAGCAAGACAATGCTTAACCACATACTGCATCTATTACAACAGCATGGCTTCATAGTAGAAGGGTCCGGGTGCTGAACTGACCTGCCTGCAGTCCAGACCTTTCACCAATTGGAAACATTTGGCACAAAAAATGAAACGAAAAATACAACAAAGAAGACCCAGGACTGTTGAGCAGCTAGAATCCTGTATCAGACACGAATGGGACAACATTCCTCTCCCAAAACTCCAGTACGTCTCCTCAGATCCCAGACGTATATGGACTGTTGTTAAAAGAAGAGGGGATGCTACACAGTGGTGAACTTTTTTGAGACGTGTTTCTTGCCATCAAATTCAAAAATCACCTTATTTTTTTTCCCCTTAAAATGGTACATTTCCTCAGTTTAAACATTTGATATGTTTTCTGTGTTCTATTGTGAATAGCATACGGGTTTATGAGATTTGCAAATCATTGCTTTCTGTCTTTATTTACATTTTACACAGCGTCTCAACGTTTTTGGAATTGGGGTTGTACATTTTTAATGTGAATAATCCTTGGTGCCATGTAAACCATACTGAGACATCATGTGTGGAAACTGTTCCCATGCTTTTCTTGAGTAAATCTCACTCCAGTGTATTTTTCAGTGTAACAGGATTAAATTAATCTTATTGGCCTATACATTTTTCATAACCTATAATAATAGTCTAATAGTATAATAATAATAGATGCCTCACGGAAACAGTGTTTTCGAAAGTCATTGAATTCATACGATAAATGATTTTTTTTTTTTTAATGTGATTTTTGAAATATTTAAATGATTTACATTCCTATCCCAGTGGTGTTTGACAGGAAAAACATTGTTTTATGTGTGCTGTAAAGGTTTTATTAATGTTTTAAGTGATTTATCTGAAATATACACGTCTGTTGTTGTGTAGAACACTTTATTTAAAAAGTCATTCACCTTTACTTTACATACTCATATATAAATTTATTATCACTGAGATGCTAATGGCACCCCCTTTGTGGAATTACCCAGTCTTACCAGAAATATTCCATTAGCTGCTATTCAAATTAGCCTTGTTTCATCTACTTCTCACCAATAAAGAATGAGTGTAGGAATAATTAATAAAAATTGCTTTCATTTCAGCCATGTTAATTAAACGACGTGAGCTGTTTTGTAAAGAGACTCATCTGTAGAGGAAAATCCCCCCCCCCCCCAATCCATTTCTTTTGTCTCAGGGCTTTTGAGACCTCGGCCCCAGATTACAATAGCTCATTCATTACCCATGGATGGGGCTTTTTAGGGCCGTGATAGCTTTGATGAGCTCACTGCCGCAGTTACAGGGACTTGCTCTGCATACTAACTGGGAATCCAGCTGAAGCACTCCCACATTAATCCTCAGAAGGATGAACAAAGAATGATCAGCAAACAGAATCGTTCCATTTTAGCTGTGTGTGGACCCAATGCATAAGCAATCAGCCTTTTCACCATCTTCACTGTGTAAAGAGTGTTGGCTCCAGCGGCCCTCGTCAGACTGTCTGCAAGCGTACGGTGTGCGCCGATGAGCCTGAGAGTGCTACATCAAGTCACTTTGTTGTTTACCTTTCCCAAATATGTTTGGTTGAAAATTATCTCCCTGTTAAGTAAACCGTTTAGCATCAGCCCATAATTTTATGGATGAATTATTTCTCATTTCAGAGAGAGGGGGAGGAAAAAAAAAAACAAATGACAAAAGCAATCATGTAATATTCAGCCTGATGTCCATAAAACAAGCCATTTTTCATTTTTTAGACTTTTCTACATTTAAAATGATCAGCCTTGTTTCATATTTAAATGAAGCTCACACTAGAGCCCACTTTACACTATGCCAGCTGTCCACTTTAGTTTCTCTAAGAGGCTTCGTTGACCTCAGACCTCAACCCGCAGCACACGAGAACATCTCCAACCCTGTAAATGGTGAGCACAAAGAAAGGCCTATGCAGATTCATTTTGGAATTTCAGATTTGAACGTGAAATTCACTACTCAAGAATCATCTTGACATGCTAATACAGCCACGCCATTCAGGCTAGATTGGCAAGTCACAGATTTGAAATTGCATGTAATTACCATCAGAGAGAGCTTTCTGAATAGCAGTTTCAGTTGTGGATGAAATAAACTTTGTTGACACTGAAAGGTTAATAAACAAAAAGCAAAAAGTGTGAGATTGGTCCTTGACATTTCACAACACATTTTTATAGCAAATACCACAAAATGGGAAAATATAACGTTTATTTGTGATGTACACAGAGAGAAGATGGATATATAAAGAGGTGCATAAATGAGGAATATTAATATACCTAATAAAGTGTTTTTCAAAATTACCCAACAGAAAAAAATGATATATAGGGGCTAACACTGAGAAAATATTTAAATACTACTTATGCCGCTAACATTACTGAGAATGTAACATTATGTATTTATTATATACTAAGTTGCCAGTTTATTACACTGAAGCTACCTAATTGGCCATTTCATGGCTGAACTTCATACTTGCCATTTCCCCCCCCCCAATAATTTTGCATGTAATCCTATAGGAACTGCTGTTGACTGTTTCTTTTTGTTTGCTTTTGTTTTTTTGGTCAAATGTTCAACTTTTTCAAAAGTACCAAGAGTTTTTTTGGGGCCTCCTAGACAACCAGGTCACAAGTTGGGGAATGAGTGAGAAAAAAAACAAAAAAAAAAACAAAGGACAAAGTTCTGGTGAAAAATTTAGTGCCTTGTAAATCTTCTCAGTGTGTGAATATAAGGAGATGCTGAATCGCAAATATCTCATTGCCACTATTACAACATTTTTGTGGTGTTCACCAGTTACGAGATGTGACTTCCGACTTTTAGGTCGGACAGCCCATCTTCTCTTGATTTTCTGCCTCCAAAGCCATGGTGACAAAGCCTTCATTGAATCTTAATTTATCTTTGTTACTGTTAGTAATAAATATAAACTAGATACCAAGCAAGGCTAGGTAGGAAGAGCTGGTAAGAGTGTTAAAGTTTCAGTGTATATCAGCACAAAAGGTGCTCTAGTCAGCAATATTTCTGGGGGGGGGGATCAAGAAATAAAATAAGTTAGTTCTTGTTATTGATTACATTTTAGTAGCTATAAAAAGTAGCTATGGAAAGGTCCACACAGGGATTTGAGTGCTGACACTGGAGACTCCTTCCAAAAAGAGGTAAATAAACATCTCTTAAAGAAAACGTCACCATATCAATGATATACATTTCTATTCTATTGTTAAATGTTTTTTATTTGTTTATTAGGCCAGGATTATGTGAAGCACCCACCATACAAATCCCTGTGTGAATTGTTACTACAGAAACAATAGGAAAAAGCATATAGTTCATTAATATTAATATATTAAAACATAGTGACACTTAAATATCACGTACAAACCTCAATGCTGTATCTAACAGTGTATGATGTAAAATCATATTGCGTACAGGAACACATTACCATTATCTTGGTATCCAGGCATAAGTTCAACATGGTGCTTAGTTACATTCAGTCACTTGGCAAAGACAATAACAAAATATGGGATTATAAATTTGCCATATTGTATACAGTCAGTTGCTTTATGCATACTGTAACACAACATCCCTGTTCCTCCTTCAGTTAACTTGGTTATGAAATGACTGGGTCCACTGGCCTAATATGGTTAACAAAACAAACCAGCATTCTCAAATCCCTGTGTGTGCATGAGTGGATCTTCTCTAATATTAGTGATGACAACTTAATCCAGGCCTGACAGCAGATAAAGTCCATAAAGTTAATACCGGGAAGATAGCAGCAATAGGTATGACAATAGTTCCCACTCTGTAGACCAACCACAGGATAGAACTGTATTTCTTTCCTCAGCTTATCTGAATAAAGTGCTCCGAATGCCCCATGTCCCATGTTCAGTAAGATATTCGTCAATTAGACAATCAGAACCAGAACACATGTTTGATATGGCTAGCATGCCTGGCTTGAAACGTAACTGGGTGAAAAATGTCACGTGTCAATCTCTATTCTTTGTCTGTCATGCACAGTGAGGACTATTTGATGGCTTGTGTTCGAAAGGAACTCCCTGAAAACTCATGAGTACAGCATTGTGTTTCAGATCATAAACTACTGCGCAATGAAGGCATAACTAAACTATGTAGTACTATAATCTAAATAAATTACATTAAACCAACTTGCTGAAGTAATACACCAATGTTTTTTTCAACATAATCTCTGTTTATCTCATCTGTAGAAACTTTGTATTCAAAACTTGGTTATAAGAAGTCTAAGGGCAGTTGTTGAATTCTGTCAAAAACACATACACAAAAACCCCCAAATATTACACTCTTTCAAACACTGGAACAATACAGTATAAAGTAATTCCATTTATTTAAGCTTTCCATAGTATTCTTACAGCATCAGGCAGAAACTGACGCACTTCCATGTTTTACTTTGAGCTACGTTGGTAACACAACCACAAATTCTTCCCTCTGGAAAAAGTAGTCACATCTCTAAAAAAAAAAAAAAAAAAAGTTCAATTTATAAATACGTTTGAGTGATGATCTCAGAAGACTAGTGAAGAAGTGTGGTTTATATGTAAGGAATAAAACACTTGGGCGTGCGCTGTTATAGAAAAAATAATCAATGACGTGTTAGGTGTGATGCGGCCTGACATGAAGCAGAGTTATACTGTTACCACCCCAAAGCTGATTATTTCCCACTTATTCCACATTATCAATCCTCTTATTCCACTGCAGTATGCCAAGTATTAATTTTTATTTATTTATTAATAAACACCACACATCTTTGTCCATTTATAGTCACATTTAATGTTATGGAATATCTACAAACCAAGTTTGCCATCTATAAACAGTTTTCACCAGCAACTCTTTTCCCCCTCTCTCATGAACTTGTACTTTGTTGTGTTACTGAGAAACCACATCTTTCCTGTTGCAGAAAACCAAAAGCAACAAATTTAACTTTAACAAAATGCTAATACTGGAGACTCATTTAAAAAAGTGCAATAAATATCTACTTACAGAAAGCTTTGTGATATATACAGTTGCAATCAAAATGATTCAACCCCCATTGCAAATCAGGTTTACTGTCAAAATTTACAGACTTTCAGCTGTTTGTGATGAACAAATCAAGCAAAAGCAATTGGAATAGTTCAACACAACGAATGCTTCAAGTGGTTTCCCCAAATTCAACTGAAAATGCAACTTATAATGACTTCTCCAGTCTCAAAATTATTCAACCCCGTCATGGCAAGCATATTTAGTACTTAGTAGAGCACCCTTTTGCTGTTATGACCTGCTGCAAATGAGATGCATAGCCAGACACCAGCTTCTGGCAGCGTTCCTGAGGAATCTTAGCCCATTCCTCATGAGCAATGGCCTCCAGTTCAGTAATATTCTTGGGTTTGTGTGCTGCAACCGCCTTGCAGCCACCCACCAGTAGAATCTTCTAGGAGTTCTTCTGCAATCAAGCCTTGGTGGAATTTGAGGTAGGCTTGGGATCATTGTCCTGTTGGAAGGTCCAATGACGCCCAAGCTTCAGCTTCCTCATAGACGGCATGATGTTTTCTCCTAGGATTTCCTGATACTACAATGAATCCATCTTGCCTTCCACACGCTGCAGGTTTCCAGTGCCAGAGGATGCAAAGTAGCCCCAGAGCATCACCGAGCCACCACCATGCTTGACTGTGGACAGAGTGTTCCTTCTTCATTCTTCTTTCTCCAGACATACCGCCGAACCATCACGCCGAAAAGTTCCAGTTTTGTTTCATCGCTCCACAGAACAGAATCCCAAAACTTCTGTGTTTTTTTTATATGATTTTGAGCCGACTTTTCTCGTGCTTTTGGGTCAGTAGTGGTGTACGTCTTGGAGTTCTGGCATGGAAACGTTCTGCGTTTAGTACATGCCATACTGTGCTCACTAAAACCTCACTGCCTGTTGTCACCAAGTCTTGCTGCAGGTCTTTTGCAGTCACTCGAGCGTTTTTCACCACCTGCCTTCTCAGAAATCTGGTTGCAGCCGTTGATCACTCCCTTTTCTGCCCCGTCCAGGTATTTCATGTATTTTCTACCCCTAGCCACATCAGGTATTTCATGTGTTCCAGCTCAAGCACACCTGGTGGAACTAATGAAGCCCTCGATTAGTTGCATCAGGGGTGGTTGAGACAACACCTGTTTTGCATATTTGTGCTGTTGTGAGGGATTCTATTCAGGGGGTTGAATCATTTTGAGACTGGGGAAGTCATTATAAGTTGCATTTTCAGTTGAATTTGGGGAAACCACTTGAAGCATTCGTTGTGTTGAACTATTTCAATTGCTTTTATTTGATTTGTTCATCGCAAACAGCTGAAAGTCTGTAAATTTTGACAATAAACCTGATTTGCAGTTGGGGTTGAATAATTTTGCTTGCAACTGTAAATGATCATACATTTTTTTCTTTGTTAAATAACACATTTGTTTATTGTTAGGCTTAGATCATGTGAAGCATCTACCGTACAAGTCCCTCTGTAAATTGTCAGTCCGTACAGGATTTCACTGATTTTTTTTTATTGTTGCGGCCAAAAATGCTTGATTTTGCTGCAGCTTTTTTAAAAAGTTTTTTGTGCTTTTTGTGGAAAACTACTTGAAATGGCGAAATTGCAATTGCACAAAATTGTTTTGCACGGTCTTTCGCAGTGACGTTTGCTGGTAAATGAGACCTTTTAGCTGTACTCATGTTTGAAGCACATGATTCAAAGAGGACTTTGGCTGAATGTGTGTTATGATGACGTCACATGATGTATCTTGGCCCAAATCTGAAGAAAATCTGCAGTAATTTTGAAAAATTTCTTTGATTTTGCGTTAATTTCTACGGTCACAAAATCGCAAAATCCTGGAGGGACTGTATTGTTACTAAAGAAACAATAATGTATTAGAACAGGTGCATTAATATAGATTATAGATAGAGGTTGAAAATGCTGAAGTATTCCTTTAAAATTGCTTCCTGTTAGACATCATGCAGATGATTTCTCTAAAAGACTTTAAACTTGTTACGCTCTTTAAAACAGAAATGCTCTAAAGGCTGTATGGTGTATGAAGTAATAGAGCCATAAGTGAGGACAATGTTTCTGTATCTACAATAAAGCACTTCATTGCCAGTGTCTTTCATCATCATGAAGAAGGAAAAAAAAAAGAGAGATCTGCTCCATGCCATGTGTGATGTATGTCATCCAGCCAGTCAGCGTGTCACAGAGGGGTCATTTAAGCAGTTTAAGAATGATTCGAGGGAGCTAATCAGGGGCTTGCTGGCACTACACGACTGGTGACCTTCCAATTAAATTAAAGAAGAAGACTCCACGTCTTTCAATTAATTTGAAGGCTGTCCCAGAACAGGTTTTCTCAGTGTTCCTCCGACCTCGGTGTCTTAATCTGGCTCAGACAGGCAGCAGGCAGCCAATCATACGAGCAAACGGGTCCTAATGCTAACTCCAATGACTGCAATGCTCTAGATGATATCTAAAATAGCTCTATGAAACATGATGAGGCCGCAGTGTGTCAGAGGATTCCTCATCCACGCATTATAAATCCTGACAAGCCCAGTGCAGCATATCTGCAGATATAATACTCCCATAATGACACGCTCACCTTGACTCATTCCTTACTCATGACGGGATAATAGAAGGCTTCATAGCTCGAAGCTGAGAATGCAGCTTCGTAGGAAAAAGAAGATGATAGCTTACCCGTGGACGTAAACACAGCTTTTCACAGAACGGCTTGTGGGTTTGTTTTGTAATTTGCAGTCGGCTTTTATTGAAAGTAAATGCTGTGAAAATAATGTAGCTACGGCTTTCGGTAAAGGATCCTTCTGTCGTTAAATACATTTAAACACCAAGCCAACAATAACAGCTGCGTAGATGTAAACAAACATACACACATCTGCGTCTCCAGACACCACCCAAATGATACAACACTAATAATACTGAACACACAGAGCAGCACTGGAGAGTTGCTTTTGATGGACGTGAGCTTTACTTGAAAAGCTTCACCAAACAAAACACACACTGTTCAGGCTTATTTGACCTTGACAACCATCTATGTTTTTTTCTTCTTCTCCACATCATGTGAGCTATAGATCAATACGACTCAACTGGAATAAAAATCATCCTGGCTCAAGGAGGTCTCCTTGAAGCGCTCAGGTATGTCAAAAGTATTTCATCGAGATGAAAAGGAAGCAAATCTGTTCGAGGGATTTAATGAAGCAAAATCGGTTGCCACGCTGCACTGCTTGCTTTGTTCTCAGCTTCAGCTCTGCGCACCAGTCGAGATGAGTCCAAAACAAAAAAAAAAAACAAAAAGAAAAAAAGATTACGGATTGGTGTGATTGTCAATTGAGATATGAGAAAAGAATGATGTGGTGAAGAGCAGGCTCAAGGCTTCCCTAAAATCACTTTTTGGTTCACTGTGCAACAACAAAGAGGACGGCACTTCCTGGGATGAACCTTTGTATGAGATGTCACCATACAAAAGAAGCTGTCTGTACTATACTAATCTCAGATGAGGCTGGATGAACAGACATCACAATGATGCAATGTGATTTGGGGGGATGGTGAACAAAAAAAAAAAACATCAGCAAAAAAAAAATTAAATCATAAAAAGTCTCGTAAAAAAATAAAAAAAAATTTCAAAAGGTCACTAGAACAAGGTCAGGACAGGCAATAAATGTAGCTGACGGATGCCCTAAAAAAAGCAAAGGTGCCATCGTTAATTTGAACCTGGGTCCTCAGCGCTCTTTTAATTGTGTGTCTGCACTGACAGGATGACAGATCCAGTGTGAGCCAGATGCTTGAGTCTGGCATTATGACAGGAAGAAGGGGGATGCACAACATCTGAAGGGGAGAGAGAGAAAGAGAGAGAGAAGAAGGGAGCACAGCATGCCAATCACACCATCTATCAACTGGCTTTATTTCTAAAATTTCAAAATTCACTCCTTCGCTCATTAAGGCACGCTCCATTTCCCCCACTGTCTAGTTTACACTTTACTGCATGAGGAGATGAGAGGCAGCGTCTATCTCTGGTATGCAGCACCGGCAGCAATGCATGTGTGAGTAAGATTGTGTATCGCACACTCAGAGGTTTACAATTGAAATCCTAGCACAAATGAAGCCCTTCAGGTAAGAATTGCTGACACACATTACTCCTTTCGTTAGCAAGCTGCAGGCAGAAGCAAAATTGTGATTTGAATAATTTTGAAGAGAATCACTCAGAACAATGAGAAACGGTGATGGATAGTTTATCTGTGGGCTCTTGATTTGCCGTGCCCCTAATCTGAAGAGCTGGTGATCCACAGTAAATGTTTTATCACCAATACTAAACCTAACCCCTCTACAAATTAAATGCAGTTAATAGTTTTTAATCTAGACTTGTGGTTTGGATTGTGATTCTTTTGTGGTTCATTTTGTGACCTACAATATCTGGCAACTTCTCTGCAAACACACAGCCATCAAACTACTCCTATAAGCAAATCGGTGCAAATGCATAGGTTCCCGACATGTCCAGAACGACATCATGAACTGTGTTGTTTAGCCAAGCTAATACATTTAAAAAGACATGCTACTAATTCAAATAGCATAGCAGTCAAGTTTGGTTCATGCCAAAATGTAGTATTTTTATTTTCCATGATCTGTTTTGAGGCTTAGGATCGACAAAGGATCAACAATGCATCAGCTGCAATATCATAACACTAGCAAGCAAGGCAACACATAATTGTAAGGTTTCACTTTTGTCATTTTTTTTTTTTTTTTTTTGCCAAACAATACATTAAAATCTGTTTCTAAAAAAATTTAAAATAAAAAAAGCAAACAATGGGTAATGCATTTGTTAAATATTTGATCATTTTTTTACAAGAAACGTGTAAAAAAAAGAAAAAAAAGAAGTGTATTTAGACATTTGTCAGGAGAAAACTCCTTTTAGCTAAGTTAGCTAACACTAACCTTCTGTGGTAGATTTAGCTAGCTAGCTGAATTAGCCATAGCTGAAGAAGAAGGTTGCTAGCACTAAAAGGCATAGAACAAGCTTTCCTAAACTGACGGTTTGAGGATTCTTTGTTGTTGTGTATTGTGAGTTCATTTTGACAAGCTAACTTGTTTACAATATTCTTCTCAGGTTATTTGCATTCTTGGGAAACACCCACAGACACATTTGTGATTTATCAGTCAGGTGCTAATGAAAGCAAAACTAACTGAGTGTGAGTCTGCTGTTTACATTCAGTTTCGAAAATGTCCGATTTTGGGAATGAGTTGGCTAACAAATTATTTTACATGCACTTTAGTAATCTGAGGTAAAACGTGGGTTTATAATCACTGGATTTCTTTTAGTAATGAGAATATTAGTTTCATTATATTTTCATCTAGAAACTGGTTAGGTGGGGTTTTTTTTAGGTGTTTTTTATAGACTGAGATCAAGTCATATCAATTATCATTGAATAAATTCATTCTTTTCTTTTTTTTATTTACAAAACATAGCCCTTATTTAATATGCCATGTGATGTACACTCCTGGGCAAAAAAAAAAAGCCCAAAATGGCAAATTATTAAGCTTTTAATGATCTTAACAACAAATCATTGGTCAGAAAATGAGCAAAAATTAAACAAATGCACTCCTGAGACCTTCTGTGCCACCATTTGCTCGTTTCCTTTTGCTGCAGTGAACTGTTTGGGGAAAATCTAGAAACAGAGAAATTCACTTATATAGTTTTCTTGTATGCAAAGATAAAATCATGATAATGATTAAAATGTTTGATGTAAAATTCAAACTAACACATGTCTTGGTGTACAAAATAAAAATAAAATAATTAAAATAAAATAATAAAAAGCTTTCTGCAAGCTTACACATAAGGCTTAAACATCAAATGGAAAATCTATCCAATACTAAGTTATTTTATTTATTTGTTTAATTCTTGCTAATTTTCTGACCAATGATTTGTTGTTAAGACCATTAAAAGCTTAATATTTTGCCATTTTGGGCTTGGCCCACTGTTTTTTGCCCAGGATGTCTTATTGGTTGGAAGCACAGTTGACGTGTGCTTAGTGGGAACATGTTTTAAGGACTCGGTCTTAGCTGCTGCTAACTACCGAGTTTAGAATTGGTATGAATCAATCATGCGTCAGACATCGCTAGTAACTGCTAACCCCTGCCTGTACGTAGACAAGTAACTACGTAAGTAAGCAGGTATGTAAGGAGGTAAATAGGTAGTTAGTATGTATGTTAGTAATTTTGTAACTATGTAAGTAAGTAGGCAAGTACGGTAGGTATAGAAAAGAATCACCCCCCCCCTTTAAAATAATCACATCTTGTTGCTTTTCAGCCTGAAATGAAGACGGACACAGTTTTTGTTTTATCCAGCTGTATTTACTCAGTGCAACTTATAACATCCAAGTGAAAGATATAACACCAACATGTCAGAAAAAAAATTTTAAATGAAAAACCAGAATCACTGAGTTGGAAAAAGGATCACCCCCTTGCTTTAATTTGCCTTAATTTTTTAATTACAGCCTTTAGTCTGTTGGGATATGTCTCTACTAACTTTGCATATCTAGACTTTGCAATATTTGCCCACTCTTCTTTGCAGAACTGCTCAAGTTAAATTTGATGGTGACCGTTTGTGGACTGCAGTCTTCAAGTCATTCCACAGATTTTCAATGGGGTTTAAGTCTGGGCTCTGACTAGGCCATGCAAGGACATTTACCTTCAGTTTTGCTGTGTACTTTGGGTCATTGTCATGTTGGAAGGTAAACCTTCTTCCCATTGACAACTTTCTGGCAGAGCGCAGCAGATTGTCCTCAAGAATTTGACGGTATTTTGCCCCATCCATTTTCCTTCTATCCTGACAAGTGCTCCAGTCCCTGCTGCAGAGAAACACCCCCATAACAGGATATTACCACCTCCATGCTTTACTGTAGGAATGGTGTTATTTGGATGGTGAGCTGTATTGGATTTCCACCAGACATATTGTTTGATGTTGAGGCCAAATAATTCATCTGATCATAACACCTTTTTCCATGTGGCCTCAGAATCTTCAAGGTGCGTTTTGGCAAAGCTCAGTTGTGGGTGGCTTTTTTCTTGCAACCCTCCCATACAAGCCACATTTGTGGAGAATTTGTGATATTGTTGTCACATGCACACAATGACCACTCTTTGTCATAAATTCCTGCAACTGCTTCAGAGTTGCTGTAGGCCTCTCGATAGCCTCTCTGACCAGTTTCCTCCTGGCTCTTTCATCCAGTTTGGAGTGACGTCCTGATCCAGGGAGGGTCTGTGTTGTACCAAATACCTTCCACTTCTTAATAGGCATTGATAAAGCCTTTGAAATTTATTTGTATCCATCTCCTGACTTGTGCTTGTCCACAACTTTATCCCGGAGATCTTTTGACAGTGCCTAGCCACCCATGGTTGATTGTTTACACTACAAAATGCTCCAGGAAAGCTCTTTTCATGCTGAGCTAATCAATGTGACCACAGCTGATCACAGTTGAAAGTCAAATGGCTTTGTGTGCCATTGAGAAGGTGATTAGCTACACCATTAGCTACAAGGTGATTATTGAGTTTACAAGTCATTTTTAGGAGGGGGTGATCCTTTCTCCAACTCAGTGATTCTGTTTTTTTTCTTTTTTTCTGACATGTCGGTGTTATATCTTTCACTTGGATGTTATAAGTTGCACTGAGTAAATACAGCTGGATAAAACAAAAACTGGGTCCGTCTTCATTTCAGGCTGGAAAGCAACAAAATGTGATTATTTTAAAGGAGGGTGATTCTTTTCTATACCAGTGAATTCTAAAGGAAAATGTTAGGATATCTGTCTGTGAACTGAACCCCAAGAGAAAACGGGTCATGCAGCAAGACAACGACCCTAAGCACACAAGTGATTCTACCAAAGAATGGTTTAAGAATAAAGTTAATGTTTTAATAGGCAAGTCAAAGTCCTGACCTGTCTGTATCTACCTTGTAGACTTCTCTGATGATGGAAATCTGATATGTTTTACGTCATATTTATGCAGAAATATAGAAAATTCTAAAGGGTTCACAAACTTCCAAGTACCACTATAAGTAAGTAAGTAAGTAAATAAGTAAACTTTATTTGGCCAATTACAACACAAGCAGCTATGACTGTATCTGGAAAAAACTGGTCTAAAAAAATAAAGAAAAGAAAAGAAGAAAACGTAAGAATTTGATTTCAGAGTTTTAGTCTACAGATATTTCCATCAAACCTATCCAAGGAAATCCCCTGAAGGATGTGCTCATTTGGACTGTTGCAGAAACACACATACACTTTCTCACATTTACACACAAGCCTACATTTTTACACACACACCCTCTCTTACATCCTCACAGGCCTACACTTGTATGCACACACACACACAGACACACACACACACACACACACTTGTATGCACACACATGTTCACACAGTGTGCAGCTGCAGGGTTCAAGTGTTGCCAGATGATTTTCAGTGATTTTCCTCACTGGCTCTGCAGTAGACAGACCTTGTCCATTAGCAGCAGGCCATCGAGCAGAGACAAGCAGTGGGAACAATGTGCTTCGCTTTAATGCTCATTCTTGTTTGATTAGGATTTGTATGTGGTCTGGAAGAAGATCAACTTCTTCCCTGAGCTGAAACATGTTCCTCTGGTTTCTGAGTAGAAATTAATATCACATTGGCCTGTATTAAAAACAACTCAGACTGCTTGAGATTAGATCATGCCAGTCTGAGAAACAACAACAGGCTTTATGCATAGGGTGCCTATTCTTAATTACTCAGATGTGCTTTTTGGATGTGTATGCAACATAAATGGAATGGAAAACAACATCCAGGGAAAGAGAAAGGGCCAGCTGAGGTAGCTTATCCATGTTTTCAGTCAGTATCTCCTGGAAAAAACACTTGCAACATATTAAAGTGTTTGCTTTTTTTTTTTTTTTTTTGTATTTGATTGAGCAAAGTCAACTAAAACCGCGAACCCGAGTCTTTATTCCGGTAACTAACTCCCTCACAGTGCCAGTTTCTATGAAAATCCTGCTCCTGGTTAAAACATGTGAGCTTGTACAGTGAACTAAAGCACTACACACTTTTAAAGCATGGGGGAATTAAAAACGCCTCGCACGTAGAACATTCCCGAAAGGTTCCCCAGACAGGGCTAAGAATAGCCCAGACGCTTTCCAATCCAAACAAACTGCTACACATTTCTGCCTCGCTCAGGGGACGCCTCGGGTTTAAACACCTGCGAGGTGTCGAAAGCTCGGTATATTATTTGGGGAAAGAAAAAAAACACCTCATAATGTAAGATATAAGGCCATTCCCCTGTTCCCTGAACGTACATATTATATCCACTAAATTATTAAACGTCTCTCAAGCAAATTTACGGTGTCCTGAGAAAAGGTACGTGTGAGGGAAAGCCTGAGGCTGGAGAAAGATTTACGCAGGAATTTCACTCTTGACAGGATTGTGATGTACAGTGTCCTCCACTAATATCGGCACGCTCGGTAAATATGAGCAAAGAAGGCTGTGAAAAATTGTCTTCATTATTTAATGTTTTGATTTTTTGTTAAAAAAAATTCACAAAAATACTCTGCTCTCATGGATATCAAACAATTGCAAACAAAACACACAAAAATATCTTTGTTAAATATAGGCGTGCAACAATTATTGGCACCCTTTTATTCAATACTTTGTCCTACCTCCCTTTGCCAAGATAACAGCTCTGAGGTACTTTTCCATATGGCTACCTCTCTGTGTGCACCAAAACCACCTCTGTGTCTGGCAAACTGAAGACGCTTGAGTTAGTTTTTGAATGAGAGTAGAGGCTTTTTTCTTGAAACCCTTCCAAACATCTTGTGCTGATGTAGGTGACTTCAGATTGTAGTTTTGGAGACTTTCTGACCCCAAGACACAACTAACTTCTGCAATTCTCCAGCTGTGATCCTTGGAGATTTTTTGGCCACTCGAACCATCCTCTTCACAGTGCGTTGAGACGATATAGACACACGTCCAATTCCAGGTTGATTCATAACATTTCCAGTTGACTGGAACTTCTTAATTATTGCCCTGATGGTGGAAATGGGCATTTTCAATGCTTGTGCTATTTTCTTATAGCCACTTCCCATTTTGTGAAGCTCAACAACCTTTTGCCGCACATCACAGCTATATCCCTTGGTCTTACACATTGTTATAGCAGGTGCTATTTATACCCCTGTGAAACAGGAAGTCATGGTTGAACAATTTCCTGTCCTTAGTCACCCAGGTGTACTAAAACAAATTTAAATTTCAATGGGAATTGGGGAGCCAATAATTGTTGCACACCTATAGCTAACAAAGATATATTTTTTATAAACCTGTGTTGAGTTTGCAGTTGTCTGATATCCATGAGAGCAGAGTATTTTTGTGAATTGTTTGAACAAAAGATCAAAAGGTTCAACAATAAAGACAATTTTTCACAGCCTCCTTTGCTCATATTTACCGAGGGGGCCGATATTAGTGGAGGGCGCTGTATAATGATTTTCTCTGATTGCTCTATTTCCTCCATGTTGACGTGATGGTGTAATGAAGCAATCAGTCAAATGATAGCCATCAGACTATCTTGATAGTGTCAGAATCCCCATGAGCTCAAAACGGCCCTGTTGTATCTGTATAATTAGACATGGAAAAGTGATAAATACGATGTTATCTGAACACTAGCGTTTATTTTCGATAAATACTTCCTGTCAGTATGCTCGCTTCCCGTCTCTATATCCGTCCGTTCATCTGTCAGCTGCTGTTCAATAACAGTCTGGACTGTCTGTGCTGGGCTGAATGGCCGCTGGTGCTCAAATCAGATATACTCAAAACCACACACACACACACACACACACACACACACACACACACACACACACACACACACACACAAACACACAGTCAGACTGCAGCAGGTGCTAAGTTCAGAGAATCTAATTGTACATTTTATCCAGCTCTAATCACAGCTAATAAAACTGAACGATGGATAAAGCAAAGCAGCTGCGTTACAATTGAATTGGAGTTATTTGTTGTAAGTGTTTGTACTCAGAGCTCAATTTTAGGCGAAAGGTCTGTAATTGGCACACGGTTCACCTGTGAACACGCTGACACTGCGAGGATTGTACAGTGCTGGACATGAGCCGACAATTGTGATTAGTTTCTTCATTACCTTGTGCAAAATCAACGTGAATAACTGCAGCCCTGCCCCTAGACTCTCTTCTATAGAGTGCTTCAGGGATGACGTACTTTTGTAGGCCAACCCAGAAGTTAGCATTACCCTGGTTCCCTCGACAAAAAGCCAATAGGATTTTTCCATTGGCTTTTAGATTATTGCAGAAAATAAGCCTTGCGACCAACAAAAGTTTATGATTCTTACACGTTTTGTTCATCAAGATAATCTTGAAAAAATGAATTTTGAAGCCTAAATACAATTGGCAGAAATAAAAAAAAACTAAAGTCAGGCTATAAACGAACTACACCACGGTCGCATGACTTCAGCGTCTCCACCGCCATGCTACCGATAGGATTTATAGCACTACAATTTGAAAAAAACACTACAACTTACTATAAATTGATAAATCTACAAGTTCGAGTTGAAATAGTTTGCAAGAGCGCGAGTATAAACACAACGAGGCCGTAGTAGATGAGTTTTCCTGTTCGGAGTGATGATGTTTAATGTCCCCAACAACCTCTGCAGACCCATTTAGCTACTTGTTAGCAACTGCCTTTGCAAGGCACGAAAAAGCTTCACAAAATCGAGCTTGTGTTAACCACAGGCCTTATTTCAGGCATTTAACCAAAAATCCATTCAAAAAAACCCACTGACGTCCGGACGATGGAACCGGAAGTGCAAAAATGCTAAAGGACCGTTCACACCAAGGACGATAGCTATAAAAATACCTATAACGATAACTATATTAGTGTCCACACCAACTGCGGTTATGTCGTCTGCCACTTTAAATGCTCGAGCGCTTTGAAGCAGGATGGATTCTGATTGGCTGTCAATGTCTTTATCGTTCATCAGCTGGAAAAAAAATCGTTCTGAAAATGATTCCAACGATATGGTTTCTCTGTGCCGCTATCATTACAGTCGTGGTGTGGGTTCTGCTATTCTTTTATATTTAGAACGATTTTTAGAACTATATCTTTATCATTATTGTTATAGTTATTGTCCTTGGTGTGAACGAGCCTTTACTCATTCCCGGGTTTTAGGACTCATTCCTGGAGCACTCTATTGGCTGATGGATGATCACTAGGGCTGGGCAACATGATGATAATACTGATATCGTGATAAATGATGTCTCAATACACTTTTCTGTGATATTGCAATATCTTTTTATAACTTTTTTTTTTTTTTTAATGTTTTACAAATAACAGTTACGTCAGAAGCAGCTGTTTTGATTTGGACGGAATCTTTAAAATGTAAACTTTGTTCAAACTTACTTATAAAACCTTGTTTTTTCTTCTATTCAGCAGTGAATAGATTCGTTTCAATAACGTAACATCAAATTCAGTTGTTTCTCAGACTTTTTTAAAATGCTTGGAGTTTGGTGGCAAACTTATGACACATCGTGATTAAAAAAATGTCCAAGTTTCATGATGTTATACATTTTTTGTCACAACCCTAATGCTCATATCAGAGCACGTTCTGTCAAGGTACTGTCAAACTACAAACAAACAACGGAGTGTCATTTCCATCAACTGCGTACGTTGTTGCATGTTATCCTTCTACACGTTGTTCTTATTAAGATGAATTATAAGAGGTGCGTTTTTGACGAATATGAAAAACTCCTTTTTAAACACTTTTTTTGTTTTTTTAAAGCCTTTTCGGTATACGTTTAGATTTTGAATTTCAAAACAGCTAGCTTCAGCTAAGTCACCAAAATTAGAGACTGTACCAGGGATTGTCACATGTATTTATGTCGATTATTTATCTGAAGGCAGCTCACAATACCAGAGAGTAGCTACAGGGCTAGAGACATTAGTTCAGAAAAGAAAAGCGTTTTCACAGACTTTCATAGATTTTTCAGTTTATTTAATCTCTCTGGTCTGATTAACAAACTGATGAAAAACTTGATGACAAGAACGGAAATGTTTAAACGTGATTACACAGAGAACTATGCGTTTCTCTTTTCCCTGCATCAAATTCAAGACAGACATGTCTCATCTGTTCAGAGTCTATAGTGCGGGTATAACACTGTAATGTGATGCACCACTATGAAACAAAACATAACCGCTTCATAACTCCCCAAAATTCAGAGGAGCTTGCAATTTTTCTAAATTACCGCAGATTTGGGCCAAGACGCGTCATGTGACGTCATCACGACACGCATTCAGCCGAAGCCTTCTTCGATTCACGTGCGTCAAACATGAGTACAGCTAAAAGGTCTCATTTACCAGCAAACATCACCGTGAAAGACCGTGCAAAACAATTTTGTGCAATTGCAATTTCACCATTTCAAGTAGTTTCCCGCAAAAAAAACAAAACAAAAAAAAACCCTCCACCGATTGCATCGCAAACTTTGAAAAAAGCTGCAGCAAAATCATGCATTTTAGCCACAATCACAAAACAACTTCACGGAGTCCTATAGGGGCTGATTAGCTGCTTATCTGGACCTTCATAAGCCTACTTAACTTACTTGAATACCCCTGGACTGTACTTTTTTTTTTAAGTGAAAGCTTGAGCTTTGAGTGTACTCCGGGGTTGGAGGTTCGATTCCCGCCTTCGCCCTGTGTGCGCGGAGTTTGCATGCTTTCCCCGTGCCTCGGGGGTTTCCTCCGGGTACTCCGGTTTCCTCCCCAGTCCAAAGACATGCGTTGTAGGTTGACTGGCATTTCCAATTGTCTGTAGTGTGTGGAAGGATGTGTGAATGGGTGTGCGATTGTGCCCTGCGATGGGTTGGCACCCCATCCAGGGTGTCCCCCACCTTGTGCCCCAAGTTCCCTGTGATAGGCTCCAGGCTCCCCGTGACCCTGTGTAGGATAGGTGGTATGGAAAATGGATGGATGGAAATCTCCAATATATCAGAATTGCAATTATTACATATGCACGCACGCACACCCACGTACACGTACACGTACACACAGGCACAATATTCAGTTTTCTTCAGTAATATTATCTTGAGGCAACACATTTCTACTGTTCACTTGATATAAAGCTGAATAATTAATACTGCACATTTCTTAACCCTTGAACACAGCTGTAAATGAGCAGCCCGTGGAACGCGGGTTCTCTCTGATTACCTGCTCCATTATTAAAATAGGATGAACAAAACCTTATGGAGGTCATAACGTGTATAATTATTACAACCGTTTAAGCTCTATAACTGACTGTTCCTAAAATATGGCACACAGGAGAGTAAAAATTTACAGAGAATTGCTGCCAGCAGCTTGTTTATAAATGATAATGAAATCGCTCCATAACTTTCTTCAGTTCTCTTCCTCTCCCATTCTCTGGCTCTCTTGCTTTGTAATGCATAATCTTTCATTTTTGGGAGCTATTTTCTTCCCTCAGGTAGGTTTCAGAAACAATATAACCAGCTTTGAGTTGGTATTCATGCAGCTGATGTGGCATGCACGTGTGCGCACACACAACACACACACACACACACACACACACACACACACACACACACACACACACACTCCAGACTACATTAACCTTCCCTCGCTGATCTGCCTCGATTTGCTTCATTAGAGTGCAAATCCACTCCCATCACCCTGAAGATGCCACAGGGCCAGGTCGATCCGCAGGCCCTTGCACTTATCTCTAACGTTCTTATAAACCCCTGGCATGCTTCACATCCTCCGTCCAATCTAGTCTGGATTTCTGTGCATGAACGCAGTCTTACACTTGAAGGCACTGATAAAGATAATTCCCTGAGCACCAAACTGCCAGAAACAATGACTGGTGTAATTGGGTTTTATGCACAGTGTATATTTCTAGCTGGTGTCTCTGATTTGAAATGAAATTGAATTTTTTAAAAGTGATATTAGATAAATTTATGTTCATACACAGTATGCAGGATATGTCCCATATACTTACCATTCCAGCCTTGTCGGGAAAAAATCGGTTGGTCAATGCACTTATCTAGTATGTCACAACATGCTATAAGAAGACAGGAAAAAGTCCTGTTAGACAGTCCAACCCAGCTAAAGTTTATCAGTAAATTCAGGATATTAAAGGAACACTCCATCGTTTTTCAACCTAATTTTTAGCCAAGACAACTGTAGCATATAAATAATTACCAAGTACACAGGAAACAAGATTACTTGAAACTCACTAGTTTTTGGGGCATTTATGTGAAATACACATTTTTCATAAATGATGACCACTTTTAAGAATTATTCACCTAAAAGGTATTTATAAAGTGCTTACTCTGTATAATTTGTCTTTGTTTCGTCACTTCCAGTCATTATGAATTTGTTAATAAGTCTGGCAACAGTGTAGTGTGTGATGCGTTCGCCGTGTTTCCTGTTAAAGACCATCGCAACCTTAGGGCAGCTTCCGGATCCAGCCGTGAGAATGATTTCAATGTGTATATATATATATATATATATATATAAAAATATATATAATATAAACTAAGCATGAAAACTTTTGGAAGACATTATGTATGGAGGCTTTTTAGGACACCCTGTAGCTGAAAGTAGGGCTACGGTAACGCAAAATAATCACTCATTACAACCGTGGTGAACAGAAAAGCATCTCAGAGAGGAACAGGCTACAGCGGCAGATCGTCACATCAGGTTCCACTCCAGTTAGCCAAGAACAGGAATACATTGAGGATACAGTTGGCACAGGCTCACAGACACCGGACAGTTGAAGACCAGGTGAGCATTAACTAACACTCTTGACCTGTATCCGCATCGGTTTATGCATTGTGCTGCTGCCACGTGATTGGCTGATTGGATAGTTGCGTGATCGAGCAGGTGTATATTTATTTAAGAGTCAGATTTTTGTGTATGTTTCACGTGTTTATTAATCAAATAGAACAACTGCCCTTAAGACTTTGATTATAAATACAATAGTGGTGAGTCAACAGGTTTTACATTGTTTTCTCAGTATAGGGAAACAAAAGACTTGTCCATGGTAATCACACATACATGACAAATACAACAGATAGAGATAAAGTGGGAAAAAAAAAATCAGGAGTATTCCTTTAATATGTACTATGAAAAAAAATAATAAAAAATCCCCATTAAAAAGTTCAACCTAACTCCGATCTCTTAGAATCCATTATTAAGTTCTGAAAGCTCCACATCACCGACCACATTTAAATGCCTGAACCGTATTAGTCACATTAAACATTTTTGTTTTTAATCCTGGAACTGTGGAATTAAAGAAATGGACTGATGCTTTTCTATTCATGGCCCATGGGAGATTTTTTATTAAATGAGTTTTCGTTGTGACAAATGTGTGTGTGGGGCATCAAGGCATAAGGGAAGGGTAAAAATAAATAAATAAATGAGATGGAGGACAAATGCAGAATAATCGAGTTAGAGTTCAGAGAGGAAATGGCTCCTCCCGAGCCATTCGTGTTCCTTCAGGGAGGATGGAAGGAGAGTCAGACAGCTGAAAAGAGAGAGAGAGAGAGAGAGGTGAATACGGATAGATCGAGAGAGAGTGAGAGAGAGACATGCTCATGGCAAGAAGCGTAGAAGTAAAAGCAGGCCCTGAAGTGTTTGTGTACGAGGGAGGGAGTCTTATGCATAATGCATGACAGTGAAATTTAGGAAAGAAAGACTTAAGAGAAAGCACTTTTCCCATCTAAAAGCTACGGGGCTATGAAAGAAGAATGACTCCATTCGCATTTTACTCGTCTTATCTCATCTCCTCGCTCTGTCTTTCTGCCTTTTGTATTCACGTCGAAGCCGTCAGAGAGGAAGACAGATGCATGGAGGTGACTAATGCGTCCCATGACTACCTTTGTGTGGAGAGAGAAGCAGCGAGAGAAAAGAGGAGGAGAGAAAAAAAAAAAAAAGAAGAGGACAACGACGCTGCTGTCTAATGGCAGAGATGTCATACTGTATCTTACAATAAGCGTGAGATGGAGGACTCGGGGGCGGGGGGGCGTCTTTTATGACCTGCTGTGGGTGGAGGGCCTAATCTGGAAGAAATATGCTAATGGTGTCAGTAACAAACATTCAAGCATCATGAATATTCAATGAATCCTGTGGTCTAAAGGCAACAAGACACAAAAGTGCTCAATAAACAAATCTAACAGCTCGAAGATTGCACCGCTCTACACAAAGGGAACGTGAAGTAGCTGATATACCGAGGCTCACTGTGCTAGAATCAGCAAGGACACGTAGACACTACTTATTTATTTACAAAGACACGTGAAATGAAAATCATGTGACGTGATGGATGTCTGAGTGAAACTGGGTATTTGGGCAGGAAACAACGTATGGCTGGAATTTGGCTTTATCCATTGGGATTTCACTGGATTGTGAAAAAGAGGCGTTTTCAATATAAGCAAATACGTGCTTTCACTCAGTGGGCTTCATCAAGCTGGATACAAAACACTTTTTATTTGTAAATCTTTTTTTTTTTCATTTCCTAAAACAGCTCCGGAGTTTACGTATAAGGAGAGTCATTAATGTGAACTGCGATTTATAAGCTTCGGATCGTATCGCTGTCTCGAGTTACACCGGATTTATGGGAGGATTATGCTGTCAAGTTAAAATAGCTTATTTATTTCAACTGCGTACACATTTAGTGAAACTTTTGAGACTCCGTGGTTTCACATTAGTGAAAGTAAGCAAAGAAAAGAGAGCCATAAAATATAACAAATAAGACTTTCAATTAGGACAAAAAAAAAAATGGCACCCTATAAAAATGAGAAAGTTGGTGTTAGATTTAGTGTGTGTCTATGGTAGCACATGTCACCCTTAGTGGTGGTCATCGTTAATCTAGATCAGCTGCGCTTGTTACATTACAGGTGATTATCCATATGCGCACATGATTATGAAGAAAATCAGGGTTACTGAGGTTTGGCCTGCAAAATCATTTATTAAAAGATTATTAAATGAGGCCCACTGATAGCTGGGGGAGGGGGGGGGAGTAAAACAGGATTGCATTTTGATGGTTCGGGTTCATCTTGTCTTTAGTGTTCCTTAAATAAACCCAGAGTAAACTCTACCTATCCAAACAAAGGCAACACACAGAAATAGGCTCTATAATCAGGGCAGGGCTTGTTGCACTTTAAAAGACACACCTGCTTTGACAGCTTTTTGAAGGAAGTGAATAAAAACAGTGTTATTGTGTGATCCTGTAACGCACCCCCTGGCTTCCTCTGCTAGTCCTCTCGGCTTGACTGAGGCCCAGAAAGCTGAAAGGAATAGATGTGGACTTTGCTTGACATCGACGGAACAAGGCTCTTTATGTGCTTTCATTTCCACCAGGTCTGTGTAGCCAGAGAGGCTTTTCTAATGGGCATTAGCACTCCCCCGCAACCCCACCCCGAAACCCGCATCACCATTCAAGAGCTCACTATGACTGTGACAGGCAAGAAGTGTAAAAAATTGGAGAGGTTGGACTTGTAAACGGTTTCTCTTCCTCTCATCATGTCTAGGTCTGCCACTCAGGTCTATCTGCTGTCGTCCTGCTCTTGCTTCTGAAAGAACTCCTCCTCTTCAGCCCATCCTCCTCTCTGCCCGGCCTCTGGTTGACCCCCCTCTCTTGAGACGAGCTGTTTCTGGAGACATGGACTGACAGAGCTCTTCGGATCTCTCGGTTTCTCCGATTGGCCGGCTCTATAGGTGCAGCTCTGGATTTTCCCGCACTTCCAGACTGAGCAGCAGGACTCTCGCGCGTTGCGTTCCCAGGACATGCCGATTGGAGCCGGGCCTTTTCTGTGCTCACTTCCTTCCTCTGGGCTCGCAGGACGTGAAGGGTCCGAACGGCCTGCTGCTGCTCTTGCTGGAGGGAGTGCAGCTGACTTGCCGCTTTCTCTCTGTTCTGGGTGCACTCTTTCAGGAGCTTTTCCACAGTGTGCAGGAAATCGTGGCCATACTGCGCCAGGGCTTCATCTCCTACGTATACAGAAACACAGCACTGTTTGAAAACCTCAAAAAAGAAACAAGTAAAAATCTGAGATGCACAGCATCACATGTCAAATCATTTTTTTTTCTCTTTCCTGTTGGAAAAAAGTATCTTTTTGCTTAAGATAATGTTAAATATATAAGCATACATATTAGGGGTGTAACGCAGTGACACTATCTGTATCGGTTTAGTGCTCCAAATGTCCCTAGTCGGATTTCAACCCGAAGTGGGTGCAGCCTAAACAGGAAATGTTTTTTTTTTAATTAAATATAAAATGAACCCTACCATTATGTATGGAATTAGGTTTGTGCCAAAAGTACTGAAAGTATCCTTTCAAGAAACGAACAAATATATACAATGAGCAAGAAGAAAAAGACTCTGAAACTGAAAACTGTGAACTCAGTGGCAAAAATGTAACATGCTCTTCAAATAAACAGCATTCTTTGTTAACAGTTTTCTAAGCTTCGTTTCGCTAATCATAGGTTTATATAGTTCGCGGTCGCCATTCTGACACAAATCTCACGTGTGGGCGGGGCTTACCAGCGATTTACTCTAACCGGCTGGTTGAGATTTGGATCGACAACTCCCTGACCAGGAAGTAGAGATTATACTAATCTTTGCTACAACACCAGCAGCATTTCTGGCACCAGTGCAAAAAAGTTAACGTACAGCTTTATTACTGTAACTTTACTCTCAAACTAAACACTCACTCACGCCGAACAAACCTGCTATGCAGCGCCGTAATAAGTGAGCCTCGATGGACCTTTAGCTCTCTGCATGCATGAGAGCCTTGATCCAGAGTTTACATACAATTTACATTACACTCTTCCTTACAGAGAGGCAGAGCACGAGGCTCAAAAGGTGGGAGTGTAAAACGAAGGGAAGATAAATGAGGAGTTTGTTCAGATGGGGAGAGGTATGCGTCAGGAGGGCTGTAAATCTCTGTCAGGCCTCGGCAAAGTCACCTGACTAACAGAGGAAATACTTTTGCCAAGGGCTGCGGCTGCTGCATGGAAAACCCCTTAACTCGCTCACTTTCATGCCACAATGCGTCTCGTATGGAAAACGACTTAAAAGCGCTGAAGAAATAAATTACAGGTATGAGGTGAGATAACGGTATAAGTTTTATTGTGCGGTGGCATCTCACACGTTCAGAATACAAGTCACAAGAAAATAAACCCTAACGCAAAACTCCAAGGCAAACTCTGTAATATTCAGAGGAGCGTGCAATGTTTCAAAATTACCGCAGATTTTCTGCAGATTCGGGCCAAGACGCGTCATGTGACGTCATCACAACGCGCATTCAGCCAAAGCCCTCTCTGAGTCACGTGCGTCAAACATGAGTACAGCTGAAAGGTCTCATTTACCAACAAACATCACCGCGAAAGACAGTGCAGAACAATTTCATGCAATTGCAATTTCGCCAATTCAAGTAGTTTTCTGCAACAAAAAAAAGAGCACAAAAAACCCCGCAAGTTGATTTCTTGCTGCGGCAAATCGAGCGTTTTTGTCCGCGACAATCACAAAGAAACAATCACAAAGCGATATCCCGTACGGACTGAAGAGTGCAGGTCGAGTCACATTAGCTATTTGTTTCTGAGGTACTGTAGTCGTCCGTCTCGCACAACAGAGACGCTTTCATTTTAACCCGGACTGGGACAACCAAATTCCTCCTCTTTCATTACTCTACACTCCACGTCTATTTTTCGCCCATGTGCGAAAACGACTAATCACTTCGCTTCCACACCTGCCCTGGGAGACAAAGGCAGGAGGAAATTCATTGGTTCAAACAGCCAGTGGATGGAGTTTACTTTTCAAACATCATGTTCATCCCCTAGCTAGAGACAGTCCTTTTCTGGTAGCCTGACTGCACGTTCCAAAATAAAAGTACAGTATCATGTAACTAAGATAACACTGGCTAGCTACTGCACATCACACCAAATTACTGATGTTAGCCATCTCTGTTCAAAATTGATGCAACACTGACCACGTTTACATGTAATCAATCTGACTGCACGATTCAGATTAAGACAATATTCTGATTCCCTACATTCTGATTCCCACCCCTAGAAAATGCCTGTTTTAATCAGAAATTTGTTGCATGTAAACACTTTATTCAGAAAATCCACTGAAAGGAGACGTTATATAGATATTACTATGCAAAAGTTTTGGGCACCTGCAAATAAATGCTGCAGTGCAGGGATGCCTTCAAAATAATGAAATTAAATGTTTCTACACAAAAAAAAAATAAATAAAGAGCGGTTAACAGTAGTAAATGAAACAAAGTCAATATTTGAATTAAAAATAAAAGTCTCTGGCACAATGTGTGCAGTTTTATAAGGAAATGAGCTGATAAGTTTTATTGAGCATCTTACAGTTCTTCTGGACACTTTGACTTTCGCACTCGCTTCTTGTCAGTGTTACTGTCACACTTTGTTCTCCATTATTCAATGTGCATTAATGTTAACTACATCACCAACACTAGGATTCAGAACATTATGCGCTGAGGAAGTGTTAGCTAGTTAACTAGTGCTGACTGCTACTTAAATAATCTATCATTATGTATCTAATTAGTGTAGTTAACAGATATTTGTGTGACATGTAATTTAGAAAAAGTTAAGAAGCATTGAACATCATTGTATTATTTGCATCTCTTCTGCAAACTTCATCTTTCCAGCATTAATGCATGTTTCCGTTCAACCGTTATCCTCTGTCCAATTTGAGATGAGCTGCTGGCAGATAGGGAGACGATCGTCCCCACCCCGAGAGGAATACCCCATTCGTTCTGACAGTGCTAACGGACAGAAGCAGTATGGATACGACAGGTTTCTTAAGCCCTGTATGAATTCTCGGTGAGTTTTTATCAGCTCACTGGGTGTTAAGTGCCCTAACACATCACCTCTATGGTATAGAGCTACTGTCTGAGATAAGCAGGTTCAGAGGCAGGTCCTTGGACTGACTGACACAGACTGATATAGGGATAACAGGCAAAAGACAAAGGAAAATTCACTAGCTGATAACCGAGGCACTGCCGTCATCTAGAGCACAATGTATTCTATAGAAATGTTACCCGGCCTGATAATAAACACCTGTAACTGGGAAATGAAAAGCTCAAGACCAGACACTATCTTGTTTTGAAGTAAATTGTGTTTCGCCAAGGTGCTTTCATATCTCTGAAAGAGTCGCGGCAGATAAATGAAGGTTTGAAAAGTCCTCAAACCTGACATTTCAAAGGTCAGAAGAGACACCTTATCTCTCCTTGCTTTCATATCCTAGTGATTCATATCCATGGGATTTTTCTGTTGTGATCGGCATATTTGGAGCAGTATTTCTGGCTTCGAGGTAACTGTGACACGAACGTAACTAAAGGTGAAAGATGACTAACATTACTTATTTTACTTCAGAAGAGAATGAACAGTACCTCGACAGAGCCAATAAAATAGACTTTGTTAGGAATACCTGTAACCCTGCTCGTTCGTGCTATTATCCAAGCAGCTAATCACGTGACAGTGGCATGCAGATACAGGTCAAGAGCTTCAGCTCATGTTCACGTCAAGCATCATGGAATCTCAGTAACTTCCAGCATGGCATGGTTGTTGGTGCCAGAAGGGAGAACAGAAAGACTGGTTTGAGCTGACAGGGAGTCTACGGTAACTCTTTACAACCGTGGTGAGCAGGAAAGCATCCCGGAATGCACAAGACTTCGGACCTTCAGGCGGACGGGCTACAACAGCAGAAGACCACATCAGGTTTCACTCCTGTCAGCAAAGAAAAGGAATCTGAGGCTACAGTGAGCACAGGCTCACCCAAACTGGACAGTTGAACTGGACTCTTATAGGGAGGGTAAAGAAAATATAGATCTAGAATTCTGTCTGCTTTAAATCATACACAGAGATAAAGAAGTGTGATAAGATTACATTTATTTGAATGAATTATAATAAATAAATAGTTATTCGAGAGAGAGAGAGAGAGAGAGAGAGAGAGACATAGAGACACTGTGCGTGTGTGAATTACCTGCGTCTCTACTAATAACGAAGCTGTGAGTTTAACTGTATGTTACTATGGTTACAGTTGTTTATAGGCAGCGCATTCATTTAGAACAACGATTAAACCGACCGGAACTACCTGTGCATTATACGGTTTTAACGCACACCTTCCAGTCAGTCAGAATCGAGTATTCGGACAGACCATGGTACAAATGAAAATGAATCTTCGTGACGGAGTTACCATACGATATATAATGTTTTAAAATGACACAGTGCTAAGTGATATAGCTGCGAAACGTCATTTCCACTCCATAAGAGTGACAAATATGAAAGCCGACATATTTCGATCTGAGATATTTCCTTGATCGCAAGCTTCAGGTTCTGAAGCCTGCAGGTAGCTGCCACACTCTCGCTGCGACTTGCCAGACTAAAGGGAAGATGCTCCATAAGGCCACATAAATATCTCTCAGAAGCAGCATTGTACGGATGATTGAACGCAGTGATGCACCCCTTCTGCAGAGCCACGTCAGGCCATGAAACGCCGGCATTCCACCAGCTCACTGTGTAAATATTTGCCGTCGGTGTCTCCAGTCGGAGCAGTTCTGCAGAGCGCGAGCGCTTGGCACCAGGGGTGAGAAAGAGAGCAATAGATAGATTTACAGAGAGAGAGGGTAAGAGAGAGGTGTAAGGGAGAAGCAGCACAGGAAAAGCTCGGGGCGGTTAGAGGCTGCCTTGCTGAAGACCACACACACACACAGACAGAGAGAGAGAGAGAGAGAGAGAGAGCGAGAGAGAGAGCGCCACAAGGAACCAGGGCCACCTAAGGAAAACCTGGAACGGTGCAGAGAGAGAAGCGGAGGTGTTTGAGTTGGAAAGCTGATGAAGGCTGTTCATTCCAGTGTTTGGGATGGAAGAAAGTGAAGCAGAGCAATGGCTTGTGTTTCAGACGGCTTTCGCATGGCTATGGTGGAAATATAATACTACTAATAATACTCTTTATTTTCGTAGCACCTTTCATAGAAAGAAGCAGCTTTACAGGAGAGGAATAACAGAAAAGAATATTCATGAAGCTCTCATAAAGCGTGCTCTGATTCAAAAGTAATGAAATAAAGTATTAATGAGAAGTTTCTCCAAAACAAAAATGCATCTTTTTAAAAATAGACTTTTGGGTTTTGTTTTCTTGGGTTTTTTTTTTTTTTTTTTTTTTTTTTTCAGCATTTTTTCTCATTTGTAATACTGAAGCTTGAGGAAACCAGCATAAATCTTAAAAAAAAAAAAAAAAAGTCTGTTAAACTAAATACACGGATGCTACATCATTAACCATTTTAAATATTAATATGAAGAACTTCTACATGCTACAGGAAGCCATGACGCCTGCCAAAAATGTATTGTATATACGCTTACAGATCTCACAGATGACAAACAGGCAAATAACTTAATGGTAACACTTTAGTGAAGGGTAGTGCTCATAGGGCTACGTGACATCTCTATAAACCCTTCACGACAACTGGGATACATCTACATAAACACTTATAAAAGCATTTTGATGCTTATTCCAATACGTCCCATGAACAATAATAAGCACGACTCTTTCTGGGTTGAAAACAGTGACATGATGATAAAAATGTGACATAACTTGAGAAGAGAAATTGGGGTGTCCCCTGAACTCGACATTTAATGCGAATAGTATGGATCGTATCAACATGGAACGTAGCTGCCAACATGGGAGGGTGAAGGCTAACGTGCGCTTCGTTCAGGACACTTGAAGCCAAACTGAACGCATCTTTTCGAACTGCTGCTCATGGTATTTCATAGGGCAACGTAACACACTCAGAGGAAAGTGCTATCCACCCTCTTTCTCATACATGAGCTCACGATTGGCTGGTGTCTCTGTGATTGACAGGGAAGACAGAGAGAGAGTATGCCATCCGTCCCACCCAGAGAACACGGCCGATTATGCTCCTTAGACAACACTGCTGGGATTCGGATTCATGATCTGTGGACAAAAGGGCAAACGCTGTTCTTTTGGGAGCCTCCTATGATAATTTTATGAATACTTAAGCAAGGTCTTGACATCCTAATGCAGGGGTAAAATCTGCAGTGGATTTTTTAAAAGCTGAAATTCCTTGCTTACGGACATCCAGACACGCAACGGTGACAACAGTTACCTCTTAATACTAAACTATTACTGGCTAGTTTATTTACATACAGTCATGTGAAAAAATAAGTACACCCCATGGAAACTGTTGGCTTTTTTTGGGGCATATTTGGACAAGCAAACATTTGATCATCTTTGAAACGGTGCCTATTAATGAACAAAACCACAAGGAAAACGAGCTTTTTCAATCATTTATTATCAACAGATGTGATATTCTTCTGTGGAAAAAGTAAGTACGCCCTTGGCCTCAGAAGCTAGTATTGCCCACTTTAGCAGAAATAACTTCTTGCAGGCGTTTTGCATAAATGTCCTCCAGGATTGCTGGAATTTTTGACCACTCTTCCATGCAATACTCTTTCAGCTGCAAGATGTTTGAGGGTTTTCTTGCATGTACTGCCCGTTTCAAATCCCCCCACACAACATTTCAACATTTCCACAACTCTGCACTCCCTAAGCAGATTCTGATCACTGGCACCCAATCCCGAACACCTGATTCCAATTTTATGGATTTGAAGGTGTGATAAACGTAGGATTGTACTTATCTGACTGATCTGTTTTTTGTTCATTTAAATTGTGAAAATTACTACGAAATGTCAGTTTTATGTGTCATTTGATGGAGTGCATCACCTTCATTAATAGGCACTGTTTCAAAGAGGATCAAATGTTTGCTTGTCCAAATATGTAAAAAAACAACAACAACAACAACAACAACAACAATTTCCATGGGGTGTACTTATTTTTTCACATGACTGTATAATAAAACATTTCAAATTGGTTATGTTTTGCTTCTCATGGCTCTGAATGTTAAAACTACAGACTTGAATTTGTCTGTAAACATTCTGTAGCTACTCTATGGTCTGAGGAGCTTCCTTCAGCTAATGCATGTGACTGGATAAGCAGCAACAGAGGATCTGCTACAGAAGCTGTGCTGATTCGTGTTTAAAAACAACATTTTTAACACAAAAGTATGTTTATTGGCGCTGTCATAAAACATCAGTCTTGACAACCTGATCACTCTTTATGATCTCTGCTCTCTATGAACACTACTCTTCAGTACAGTACACTGTCTGCTGAATTAATTCGATGCAGTGCAGTGGACACCGGTTTCATTTTACTACACTACAATCAGCATTTCCACTGAATTCACCCGAGGACAATAAGACAAGGATGAGCTGAAGTGTGAACTGTAGAGTGTGCAGGCTACAGTGTGGGACATTTGTGACAGGTGCAGCCACAACCACCGTCACACAGCCCTGGGTGTCACGTTTATTATCCGAGAGCATGCAGTAATAGTGTCTCTCTCTCTCTCTCTCTGTGTGTGTGTGTGTGTGTGTGTGTGTGTGTGTGTGTGTGTGTGTGTGTGTGTGTGTGTGTGTGTGTGTGTGTGCGGTTATTAAGGGCTGATGTCAACACTCAAGTCTGCTGAGTGGAGTCTAATCAGGCCTGCACTGCCATGGGCTTCTACATGGGGAGGTCTGGGCTGCAGTCCATGTCTGTCACACGCCCATTACCACACACCAACACCGAGCACGGATAAGTGACTCACACACCCGCAGAACCACACACCAGGGCCAACTGTGGTGTGCACACACACACACACACACACACACACACACACACACACACACACACACACACACACACACACATTTGGTCCCCACCAAGATATAAAGACATGCCTACACATATA
>CM042540.1:27591268-27643768 GCA_023630585.1 Cranoglanis bouderius
CTCACTCACCTCACTCACTCACCTCACTCACTCACTCGCTGTCACACTCACTCACCTCACTCACTCACCTCACTCACTCACCTCACTCACTCACTCGCTGTCACACTCACTCACCTCACTCACTCACCTCACTCACTCACTCGCTGTCACACTCACTCACCTCACTCACTCACCTCACTCACTCACTCACTCGCTGTCACACTCACTCACCTCACTCACTCACTCACTCACCCACTCACTCGCTGTCACACTCACTCACCTCACTCACTCGCTGTTGCACTCACCTCACTCACTCGCTGTCTCACTCACTCACTCGCTGTCGCACTCACTCACTCACTCACCTCACTCACTCATTCGCTGTCACACTCACTCACCTCACTCACTCACCTCACTCACTCACTCACTCACCTCACTCACTCACTCACCTCACTCACTCACTCACTCACTCACCCACTCACTCGCTGTCACACTCACTCACCTCACTCACTCGCTGTCGCACTCACTCACTCGCTGTCGCACTCACTCACTCACTCACTCACTCGCTGTCGCACTCACTCACTCGCTGTCGCACTCACTCACTCACCTCACTCACTCACTCACTCACTCACTCGCTGTCTCACTCACTCACTCACTCACTCGCTGTCGCACTCACTCACTCGCTGTCGCACTCACTCACTCACTCACTCACTCGCTGTCGCACTCACTCACTCGCTGTCGCACTCACTCACTCGCTGTCGCACTCACTCACTCACTCACCTCACTCACTCACTCACTCACTCACTCACTCACTCGCTGTCGCACTCACTCACTCACTCACTCACCTCACTCACTCACTCACTCACTCACTCACTCGCTGTCTCACTCACTCACTCACTCGCTGTCGCACTCACTCACTCACTCACTCACTCGCTGTCGCACTCACTCACTCGCTGTCGCACTCACTCACTCGCTGTCGCACTCACTCACTCGCTGTCGCACTCACTCACTCACTCACCTCACTCACTCACTCACTCACTCACTTGCTGTCGCACTCACTCACTCACTCACTCACTCACTCACTCACTCACTCGCTGTCGCACTCACTCACTCTCAGTGAATTTTCTACTCTCAGAATTCTACTGAGATTCAAACAATAACTAGAGCTAACAGATATGACGATGACGATGTATCATGATCAACTGTTTAGATAACGTGTGCATCATCAGTACTTCTATAAAACTGACAGGTTTAAAGAAGGCAGTGTATGATACCTGACAGAGTTAAACAAAGATACTAAGATAAAAAAGACTGTTTTGGTTACCTGTAATAATGCAGGAATATCTGAACATCTGTAAAACCTAACACACAGCCCTAATGTCTTCTTGGCTTAAAATAAAGTTCTCAGCTTTCTTTAGTTAATGGTATGCAACTTTTGCACTCAGTTGTATTTTTGTACCAATTGTTTTATTTTCCCTTATTTTCCATGGTAAATATTTTCCATGGCAGACATTAAGAAAAGGAGTCATTAAACTCATTCGTTTTTTTCCCCCTGGCATTATGTTGGTATGAAAATAGGCTAAATATTTTACGTTTCTATTCATATGAGATTTTTTTTTTTTTGCCATGTTTCCCACCTCTAACGATAACAAACTTGTGAATTAAACTCTGATATTCTAACACTGGATTAAAAAATCTGTTCGTACTGAGTGCAAACTGACAGCTGAAGCAGCAGCAACTAAATTTGAGAAAGCGTTGGCAGGTTCCGGGGTGGTGGTGGTGGTGGTGGGGATGATCGGGGGGGGGGTTAAAGTAAGCAACAGCTTTCAGCATTGTGCCGAAATGTCCCTGCCTGCTGGAATCTTTTTCCCCCTCTGTGTGAAAGCATGTACGATTCCCCTAACAGCTGTTGTCTGTGTTTGTAATGGAAAAATACAAAGATTTGTATTAGGGCAGGAAGATTCTGGCAGGAATGAGGGAAGGAGTAGCAAGACAGACATGATCGAGAAGGAGCAGACAGAAGTGCATTAAACATTCAGGTTGCACATTTAATTAAATACACCGATTCAAAGCCACACCTAGGCTGTAGGCTTTTCTTCGATCTGCTCATTTTCACAAGGAAATGTGTTTAGGTGAATCAAAACTGGTGTTGTGTTCCTGGCCTGTTTAGTAGCCAGAATACTGAAATGTATTTTCAGCGGTGGACAGGGGTCAGCATGGTCACTCTGACCGGTCTGTAGCTACGCAGCCCCAGACGCAGTAAGCTGTGATGCATTGTGTGTTCTGACACCTTTCTATCATAGCCAGCATTAACTTTTTCAGGAATTTGTGCTACAGTAGCTCTTCTGTGGGATCGGACTAGCCTTTTCTCCCCATGCACGTCGATGAGCCTTGGTTGCCCATGATCCTGTCGCTGGTTCACTGCTTGTCCTTCCTCGGACCACTTTTGGTAGGTACTAACCACTGCATACCAGGAACACCCCACAAGACCTGCCGTTTTGGAGATGCTCTGACCCAGTTGTCTAGCCATCACATGGTAAAGTCACTCAGATCCTTACGCTTGCCCATTTTTCCTGCTTCCAACACATCAACTTCGAGAACTGACTGTTCACTTGCTACCTAATATATCCCCACCCCTTGACAGGTGCCATTGTAATGAGATTCACTTCACCCGTCAGTGATTTTAATGTCATGGCTAATCGGTGTATAGTAATAATAAAGTACTCAGCTTTGCTCAACTTTTGGCAGAAATCACAATACTGGGATAACTGTGGGAATTTTCTAGGACATCACCAATAATTCAAAAGCATAACAGCCCTAGGATCACGAGCTGATTCAGGCTTAGAAAGAAGATTTCAGTCCAACAGAGAAAGAGACATAGTGGAGAGAGAGAGAGAGAGAGAGAGAGAGAGCGACAGAGACAGAGAGCTAGAGTCTGAGACAGGCATTGATCCACCTTCACTCTTTGAAGGGCCGAAGGCATCCACCGCCTCTCGTATCTGAGCCAAGTTGCTCTTAAAAGCTGACAGGAAGCGGTGAAGTGCAGCCTCTGACGCTGTGCTCCTCAGATCCTCATAACATGAAAGGACATCTGGGAAAAAAATGGGGGAAAAAAAAAGAAAGAAGTGAGAAAAGAGGGGAGAATAGCCTGCTGTATCAAACAGAATGGCTCAGATGTGCATGTCTAATTCAACTCAAAACACAACGGAGCTGGGATATTTGCAATTCTATGTGAAGAGTGTTGAGTAAAATGAAAATTACACACCGACACCAGTGAAGTTTAAAAAATGTACACCAAAGATTGTTGTACTTTTGAAACATGTTTTGATAAACTGGAACTGTTTGAATGTAATCACCCTGGAATATGGACTTATGAAGTAGTTCCTCCCATAAATTCCATTACAGAAACATTACGCCGTTTTCTTTTTAGTTAGTGTTGCTTCTAAGCTTTCAGTCTGTCCTGCGTGCTTTGTGCCAGCCACTTAGTGAGCCCATCCAGGAAGATTAGTTTTGGACACTTTTCTGGCCACAAGCTTCAGAATCTTGGAGGCTGCAATCTGATTGGCTGTCTACATTTCGGTTTTTGTACAGCATGTATCTCTATGTACTGTATATGCACTGTGTCAGCTTCGTTCTGAATGATGCGACACAACGAGCTCTTCAGAACAAAATATAGGCACTGGAGTGAAAAAAAAAAAAAAAAAAAAGCTTACAGAATCCCAAAAGTGTTTCAAGCAGTTACTAAACAAGATAATCTTGCATGCTTGCCAATGGGCTGTGTGAAAAAGTAAGTGCTTGGTCTCTGACTGTCAGATTGCTTCTTTCTCTGAAAGTAGATGCTTCTTGGCCATGTCGAGTTACAAAACATGCTAGATTCTATAATGAATGCTAGATATCTGTCTTTAAAGACTGGAGGATATGTGGTCTTGTGCTTTCAATGAGATGTAAGATGTTAAAAAAATCTATAGACCCTCCACCCATTGTACTAATGATGTTCCAGAGCTCTGGTATGCACAACACACAGCAAGAGCAGATCTGTGGTGACCTCACAAGTCTCTTACAGCTGTGTTTCCCCAAGCCAAGCCTCAGGAAATCCACACAGTCCACATGTTTTGCTCTGTCTCAGTTCCTGAATGGCCTCACTAAATGGATGGCAAAATGCTGACAGACCAAATTCTTTGAACGTTAACTTTGTTTAAAAAAAAAAAAATCTGTAATTATGTGAGGAACTATATAAACATGAGATAATAGACTGTAATTTGTTTATCAACACAGAAAAAGAAAGATTTGGGCGAAATGTTTGCAGAATGCAGAAATAATACTGTATCTATTTTGTTTTTTAAAAACTGAACATGATCCTCCCCATCAGATGCTTGCTAGGGTTTGACTCACTCAGCTGTCTTTAATGAAAAGTAGATATATTTTTTATGAACTGTTCACTGTTAGCAACAATGATGGTTTGTCCCATATCATACCACATGACTGTGAACCAATATTCCAGGCAAACTAGAGGTCAATAAGCACATGCTGGTTGTTTGCAAATGGAGTTATTGCAAACTGTTTTTTCAAATTCGCTTGCTCCCAAACTGTCGTCTTGTAGTCTCTCTCTCTCTCTCTCTCTCTCTCTCACACACACACACACACACACACACAAATACCACATATTCAGTTTGATTGCATACTCCAGGTGTGAGGCAATCTGTAACACAGCAACTGTTGACCATCTGGGGGACTGGGGGGTTAATGCTCTACATTATGCAGAGGCAAAGCAGGAGGTCCAGCATTAGGCTTTTAATGAGGAGTTATGTGTGCCAGTGAAAGGAATGGAGAAGCACTTGGCTTGGCTAGCTATATATATATATATGCTCTATTCCAAAGACAAATGCATCTTCAGGTGCAAGATTCAGCTTATTTACCACACATACAGGGGACACACACATCCATATACACACACTTTGGTATGCAAGCCTGCCGCTCCCCACCAGCAATTTGTTTTCATCACCTCCTGAATGACTTCGCTAAGTAGCTGTTCTCATGTACTGCTGCAGACACTCACACATGCCAAAACACAAACGCACACAAAAACACCACACGCAAAACCTTCCCAGTATTCATCCAAGCTGCAGATGAAAATGGGCAGGTGCTGAGAATGCACTTGAGATACTAATCACTAGCTATTTATTATTTATTTTTTTCAAGCAAGCGTCTGATAAAATAAAAATCCACCCTTCCCCATTTCCACAGTCAGCAGGATCAATATTACCAAACAGTAGTGTCCTGATTATGTGGTTTGTTCTAAGCAGAAATAGCTGATGTCTGGAATTGCATGTTTGCGGGCTGCAGGTAGACACAATTACTCTTTCCAGAAAATGTTTGGGCTAAGGTGATGCACAGTGCAATGTTCAAAGACATGGGTTGTAGGCTGATTGTCCGTAGTGTGCGAGTGTGTGTGTGATTGTGCCCTGAAATGGGTTGGCACCCCGTCCAGAGTGAGTTGGGTTTTTTTTTTAGCCTTTTCTAGTTGCATGTTTATGTTGTGGAACGTTAACAAGACTAGTTATCTACATTATGGGTATAAAGCTATAAACAACTATACAGTGGGTATAGAAAAGAATCACCCCCCTTTAAAATTATCACATTTTGTTGCTTTTCTGCCTGAAATGAAGATGGACACAGTTTTTGTTTTATCCAGCTGTATTTACTCAGTGCAACTTATAACATCCAAGTGAAAGATATAACACCAACATGTCAGAAAAAAAATAATAAAATAAAATTAAAAAAACAGAATCACTGAGTTGAAAAAAGGATCACCCCCTTGCTTTAATTTGCCTTAATTTTTTAATTACAGCCTTTAGTCTGTTGGGATATGTCTCTACTAACTTTGCATATCTAGACTTTGCAATATTTGCCGACTCTTCTTTGCAGAACTGCTCAAGTTCAGTTAAATTTGATGGGGACGGTTTGTGGACTGCAGACTTCAAGTCATTCCACAGATTTTCAATGGGGTTTAATTCTGGGCTCTGACTAGGCCATGCAAGGACATTCACCTTTTTCTCCTTCAACCACTGTGTGGTCAGTTTTGCTGTGTGCTTTGGGTCATTGTCATGTTGGAAGGTAAACCTTCTTCCCATTGACAACTTTCTGGCAGAGGGCAGCAGATTTTCCTCAAGAATTTGACGGTATTTTGCCCCATCCATTTTCCTTCTATCCTGAGAAGTGCTCCAGTCCCTGCTGCAGAGAAACACCCCCATAACAGGATATTACCACCTCCATGCTTTACTGTAGGAATGGTGTTATTTGGATGGTGAGCTGTATTGGATTTCCGCCAGACATATCGTTTGGTGTTGAGGCCAAATAATTCATCTGACCATAACACCTTTTTCCATGTGGCCTCAGAATCTTCAAGGTGCGTTTTGGCAAAGCTCAGTCGTGGGTGGCTTTTGTCTTGCAGCCCTCCCATACAAGCCACATTTGTGGAGAATTTGTGATATTGTTGTCACATGCACACAATGACCACTCTTTGTCATAAATTCCTGCAACTGCTTCAGAGTTGTTGTAGGCCTCTTGGTAGCCTCTCTGACCAGTTTCCTCCTGGCTCTTTCATCCAGTTTGGAGTGACGTCCTGATCAGGGAGGGTCTGTGTTGTACCAAATACCTTCCACTTCTTAATAATAGACTTTATCAATGCCTAGAAGCACAGTGAAGCCTTTGAATTTTTTTTGTATCCATCTCCTGACTTGTGCCTGTCCACAACTTTATCCCGGAGATCTTTTGACAGTGCCTTGCCACCCATAGTTGATTGTTTGCTTCAGTTGCACTACAAAATGCTCCAGATAAGCTCTTTTCACGTTGAGCTAATCACAATAACCACAGCTGATCACAGTTGAAAGTGAAATGGCTTTGTGTGCCATTGATAAGGTGATTAGCTACACCCTATTGAGTTTATTAAGTCTTTTTTTTTTTTTTGGGGGGGGGGGGTATCTGTGTTATAAGTTGCACTGAGTAAATACAGCTGGATAAAACAAAAACTGTGTCCGTCTTCATTTCAAGCAGAAAAGCAACAAAATGTGATTATTTTAAAGGGGGGTGATTCTTTTCTATACCTACTGTACCTCTATAAACAGTCGTTCCCTCATCAGCTTCTCTTTTTCTTTCTCATGACGTTAATAATACGAAAAAGGGGGGAATGGACAGCGTAAACTAACGGGAATTCTGTCCTGAAGACTCACCAGTACCGACACTGGAGACTCCTACCATAAATGTTAAATAAACAACTACAGAAAGATTAACCATATCAACAATGATGCACTTTTCTTTGTTAAATAACATAACGCTTTTTAATCCATTTATTATTGGCCTCAGATTATGTGGAGCACCTGCCATACAAGTTCCTGTGAATGAGCTGTTACTACAGAAATGATAATGTATTAGAATGAAGAATATAAAGCTGTGATTTGCCTTGCACTTGGCACTACTGTCAGAGCTGCGGTTATAGAAAATTTTAGTGAACCCTTTGTGAACAGTTTCTGACCAATCAGATGTGAACTCAACAGCACTATGGAATAATTCGGCTTCAAGCTTGAAGCTTGAAGGTTAGATCACACCGCATCAAACACGGTGAGAGGAGTGTCATATCCACTGCAAAGTGAAAAACATGATTTCATTTAGAGCACATGGGCCTATTCAAATTGTTTTGGAGATTTAGGACTATTTACCTTGCAGTGGAACACACAGACTCTGAGAGATGCTCTCCTGGAAGGCTTGATACGCCTGTCGGATTCCCTGGACGAGCTCCTCTATGGTCCGGACCTGCAGGCTGTACAAGCTTCGATGGAAGTCCAACTCAGCCTCAAGAGCTTCCACCTACATCACCAGAACAGAAGACAAAAATACGCATCTTCAACAACAAGCCAAAAGGCCAGATGGTGTTTTGAGGAAGACAGCTTTTACTGGAAAAGCAGATGCTTCTTTGAAGTTCTGTATTCTAGCAAATGTCTTGAAGCACATTCAAAAGGGTAAAGATCTTAACCAATCATGACCTCGCCTCGAAGAAAGGCAACGAAAATCATCTCATAAAGAGACTATCAATCAGTACACACAGATGTAGTGAAACGGCCTTCTTATAAGTGTGTATTTCCTCACTTTACCCATCTTACAAATGCCAGGTCTTTAAAAATGCATAATGGGCCCATAACCCGGAGTCAGGAGGCGCCTGGGCAATGCTGCTCCTGACTGTAGAGAGGCGTCACAACAAGTGTTGCATTAATCATTGTGTTTTTCCTGGTCAGGCAGAGTGCATCATGAATGATTCATGGATTAGCCCTTCTGTGCTACAATACGGAGGTACAATCAGGACTATTCTCCTGAAATAACAGTTTCGATGACCCCTGAGGTTGAAGTAGGAGGCTTAGACAGGAACGCCCCGGTCAGGTTATTTTAGTATGAAATATTGATTGGCATTGACAGACTGTTAGCATACAGAGTGGGGTAGATTACCACAAAGAGGAGGCATGAGCTTGGGCTTGGCAGTGAGAACAGGAAACAGAAGATATGAAAAAGAAGAAAGATGGAAAAAGACAGGAATTAACAAGGATAACTGACATGACCACGACCACCCTGCTGGCTGCGGAGGAGAGCGAAAGAGCCAGACAAACCCAGACGAGCCAATACAGCTGTGAGTCAGTCTCCCTCTTTCTCTCTTTTCTTTCTCTCAGCACACCCACCTGCTGTCGGGCCATCAGTACCGAGTAATTGGCGGCTCGGCTCAGGGCCTGGGCGGCGCGTCTTGCACGTTGGAGGGGTGCTCCTCGGGGAAAAGCTGGCAGCGCTGCCAGGATGTTCTCCACCTCCAGCTCCTGAATTACCTGCTGCTCTGGGCTGGCCTGCAAACACACACAGTCATAGTGAGCCATAGACTGTGAGCCAAGACATTTCTTGCTGAAGGGGCTGATTGAGTAGCTATGCTGTTGGGAGATTATAAAACAATGTAGTAAAACATAACTGCACCCAGAACTATCTGCACCCTACCTGACTGTTTTCCATCACATAATGAGACCTGTGAAGGTAAAAGGTTCTCTGGTGGTTGGGAAATGCTAACATCATTTCCCATGCAACAGTAGCAACAATGGAGGTCTGAATTACCGTATCACAACCAATCATACAGAACTTCCTGGGTTTTATTGTCCTTGATGGGAATGTTCATTTTTCTGTGATTGTTGCGGCCAAAAATGCTTGATTCTGCCGCAGCTTTTTTCAATATTCGCGATGCAATTTGTGGAGTTTTTGTGCTTTGTTTTTTTTGCAGAAAACTACTTGAATTGGCGGAATTGAAATTGCATGAAATTTTCCCAAGTTTGTTGGTAAATGAGACCATTTAGCTGTACTCATGTTGGACGCACATGAATCGAAGAGGGCTTTGGCTGAATGCGCATTGTGATGACATCACATGGAGAGTCTTGGAGGGACTGATTGTTAACTGTTTCTATCAAAGTAGTCCACTGTAAATATTTAATGGCTAGGAATAAAAAAAAAAAACTGTGATTTGGGAGGTCACATTCACATCCAGAATTCCAGTCCTATATTTTATCTACTGGTGATCCATCTGGGGCATTCAGTACACTCTAACAATAGACTCAATACACACCAAAACACAAACCATACAGTATTAGCAGGACTTTGAATATAATTCTGTAATCAAGTTCATTTTACTCCATTTCAAATCTGTGATTTTCTGCTAAGAATAAAACCACTAAACTACGCCTGCTGACAGGATTCTGTCTACTTTACCTCCTGATCACAAAGCATCAGGAAACACTATATCTTTGGGCAAGTCAAGTGAATCTGCTTAGTCCTTGGTAAAACGAGACAGTGGGCCGGTTCAGGTCCTCATCTGACACATTTACTTTGATGAATTATTCAATAATGAAGAGAGTTGTGCTGCGAGAGATCTTATCAGCTCTTGCTCATGGACACCACCGAATGCATCAAAACAGGGAGCCAGCAGGAGCCTCTGGTGCATATTATGGTATTTTATTCCTGGATGAGATTCACGCATGTGATGTTTTTTTTTTATATAACATAACCTGACACTGCTGTGCAGAAAACCGCACACACCCCAATCATACAACACTGTATTTGACTTGAATTCAAATGCCATCAACACAGACATGTAGTTTGCATATGGTGGTGTATTTGTGCACGAGCGAACCAGTTCCCTCGGCAATTTACTGTTCCCATTGAAATCGCTACTTGGCAGACTGGATACACATAGTTGAATGTGAACGGAGAGTCAAATATAAAGTACAGTTGCGCCACATCTCACGGAAAGGTCGTCACTGTGTCTGTAAATCAGGTTCTATTAGGGTTAGTCATGTGAGGAATCTGTCAGCGAAATGCCTCAGCAGTTTGATCATTTGTCTGGATGAATGTAGCAGAGGTGAGGGTTAAAAGCCTGTTCCTTCACTGTTTACAGTAACAGAGCGCTACAGGGCCTCAGGCTGTTTAGCGGGGTATGAATAAACACCATCCATTGGTATGACAAGGCTTAGCCGTACATTTACACTGCGCACGACGTGAATGTCTCCATGGGATCCCTTCACCGTTACCTTGCCACCTGATGGGAGTGCCAGTCAACAAAACTACATACAAATGAACCTGTCAATCATTTTATGTGCTACTTGTATCCCCTCATGTTTTCCATTTGGAGCGAGGAAAATGGAAAGAAGTAGAAAGTAGAAAGGGTACAAATATAAATCCAAGATGTTGTAAATGAAATGTGAGTGTACTTTGGAAAAGGCGAAGTATGACATTTGTTAGAATTGTAAACGTTATAAAGGTTGAACTTGGGCCTACAAATTATTAGAGAATATTTATCACATTTAGAACGGTGAATATAAACGTTTTAACTGATATAATATTGTTTTTTCCACTAATAACACCTTAGCATGCACTATTTGACCATTTTTGTTGCTCATGTTGAAGAAACGTGAATCATAACACTTCAAACGTATGTCCTGTTGCTATAAATGAAATGTTATTTTCATGGACCTACACTGATATTACTGATAAGTCCGTGTATGTTGGTTTGGTATAGGGCTGGGCAATATGACAAAAATAACACAATACTCGAGGACATTTCTGCGATACACGATGCGTATCGCGATATATAATTTGTCTGCAAAACTGAGTTTGACGATACGTTTGTTTAAAAAAATGCCTACAGAGACAAACAAGATTAAGTTAGCGGCATCTATTCAGTACCATTATTAAATATAATAAAAATGTAAATAAATAAATGAATAAATACGCGATACATTTTTCTGAGATATCGTTGGTATGGTGATGTATTTTTTTAATCACGATATCCATATTATATCGATATATCGCCCAGCCCTAGTTTGCTATGTTGTTTGTTTGTTTTTTTCCTTTGTTTTTATGATCTAGCTGGAGGTCTATTGTCATACAGAGCACACTGACCTGTACACTCTCACAAGTAAAAGTACCAAACTGAAGGTGGTCCTTAAGGTTCAGTTATATATCTGATGGTACCATGCCATTGACAAAGGAAAAAACACATTATTTTTTCCAAAAGACATTTTTGCCCCACAATGCCTTCTGCATTTAGTGATGGACGTTGGAAATAGCACCGTTTTGCAAGCCAACCTGAGCAGTTATCAGCAAATTGGACACAGCCTTAGATTATTTATTTGTTTGTTTTTATTTTGGCAAGTCATATTTGATGCTGTGTCTAAGCTGAGCTTTGGGAGGGACTCATTACATTTCTGAAAATGATCCTGGGAGACTGACTTCTGAGATAAGTTAACAGTTTTATGCTTCGGAGAAATAAATTGCACTACCACATGAGGCAAATGTTTAATAAAAAAAATAATAAAATAAAAAACCTTGACAACCATGAATAATGGATTTAAGCACCACAACGTCCCTCTGGATTCAATAATGTACTGTCTAGAATAGCAAGCTATAAACTGCAGTCTATAAACTCCGCCGTCGAAGGCTGTCATGTACCTCCAGCTCCTGAATCATGCAGAAGCCACTGCTGAATACTCAGACATGCATCTCCAAGTCTATTAATATGATAAGCTGCAGCTTCAGGAACCATCAAAAAAACAGTCACAGATAAGACAATAACAGAACCTGTCACAGGTATCTCAGCGTTCTTGTCAGGTCTCATGGCTTAGTGAACTCTTTCTTCTCCAACGTTAAGCCTGGAGAAATGAGATTCCTGCAGCTTTTCAAAATTCATTCCTCGTTTTGCTATTTATGCATTCATTACCATAATTTCATCACCCTGCCCATAATAACAGCTTCCTTTTCCTCCCTTTAGAGATTCCCCTGTTTGTGGATGGACCGTACACCAGCTTGTTTACACCTGCACAGCAGGCCCTTTTACCCATGAGCCAATTAGGACCTAATTAGATGCTGGGTGCACCAGTAGACCTCGCTTAGTTCTGATCCTATGAGCTACTTTGATCTCCTTTGACAGATAAGGTGTCTGCTCCGCAGCCTAACTCTCCACTTGGAGAAAATCCAGTTCATTAAAACAAGGGATTTTTAGAGAAGGGGGTGGGGATATTTATGGTTAAAGAAGCTCAAATGTTTGGGATTTATAATGATCGTCTCATGTGAGTTTGGGGTTTTTTGGCTCGGCGATCGAGCCTGGCAGCAAGAGGACACAGCTGCCGCAGGATTACAAATCCAAATCAATCAGTCCATTGTTCTGCTCAACACTAGCTGGTTCCATCTTACTGAGAAACCAAATGATGTAAGGACACTATTTTTAACCACTTGCCAGCTTTTTTCAACTGCAAAACTGCCCTTTATTATACATTTAGTTCCTGGTTTGCTAAGGTACCAGACCGAGAGCACTTATTTGTTTGGACAGGTTTATGTGTAGTAGTGAATGTAACGTTACATGCAAAGTAGGCGGAGGAAAAAAATATTTCAATATGGTTTGCTTATGTTCTCAATAGCAAAGGCGAGTTCGGATCTCCGAGACCCTCCCAGAAAAGTAATCCGCGACTTGCCACATGTATACGCAAGTATGTGTCAAATAACTCTGATTCAAGGTGGTGAGAAACTTCAAACAACTGTTCATATATAATATGAACAAAATGTTAAGTGTGTACACAGAAATATGGGCTGAATAATGATTATTTAAAAAAAAACTGTGGAAATAATAAGTTATAATTTCCACCCATCCATTTTCTATACCGCTTATCCTACACAGGGTCAAGGCGGGGGACATCCTGGATGGGGTGCCAACCTATCACACACACACACACACACACACACACACACACACACACACACTCATGTACCCATTCATACTCTATGGACAATTTAGAGATTCCAATCAGCCTACCACGCATGTCTTTGGACTGGGGGAGGAAACCGGAGTACCTGGAGGAAACCCCCGAAGCATGGGGAGAACATGCAAACTCCGGACACACAGGGTGGAGCCAGGAATCGAACCCCCAACCCTGGAGGTGTGAGGCAAATGTGTTCACCGACCCCCCCTCCTCCCAATCCCCACCCCCAAAGTCATAATTTTGAGAAGCAAATTGTTTTATTTTGTCTTTACCCATTTAATACCTGCCCTCTGGTCATATTAATTTGCCCACACCATGGCCAGTCTTACAGTGACTCCCAGGTTTGGAAAATTGTGCTGCGGATGCTTTAATTAATCTATTTGTATAAACAGCCTGTACTTTGCTTTCTTAGCTAAAGTGCCTCATATTGCATGTTCAATGCTCCTGAGCTCTTCCTGAGATGTTCTGAGATCTGAGTCCAAGTGAGCAAAATTGGCCGGGTGGGAGGGATTATGTCACTTTCTCTTCCTGTCGGTTACAGCGACACTAGCCAATCATGGGTGTCTGTGAGCTCATGTATGCAGAAAAGGCTAGCTAGCTCTTTCCACAGAGTGTGTTACGCTGCCCCGTGATGCAGCATGAGCAGCAGTCTGAAAAGATGTCGTGGCTTCATGTGTCTAACTCATCACTCCCTTTTTTGCCCTTGTGAAAGATAGTGAAAACAAATTAGCCTGGATTTGCAGTTCAACATACAGGACACGGAATCAGCTGGAAGATGATAAGCGCGTGTGTGTGTGTGTGTGTGTGTGTGTGTGACTCCTGTCACGCTGTACATCAAACTCTGTCTTCCCTCACAACGAGCTTGAAGAACACCTGCTGGGAGTCAATCACGATTCTTTTCCATCTCTCATCTTCCTTCTCAGCTCCACTTTCTGTTCGTCACAGCTCGGCGGTAACTTCACGAACAGTAACGACGGAGCAGTGCAGCAGTTCACTCCGTGGTCTTGAAACAAAAAAATAAACGCCGATGACGACACCCATCGTTGGTTCATTCTGGTTCTCATCAAGGCTTCCCACAGCTTCAACACAGCTCATTTAAATGCTTGCAGTGGGAGCAGGTGTTTTAGCTTCAGGCTAGTTTAACATCAGCTTTGCTCCTCAAAACCTCCACAAGCACAATCAAAAGAATAAATATCTACCACTGGAATAAATGCTTCTCAGTAGGCTTATTTAAACAGAATTCTTTATTAACTGTGGCTTCTGATCACGAGCAGAGCTGTTAAATGCCTTGAATATTTTATACGCTATAAATCTAAAAATAAAGCAAAGCTACACACCGATTTTGACCATTTAAAAACGTTGGACCGACTCTGAAACCCAATAAACTGTGCAATTTAATCCGATCGACCTTTGATTATAGAAATATACATACAGCCTTAAACGTGGAATAAAATAAAATCCTATAAAGGCCACGTTTAAAAAGTTTTTCCAAAATTTCTGTGGCAACAATCTTTTTTCCCCTCACACCTATATATATATATTCCTCTATGCTTTCTCTTCAGGTATTAAAGAGTTTAAAGAGCACGGTGTGTGAATAAAACATCAAAGCTACACATAAGGGGTCTTTCAAATTCAAATCGAGGTTAGAGCTTAGAGAAGTTAGTGAATCCACTGAAGATCAGACGCGCTCTCACAAGGTTAAGGTCATGAAGAAATTCGTCTGAAAAAAAGATGTAGAAGATGAAGCAGCTTAGATTAGCACCTGGAAACTCAGCGTAAATAGAGCCGTGAATAAAGTCCTAAGCCTAGCGACCATTGTTACTCAGGGCTAGAGCTACAATGTCGGCTGCTAGAAAATCGAGTACATCTACTACTTTTCATTCAGCATGAAATGGACAGACACCAAAAAGGTTCTAAGGCAAAATCAATAAACACCTGGGAGAGTATCTTAAAGGAAGCCTGTGTCTCTTACTATTACTGTAGCAGCGAATTAAATTATTGATGTACAGTACTGTGCAAAAGTTTTAGGCACCCTATTTTCTTTTTAGTACAAACTTTGTTATAGACTTTTTATTTTATGACGTCTACATGATCAAGTCAGTACAAGAAAACATTTTAGATTCCCAAACATTAGTTTTCTAGCACAAAATTAAATGTAACAGAAAAACGTTTGTATGCCATTAAAGAAAGCAGCGTATTACGTAAGAGACACTTTTCAGACAGTAAACACAATGAAGGCCGCTGGGTTTCGCTGCAGAAATAAGAAGCGAGTGCGAAAGTCAAAGTGTCCAGAAGAACTGTGTCTGGTTCTGCAAGATGCTCAATAAAACTTACCAGCTCATTTCCTTATAAACCTGCACTAATTGTACCGGAGACTACTGTTTTTATTCTTTTGTCACACCAAATATTGACTCTGTTTCATTTACTACTGTTTACTGTATTTTATTTGTAATGTAGAAACACTTCATTTCATCATTTTGAAGGCATCTTTGCTCTACAGCAGGTCTTTGCATGTGCCTAAAGCCTTTGCACAGTACTGTGTATATCTACACTTTCCAAGTAAAACCTGTCTGAATGGACATACGAGAATTATTAAGAAGATTATTACCATTCCGGTATGCTTTCCTTCCTGCTAGCTCAATCAGCACAGTTACTGACTGTAGCATGCAAGTGCAAAACACATTAACAAACCAAAAAGAGCAAATCAGAAAACGCAACAGCAAAACAAACAAACAAACAAACAAAAAAAAAACGCAACAGCAAATCACAAAAGCGAAACAGAAAATGCAACAGAAAACCAACACAACAGCGAAACTAAAATCACAGCTGCAAATCAGAAAACACATCAGTCTGAACTAAAAGCAGAAAGGGTGGGTCCTTATTATACATCACATGCTCGTTCCTGATTGGATAGGCTGCTTGACTATCACAAGGAAACAAATTGCACTTTTTCAGGATGTTATCTAGCCAGCCTAGCGAAATCCATTTAATGCGAAGGTACTTCTGTCATTATTGTGAGGAGTAATTCTTTCTGCTGAGTGACTCATCCTCCTTTAAGCAGGTTCTCAGCATTCACATACGGGTATGTCATGTTCAATAACAACGTCGAGATAATGTTGGCATTTTTCCAATTCCGCTGCTGTGTTTTCATATTTATTATTCCGTTTTTTTATTTTGCCGTTGTGTTTTCTGATTTGCTGTTGCATGTTTTATTTATTTATTTCTTTTCTGGGGTTTTTTTTGTGGTTTTTTTTTTTTTTTTTTGCACTCTTACAGGCCACCTCAGCTGTAGTTACCAGACGGAAATATCTGAGAATGATTATCAGACACTTCCGACACTTGAACAAAAGCGCCCACACAGTCCTTATCGCATATCACCAACCTCAAGCCAAAGGAGCTTTGTAGCAAACTCCAGATACTGAGTTCTAACCAATGTTTCCTGACACCTGGAGATAAACCTAGCCCCTTATACCAACATTCTGGGCTTTCAGCTTTCAGCAGGGAATTTTGGCAATAGCACTAGTCTTTACTTTAGAGGGTGGTTGAGGGACGGTGACCAGCCACGTGTGGGTGTCATCTGCTGAAGTCAGTCATTGTTAAAGCAGTGAGTGAAAATTTGCACGAGGGGAAACAAGTCATGTTGAAACAGCTGAAGAGTTAAAAGGGAATCGGTTGTAATTTTGCGATAATTAGTGCACCTCGAGAATACGGCGTGCCGGTGGTGCAAATCAGTGCTAACAGGAGATACACAGATCAATCAGGAGCTGCTGAGTGAGAGAGAGAGAGAGAGAGAGAGAGAGAGAGAGGAAAAAGCCCACCAGCAGTGTTGAGGCACCAGCTGTTCTGCCTTTAGATCTATTTTAATGGTAGGTACTTCAGTTATTCCTATGGATCGCTTCTCTCCTGGATACAAAGCCCATCCTTTCCCTCCTGAGAGCACAGTGAAACCTACAACAAAGACATTTCCACCCCTTGCTGTGCCATCTGTAAGACTGGGGTTTCCGTTTTTATCCCTACGGATCCTGGTATGGAAATGGGCTACACCATGGAATCACTTCCCTGAAAAAGAACCATTTATCTTCTATCTCACACTTTGCTCTTAGCTCTTAGTTAGCACATAATATGCTCTCTATTTATTCTTCCTTAACGGCTAAAAATCCCACAATTAAAAGCCAACAGATGTAATTATGGTAATCAGGCACCCTTCTGATGCCAGCTAAATTCCCCTGTACATTTCTACGTAAATCTGCTCGCCTGCAATTACATGATTACTGGGGCTGCGGTCTGCGTTAGCGCCACGAAATCCATCATTGCATGTAAACGTTTACTACCAATTACATCCAACACCGGGACGGCACGCCTTCTGAATGACTAATAACAATCTGTGTACACACATGCAAAACTGAAATAAATCACGTAGCCTGTATCCTGATATACCACAGATGGGTCCCTGACTGCATTCGGTCGAGGTTCCACGGTGCAAAGTGGACACATCTATCTTGGGTGTTCGATGGGGGTTCTCCTAGGCTGGAACTGGGCTGTTTGTCACAGGGCTGGGGGAATGACGGATATCCTCCACTGACGATGAAGATCTTGATATGTGCATCTCCGTTCAGGCAGAAACAGGCGCCCCCACTGTGAACCGCCCTCACCTACATCTAGCTTCAGTCCTTCCTGAATAGGACTGAAGGCACAAATGGGTTTCTGACGGCCTGGAACTTGTTGTGACCTTAGTATTAAAAATGTTTTCTATAGGTGAGGAGATATTCGCACATAACAGGCATGTCAGCAAGTAAAACTTTCACTACAATCCAGATTTACAGTTCAGATATGGCCTGCAGAAATATATTAAAGCCCGGAAACCTTTGGATGTTTTGTCCACTTACTGTTTTGTAAGATTAAGAAGCATTTAGTTGTACAAGGTTCTATAAGGATCCAATACAATGGATCTTAAATCTCTACATCTCTTTAAAAAGACCCTGTAGACTATTTAGACGTCTAATTTGGTCGATATGACAGTGTTCAGTAACTTTAAAAAGCAGATGGCATATCAGATATTCAAACATATTTTTGTAGGAATGAATTTTCCAAACAAAATAGTTCATAAATGAAACCCGTTCAAATTATGGCACCTTAAAAGAATTAAAATTTCTTATTTATTTAACAAAAAAAACAAAAAAAAAACAACTACCTTCAGCTATCAGGTTAACGGTATGCTGTGTGTCCCGTCTTATTTTTCACAGCTAGCTATTTTTATGATGCCAATTATTTTTAAGCCCTACCAATATCACATTAGGAGGCTTAAAGAAGTTTCTCCTCAGTACTCTCTTTGCAGTACAGCGTTTAGCTACAAGCTAGCATCTACCCAACTCTTAGGAATACTGGTTAAATATCTTGCAAGATAACAAGCCACGTTTTGTGCTAGCTCGCAGCTAATAGAAGCGTACACTATAGTGTAAGTGTTTATTTTAAACCTGCATCAACAGTTATTGATGATTTAACTGATTTAAATTTTCGTAGCCTTCAGTCTCATCAGACATTCCAGTTAATCAGCCCCGCCGGGATTCTGCGATCTAAGAAATGGACGCGAAACCAAGGAAACGCCGCGATATTCAGAGGGGCGTGCAAGTTTTCAAAATTACCGCGGATTTTCCACACATTTCGGCCATGTGACATCATCACAACGCGCCATACTGCATGACGTCATCACAACGCACGTTCAGCCAAAGCCCTCTCTGATTCATGCGTGTCGAACATGAATACAGATAAAAGGTCTCATTTACCAACAAACATCACTGCGAAAGACCGTGCAGGACAATTTCGTGCAGTTGTATTTCGCCAATTCAAGTAGTTTTCCACAAAAAACAAGCACGAAAAATTCATCGCACATTTTGAAAAAAGCCGCAGCAAAATCGAGCATTTTTGGCCGCAGCAATCATAAAAAAAACTTTGCGAAATCCTGTATAGACTGGTTAATGAAGATAAACATACATACGTGAATAAAATGTTTGTATTGAGGGTGTAACACAACGCCCTTAATCTGTATCAGTATCTGTTTAGTGCCCTAAATATCCTCTAAGCATCTATATTCATATTTAAACTCAGAGTGGGCGTGGCCTAAACGTTTTTTTTTTTTTTTTTTTTTTAACATAATTATACCCACCAAAAACACTGGAAAACACTGAAATTCTGTCAGCATTGTCTGTGATACCCAGCTCTGACAGTTCCTCAACCTCTGCTACATCACTCCGGCTCATAATTGGTCTAAACTAGAGATGTTCTTGGCACTGTTTAAAAAAAAATATATATATATATATATATTTTTTTTTTATCCTGCTCGCACAGTTATTATATTTGTTTCTACCTGCCCGTGATATATTCTAACAAATTTAGTTGGTTCTATCTTCTAAAATATAAACAAACTAATATCCTAATTTAAACTACTGCAAACCTGACCAGGCAGATACTAAGGCTGAATGAATGAATGCTGTAAAGGCGTCACGTTTGTGTTAACTGAATGTGGTCTTTGTTTGTCCGGTGAGCTTCATATATGACCACTCCGTTGCGCCCACGTGAAAGTACAAACCTCCCGCATGTCACGACCAGGGAAATAGTGCGCCTCCTATTTGTGACTGTTTTAAAACACATTATCTGTTAATTCGGAATAATGTATTCATATTCAGTGACATCTGTGATTTGTAGTTAGCAAGGTAAATGGCAAAACGTAGCTAAGTGGAGAGGGATTTCTGGTATTTGTGCTACTGATTGCAAGCCATTAGTATAAAGTATATACACGAAGGACTCTCTTTGCATAACTGAATTATGAATTTGACTCTACAGCGAAATGTGAATTGCACTACATGTGAGAGATCTAAAATTCTCTCAAGCTGTGTCTGCTCCCGGCTACTGCTGAGGCAAGTCGGAATTCTAAACAGCGTCAGGTTTCATTATGCTCTGTCACGAGTGGATAGCATGTCATTTGAATGGGGAATGAATAATGCACGTTTTTTAAAGCCCCTGGGTGCGGAGTAGGGTTGGACATGGGCGGCACAGGGGCTAATGTAGGTCTGGCTGCTTCATCTTTAGGGCCACAGATGAGCTAGTCTATGGGGAGTTAAAGGAGGAACAATAGCCTGATCGCTTCCTTCTTTTCTCTCTAAATCACCCTGAGGACAGTCAATATGACCAGAGCCAGACACATGAGGTGAGGCCTCAGAGACCCAGCATGACCCAGATCAGGTGGGAAGATGACGCAAAGTGGTTGCTATGGGTGGAAATGACAGGAAATAGGATAAAGGATTTTATTTGAGAACTACTCCTGTTTCCTGTATTAAATCATTTAGGATTTTTTGAGTTTCTTTGAGAGTCTATGTTTCGCTTCAATTACTTGTGCATGCCTCATCATTAAATAGCGCACATTTTGTAGGTAAATGGCTTCAATGATTTCTCAGTTAGTAATGAGAGGGCTGAATTATAACTTGCTTAGATAACTTGCTTCAACATCGGCCATTTCACTGTTTTGCATTCTCCGCTTTGTTTTTCCACTGTGCACATTCCTGCGCCTAGCTCCCGAATCCCTCATGCAGGCTAATTGTCAAGTGCAAATGTATCAGTTTCCAAAACAAGGACAACCTTCATGTCACCCCGGATACCTAAAACATGCTGAAGCTTTGAGCTAACAATGGCACAACAAATGATGGATATCAGGAAAGCCAACGAGGGCTGCAGGGAGGCGATCCGCTTACCCAGGGTGCCGAGGGCACGATGAGAGACAGGGTCAGGAGGTCAAGGCAACAGCGGTCCAGGATTGTGCAGCAGTGGTGCGACTGGTTCAGCAGCCGGGCGTAGACGGCTGTAGGAGTTGTGTGTACTGCGAGATTGTCAGGTTCTTGGTGAGGAGCCAGGATGAGGCTGAGGGTCTGTCTCATCCCGTGCAGGTGTTTGAACAGCTGGCTGAGCTTGGACTCCAGGGCGCTCTGCAGGAAGTAGGCGAGGGAGAAAAGCAATGTCAACAGTCGTCAAAAAAGCGAGAGAGCTGGACACAGGTGACTGGCTATAGGGGGGGGGGGGGGCCTTGCACCTGTCTGAAACAGAGCGGGCCTGCTGGTCCAGGCTTGTTGGACACCAGTCAGAGCAGTCAGCAGGATGAGGGGCCTCTGTTTGTGGAATGCCACAAAGTAGCTTAAGGTGGTAGGAATAATAACAAGACCAAAGAGCAGCCAAGGCATAGCTTTTACATGAGCTGTGAAAACGAGGCTCAAACATCAATTACAAAACAGATACGGGCAATATGTTATTAGAAAAAAACAAAAAGGTTGCTTAAGGTGCAAGTTATCTTCTAAAGAGTTCTCTGACAGAGAAACAGACTGTTGTAGGGTTCCTTTAAAGCGTCTAAATGTAACCTTTTGTATAATAGTGCAGAAGCTAGACACATAAAATATCAACTAAATGGTTATAAAATATTAATTTTGCCACAGAAACACCAAATGGGTCACGCTGTAACAATCTATTTGTCTTTTACAGTTTTGTGTTGCATTAAGACCAGTGATGGCTGCTTGTAATATTAGATAGGAGGCTCAAATGTAATATCTATGAATAGCTTGACATTATATCGTGAAGCCTCATAGAGAGAAAGAGAGAGAGAGAGCATATTTCTGTTTATTTCATCTGTCTCTCTGTCTTTCTCTCTCTCTCTCTCTCTCACACACACACACACACACTGATTCACAGGCTTCCTGCAATGTTTCCTCCAAATCCCATACATGATAAACAGAACATTTCTAACCTTTTCTTTCAAACAAACAAATGAAATCACTAAACTTACAGCTCTGTCTGCTGTCCTTTGTCATGTGCACTTTGGTTGCACAATGTGTGTTTAGTGTGTTCTTCTCCAAATGCGTTTCGATAGAGTAAATAATCCACTTTGGTCACGGTCATTCATTACACCCGTGACTGTAATTTCATGATTGTCACTGATACACTGCATGAATCTACAACCTGGGCCAGAAAGAAATCAGCCCCAGCTTTTTTTTTTTTTTTTTTCTGCAACCATTGTCGGTGCTGTTGTGCTAGTAAGGAATAATTGACTCCGGTCGGTTGAATTGTTAGAAAATAATGCATATCTGAGCTGGCAATTGCATACCTCGGGTGTACATTATTTTCTAATAATTCAACGGACCGGAGTAAATTATTCCGCTTCTACCACAGTTACCACACCTCAAGACATTGTTCAGATGTTTTATTTCAAGACATTTGTCAGGTTTTTCCTCTTTAAAACGATCTTGTGTGTGGAACTAATTTATTACGCATCCCATCTCAAGCCTCCGTTGCTAATTCCAAAACGTCATCTTGGAACTATATGGAGGCTTGAGCCATTGATATGCAGTTATTGGAGAGAGAGAGAGAGAGAGAGAGAGAGAGAGAGAGAGAGATCACAGTTTTTTTTGCGTTTCATGCTGATAACATAAAAATAGAACAAATAAATAAATAAAATATCATAATATAATAGGCTAACTTGTTCACAGGGTTTTTCTTTTTTTTTTTATTACTGCAGTAAATACAACGAATAAATAAATAAACATTGATACTCGTTCACCAGCTTTTCTGTCTCATTACTGCAATCACATGTGCTCTCTCGCACTCTCTCGTTCTTTTTTCCTGCTCTCTCTCTCTCTCTCTCTCCGACAACTGCATACTGCATACCAATGGCTCAAGCCTCCGCTTCGCCTCGTGGCCGCATTACCACCTCGGGTGCGCATTGTTTTTCTAAAAATTCGACGGCCCGTCTTCAATTATTCCTTACTTCTGGAAAATTGACATTTTCCGTCATTTTGTTTGTTGTTAAATGTGTGCGCTGTGATGGACAGCAGGTTAACTTTTCCATTATTTCAGTTAACTTGGCGAAGTGATCTGGAACTGTAATGCGGTCAAGACCTGACTGGAACTACTTTAGCTGTGCATTTACTCAAAAATAACTGCACACCTCAGAACGTCCGTCAGCCAATCAGAATCGAGAGTTCGACAGCGTCGTGGTATAACGGTAAATAATGTGATGCCAAAATTGCAACAATAAATAAATAAATAAATAAATCTTATAGTGATCTTTGAAATAGGTTGTGGCTTATTGCTGATTAAGAACTGACGTATATAACACGACGCTGTAACTGTAACTAAAACATCCTCACAGGTTTCCAAATGGTATAACCCAAGCAAGAAAGTAGTAGTGTCAGATCAAATGAAATGTTTTGCATCATTGAGGCATAACGCTTCACCTTTCCGGTTACCCTATTGGTGCAAACATCTTTGGTTTCAATTCATTCTGTAGTCTCCTTCCTGCATGCCTTTGGAAGACTTACAGAAATCTGTCATGTAAAAAAAATTTTTTTAAAAACCTGACACTTTTGCCTTTTGACCACGCTGTCAGGACAAAGCGTCTCCAGGCATCAGATGCTCTCCATTAGAGTGGACTTGTGACCAATTTGTAGCCTGGGCAGCCATAGCCTTGATTTAGTGGACACACATGGTGCTCTGGTATGGCCAGGATAAATTTAAGTGTGAAATTATTCCAGATGAGATACCAGACTGCTGTACTCACCATATCTAACTGCCTTCTAAATGCTAACAGCTTTAAGCAGGGCAGTGAGAACTAGCACTGAAGCCGGGTATACCCCATGTACAATCGTTCACGGTTATTTTATTTATTTTTTTAAAACTGATAGAGGATTTACAGCGGGATATAGGAAAGCTAAATATTATGGTGTAATCCTGCACCTAAATCAGACATCGTCCGACATCCAAACCACGAGAGATGAATGTAATTCAACTTCTCACCCCTTCTCATGTTCTAGATGTAGACTTGCGTATAAACTCTGTGCTACTGAACATTCCAGTGACATGACGAAATGTATATATAAATCTTATACAGAGTTATGGCAGCGCATTCCAGACTCAATGCTCATAAGAAAATGCTATTTCAAACATGAATTTGCAGTCGCATTTCCTGTGTGTGTGCTTCTTCTTCTTCTTCTTTTCCTTTCGGTTGTTCCCTTCAGGGGTCGCCACAGCGAATCATCTGCCTCCATCTAGCCCTATCCCCTGCATCCTCTTCTCTCAGACCGACTACCTTCATGTCCTCCTTCACTACATCCATAAACCTCCTCTTTGGTCTTCCTCTCGGCCTCCTGCCTGGCAGCTCTAACCTCAGCATCCTTTTACCGATATATTCACTCTCCCTCCTCCGAACATGTCCAAACCATCTCAACCTGGCCTCTCTAACTTTGTCTCCAAAACATCTCACATGTGCTGTCCCCCTGATGTACTCATTCCTGATCCTATCCATCCTCGTCACTCCCAGAGAGAACCTCAACATCTTCAGCTCTGCTACCTCTAACTCTTCCTCCTGTCTTTTCCTCAGTGCAACTGTCTCCAAACCATACAACATCGCTGGTCTCACTACTGTCCTGTACACCTTTCCTTTCATTCTTGCTGGTACACTTTTATCACACAACAGACCCGACACTTTTCTCCACCCATTCCAACCTGCCTGCACACGCTTCTTCACCTCTTTTCCACACTCCCCGTTGCTCTGGACTGTTGACCCTAAATACTTATAATCCTCCACCCTCTTTATCTCTTCTCCCTGTAACCTCACTGTTCCACTCGGATCCCTCTCATTCACACACATGTATTCTGTCTTGCTGCGACTAACCTTCATTCCTCTTCTCTCCAGAGCAAACCTCCACCTCTCTAGAGTTTCCTCCACCTGCTCCCTGCTCTCACTACAGATCACAATCAGATCACTACAGATTACATTTCCTGTGTGTGTGTGCGCGTGTGCATAATTCAAATTCAGCTGCAATACGTTTAACTGCACGTTCATGAGCAGCAACGCACAATATCTGCCAAAATGAAAAAAACTTTTGGTGGATACTTTGCAATGCGAGTTTGCAAAGACGCAAACTCTCCCAGCTGGACGAGGATGGCTTCAGCCCAAAACAAGAGAAAGTCAGCTTCGACTGAAACGTCCTCCAGCTCGAACTGTTGCTAGGGTATCTCAGTATTTTCAACACTACCACCACAAGGTTGAACCGATTTCATACTTTCCTACAAAACGCCAAAATGACCCTCTCGGAACGTTTGACGTTTGATTGACAGGTGAACCTCACTCACAGCAAAGATGCGAAACCACACAGGATTGCAATCGCAAATATCCGTAATATTCGGAGGAGCGTGCAATGTTTCAAAATGACCGAAGATTGTACGCAGATTTGGGCCAAGGCTGGGCATTCAGCCAAAGCCCTCTTTGATTCACGTGCGTTGAACATGAGTACAGCTAAAAGGTCTCATTTACATTTATGGCATTTGGCAGACACCCTTATCCAGAGCGACTTACATTTTTATTTCATTTATACATCTGAGCAATTGAGGGTTAAGGGCCTTGCTCAAGGGCCCAACAGTGGTGGCTTGGCGGTGCTGGGATTTGAACCCCCGACCTTCCGATCAGTAGCCCAACGCCTTAACCACTGAGCTACCACTGCGAAAGACCGTGCAATTGTAATTTCGCCAATTCAAGTCGTTTTCTGCAAAAGAAGTACAAAAAACTCTGCAAATTGCATCGCAAATTTAAAAATCCTACATGGACTGATATATGGTCCAATCATACCAGTTTACACACTGAAAATAAAATGTCAACGATCGCATTGATAAAATGGCTTTGCATTTTATTTTGGGCAGCCATTGCATGTTGTTGTTCATGGAAATGCAATTGTAAATATATATTTTGCAATTTGACTTGAATTAGAAATCGGTCTTAAATTATGCACACACACACACACACACACACACACACACACACACACACACCCAGTATGCTTCTATACTGCTCAGTTCATATCTGAGATGGAAATTAAAAGCTAATAATGCTTCCACCACTGGCATAGCTGTATCTCTCAGGCTCACACACACACACACACACACACAAAGCTTTGAGAGGTGAGCCTTGTGACAGCTATTGCTCAGCGTTAACGAGAGAGACGCAACTGCAGGAAGCTCCTCCCACCATGAAGGTACTTGTGTGTTTGCTAAATCTGTGTGTGTGTGTGTGTGTATGAGAAAACGCATGTCCAGCCCCAGGTGTTTTCCATCTGTCCTGCCACGCCTAATCATCCCTGTCTACATTCAACTGTCTGTTGCTCTCTGTGTGAACAGGATCATGGAGACCACTGGACAGCTCGTTGTCACAACTATACCGGTAATACGTGCCCCGCAATTCTTTCCCCCCCCCCCCCCGCCCAGATCGGTGCACTTTTCATTTCGCAGTCAAATTAAAGTTGGCACTGAAATGAATCGTCTCTAAATGTAGCCAAGACAATGGAATCTATTCCATTTGCGAATCGCTTTATTAATAATAAATCATCGTTAAGTGGTTTGATCAAACGAACAATGTGTCTTACAAATGCGGCGGAAGAAAATGAAATACATCGCACTTCAGAGGAGTTAGGCACCAGATGCGTCCCGTCTATTGCTCGAACACTATTTGAATTCATTTAAGCGAGAACGAAATCGCACCGTCTTCTTCTAATGACTTTAACATAGCGCCATATGAGGCCTCATTACATACAAATGTCATTAAGGCTGTGAAGGTGCTGCTGAAATCCCCCCCGAGGTCCCCATTTACCATCTCCCAGTCTGACTCCGATTAAACTCGTCAAATGTTAAATAGATTATTACCATATTTTAAGCCTGATATGACAAAATGATTCAACAGAGAGAACAGTGATTAAAACCGCGTAGCACTCCACGATTTCTCTTCGTTTTCATCATGCTGATTAGAGAACCGATTCGAGTGCTGCCGAGTCGAAATTTTCTTTGTGGAAACTTTTTAGCGCACAGCCGCGCAGTTAAAGACCCGCTGTCTGTTTTGTGAGGGATTCTACGGCCGTGCGTTGAAACTCCTCGTGTGCAGCTGTGCTGCTGATCTCCGGGGACGGTGGTCAAAGAAAAATCCACTTTAAATTCAAATTGGTTCATGACATTCCCTTTTGTTATTTCGCCCGCCGTGGAGAATAGGAGGGTGCGGAAATGGGAAAGGAACCGAGTGAAATTTAGGGTGAAATCTCTCTTGAAGCTCTACAAAGCCGAGGACAGAGTAGGGACAATCTATTTGACAAACAATTACTCTTGGACACAGATGGGAGGGGGGGGGGGACGGACCATCCAGACGCCCTGAAAAGAGTCTCCACACGATTTCTATTTCTAGAGCTATGAATGACACACAATTTCCCCCAGCTGATAACGAATGTAGATCTCGCTCTCTCGAGCACTGTATCATGCTTGGGCTCCAATTATTTGTAATTTGATTTTGACTTGATGTCCAGGAAGATTCATGGGTCATTTTTTAAAGGAGACAAGTCTGAGATAGGCGTTTTGCTTAAATGTTGACATTCAACCGAATAAGGTGTTGTTTTATCCAATTTTCCTGCCTTTTCAATATTTATAACGGTAACGGTTTTCTCCCTTTACTCCGACACTGAAGCGTAAGGAGATACCATATCAAAATGCTAGCAAATCTTTTCGGAAAAGCCGCATATGTAGTACAATACATGGTACCGCAACGCACAGTATGTCTTAAGTGTGGAGCGCAAATACATTCAACTCAGCAGTAGAATGTAGAGCTGGGGGAATGTGGTGATATAATATCAATACTGTAGAAAAACACTGACTGACTGATTAAATCTTCAAACCTTTTTTTCCTCTCCCCATTATTTTTGTAGGTGTTAAATAAAAGTTTTCATGCAGCACGAATACAACCTTTTTTTTTTTTTTCCTGCGCAAAAATCTGACTAGCCAGGGCTATCGGTTTTTCATTCGCAGTCCAAAATTGTTTTAAACCTCCCTATTGACGTTTTCTTTTGCACGTTTTATGCGCTCAATTCTGAGGCATGTGCTACAAACAAGAAACAAAACACGTGATCCTACCACGTGACGTCGGTAGGACCTTTCAACTTTTACTAGGCTTATTAATTATCTTGATGCTTTCCAGAATCAGGAATACAAAGGGATATAAAAAAAAAACAGTGTCTGAACTGTGCAGCACAAAAAAAACGTTATATAACTCTAACGCTAGCCCAACATGCAGTCAAGCTCGCATTTATACACTTTATCGAGCGAAAAATAACATACGAGAGACTACGGCTACATAAAGTCGTCATCGGTAAATTGTTGCCATATGGCAACAAAGTGCACTGGTGGGAAGTAACGTCTAGTCAAAAATAACAAAATGTATCACCTATTCAGCATGTAAAAGTTATATCTTCTAGATAGTGATTACAGCTGCAAAAAGTAAGTGGACGGATTTACGCACCCAAAATACATACAAAAATTTGATCCAAACATGTTTTGGGTGAAGTGTCTTTTTAATTCTTTCTCTTGAATTCTTAAATATATAAGAAAAAATAAGGTGCAATTGCAAAATGTAGGTCTGTTCCAGTTCATGAATGCACATACCGCCGTTTCCATTACCATTTAACAGAATACTCAAAATATCTAAACAAAATATACGACAAAAAAAATTAAAAAATTAAGTTAACTTATCACAGATAGTGATTACTTAATAAGTAGTTTTGCGTAAATATTGGAAAATGAATCAAAACCCTTGACAACCCTCTGAGAAAAAGAAATGCAAACTTTTTTTTTGGCTTTTTTTTTTTTAATGTCAAATTTAAAGCCCCCTTTTTTTCCAGTTACATAGGAAAATATGAGTTTTGTATTAAAAACCTGGAGATAATTAACTGTTGCCATATGGCCACGCCATGCAGTAAATGGTTAATACGCATAATTACTTTAGCTGCTGCTTTTTAGTTTAGTTAATTAGGTGCCCAGGAAAACAATACACGGGACTGGGCAAGCACACTGAAGCACACTGGGATAGCTTTCACTCGCCCAGTGGGATAGCTAATGAATTTATGATTTGTTCACAACCTGAACTATAAAACAACCAATGAGAATTTAATCAATTTAGAATTTTCTTTCACATTTAAAACAGCATATATTCTCTTATTTACACTGTTGTGCAGTTTTCTAAGGAAATTGGCTGGTAGGATGTTACAGGCATCTTCTTCCGTTTCTGTAATAAAATCCCAGCATGCATCAGTGATGTTCTTACAAGAAAAAAAAAAAAAATGTATATTACGTAATATGGTCCAACTAAATGCAGATATTTCCCTGTAATGTCGATTTTTTATTTTTATTTTTTAATTAATATCTGGAAATCTATTGTGGCCATTGTATAAGTGTGTAAGAAAAAAGGTGTATATAAATGTAGGCTGTCTATGACTTTTACACAGTAGTGTCTATACAGTGCGTTGTGAAAATGTGTTCAGTTATTCGGATGCGGTGATTTTATCGCTTTCGTCCTTCGCAGGTGAAATGATTTATTTGGACATTTGGAGGAAGATACATAAACCCTCTTGAAATCTGCTGCTTTCGTGCTTCATCCATTGCATTCCCTTGCACACTTTTGCAGCCTAGACTGCTGCATGATGATTTAAGCTACTCTCTGCCTCGAGCCATTCAAAGAAGGAAACTTTTATTGTTTTTTTTTTTTTTTTCTTACAAAAGCAATCAACCACACAGTATGCCACTGCAGTTCAAGACGAGCATCCTGAATCCTGGTTGGAACACAGCAGGCCATGTTTTTTTTATTTAGTGAAAGGGATTACAATTTATAGTTTGAAATTCTACTATTACCTATAGACTGTAATGGGTTCATGTTGGCTAAGTGTTGTATTGGTGTTGTCTTTGGGCTGTGAATATGTCTGTAGTGTTGTGGTAGTCTTGAAGAACAGCATGCAAGTGAGAATTTCATTGTATGTTCTGTGCATATGACAACGAAGAGCTTTGACTTTTGCCAGCTTGTTGTATTCACTGAGCATTGTTATGAGAGATAACACTGAATTGTATAAGCCAAACATGACTCGAGCAATTTCCATTTTCCATTGAAAATGACTCATTTTAATCCTTGCTGAATGTATATTTTGTACTGCATTTATAAGAGATATATTTTAACATGTGAATAAGAATAATGTATGACTAGGAGGTATAGAGAGAGGACAGCCATTGCCAGTTCATTCGACGTGTTCACAGCGTATGAAATCTACCGGGAGCTAAATTGATTTCCATTGTAACCCAGACCAAGGTGCGGTTGGATTAGTGATACCGTGATGTGACACATTGGGGACGGTCACCAGGGGCGGGATTTGCCACCAGGACAATGGATGAGATGAGGGCTCTCGGTTATCTGCAGCCTCACACTGGGGACAGATGATAAATCTCATTCCAATTTTAAAACATGCCATCCATAAAGACAACACTGTTTACCCATCAACCCACAAAAACCCCCCCCCAAAAAAACACAGACAATAACTCCCTACCAAATGAAACATATTACCATTATTATATAATGGTGGACTTGGACTTAACAGACTCACCACTTCCTGAAGGTTTAGGTTATTCGTCTTGCCGTAACAGAGATCCAGCAGGGTGGTGGGCTGCTTGCTCAGTTTCGACCTAGTCAGCATCCAGGGCATGGCGAGATCCTCCGGGAAAGTCACCTAGAAAACCAGCGAGAGCAGATGAGCTTCCGTCGGTGAGCCTCGGCTACTGTCCAGCCTCCACTCTTAAGGGCCCTTCCTACACTTGGACATCAAAGGCGCAGGATTATTAGGACAATGCCTAAAGATGAAAGCTTCTTTACCTTCAATATAAAGGTGAACTTCAAAGGACATCGGAAATCTTTATATATATATATAAGGGGGGAATGGATGAACCTGAAAGTCAATATCAATATTCCTTTGGGGAATATTTTTACTCCGCATCCCTCCGTTCAACTCCATGTCTTCTGCTAAAGCCGGCTTTACACTGTACCATTTTCAGCTTGATTTTATGATCTATGATCTATCGTAACCAAAGATAGTCCACGACAACATTCTTGATTAAAACCGCCATTACGATGACGGCATAGGATTATGCAAGACTCATGGGATAGCTACAAATACGGTAGTGACAAATGCGAAATGTAAACGAAACATGCTAATGGACAGAAATCAAATAGATTTATTACCTCAAGCTCACGTTGAAAAATGCAAGCTGATTTCCTGCCCAAGCTCAGATCGCGCTGATTGACGTAAGCATAATTTTCGTTAATCGCAGGTCTATCGTTAGAGGATCTTTATCGTATAATCCGATACAGTGAACACACGCCTTATCTCAGAGTCGATTACACAATTTGGCCAAAATGTTATTGGAGTCTTCTTGTACAGTGTTGACAAGGAATAAAATCGTAAAAGACTGCGGAGTCTAAAACCGGATTCAAAACACATCTATGTTTATATTCCAGGAGAAAAAACAGACTTTAAACAGATTTCCACTGCCGTCTACGATAAAGATTTTCAATAATCTTCCTCTACACAAGTTATTCGTGACCAGGCTTCACACACACTGTAATAATTTTCAATCTTTTTCTTTTTATCTTTATTGCTTAATACTCATTTCAGCTAATATCATATTCTTATTTACCATCTCCCTCTCGCCAGTCGACCAGCAGAGCCTGAAATGGCCCAGGACTGTAAACATTATATATGTGATTTCCTGTCATCTGAGCTTTTTCTGATTTAATGACACTGCTCTAGGCTGTGGAAGCAAAGGAATGCGAAGGAATGTTCTCTAGCTGGTGCTCACATAACGAGCAGAAAATTAGCATGAGAAGCAGAGTGTACATTGATGATGCTCGGGGACAGAACATACTTTGTAGCACACCAGCAAGGAAAAAAACTAAGCGTAGACAGGAAGAGTAGCCCTAGAGCAAAGGCAGCAGCTGCGCCATTGATCTGAGAGCTGCTGGCATGAAATATGGACACCTGTGGAACTAAGCAACATACTGTATATATGATTGTTTACTATTGTTACTATTGTTATTGTTGTATGATTGTTTTCATTGGGCAGAACATTTTAGCTTACAACTAGTACCTTCTGGGTGTCCTGGCAAAATTGCCCCATTGGCCCCCTAATAATCTCCATCCCTGAATTGGCTATATCTCTCTCCTCTCCACCCATAGCTGGTGTGTGGTGGGCGTTCTGGCGCACTATGGTTGCCGTCGCATCATCCTGGTGGATGCTACACACTGGTGGTGGTTGAGGAGATTTCCCCCCCATACTATGTAAAGCGCTTTGAGTTTCTAGAAAAGCGCTATATATAAATGTAAATAACTAACTAACTAACTTCTGCAGTTTGTGAACAACGAAGATCAGGGAAGGAATGGAGGAGATGAATGACTTCTTTCTATACTACATGTTCACAATTTCATACGATTTGTCATTTCCTTTATTAGTCATCATACTTTTCACTAGCTGGCAGGCAAATCTATGATCTTGGAGCCACATTTACCTCTCACCAACACACAGGAAATAAATATAACCACAGGTTAAGATTAGTAGTACAGTAATTTATAAACCAAAGAGATATGATTGACCCTTCACTATTTAGTGCACACGACCCATTTGCATGATCATTAGCATTAACCATCATCCACCAAAAGACTAACATTACCCTGATCAATTGAAGTGGCTTTACTGGTCACATGTCACCATTACAAAATATATTTTTTTTGGATTGCCAAGCTACAAAATACTAATTATATATATATATATATATATATATATATATATATATATATATATATATATATATATATATATATATATATATATATATATACGCAAGTACTCTGTGTTGCCAACAGTTAGGTAAAAATTGACCACACCTGGACCCAGCAAGGTATTTCAGAGGTATTTCAGAGCTGAACCAATAAAGATATAATAAACAGGGTGTAGTTCAATGTTTCCAGTTTTCTAAACATGAACCTTCATGGCTTCTGTAGCAGATTCTCTGACTTCAAGAGTTTTCATAGATGTATATAGACCTTTTTATTTCATTACGCCCCACCAGTCACACGGGGTCACATGTTGGTTTAGTGGTTAGCACGTTCGCCTCACACCTCCAGGGTTGGGGGGTTCGAATCCTGCCTCTGCCCTCTGTGTGCAGAGTTTGCATGTTTCCTGTGCTTCCAGGGTTTACTCCTGGTACTCCGGTTTCCTCCCCAAGTCCAAAAACGTGCACTGTGGGCATTACAACAAGACTGTAGCGTGTAAATATGTGTGCACCCCGTCCAGGGTGTTCCTCTCTGATTTCAAGAGTTTTCATAGATGTCTACAGACATACATCTTTGTACTGACTTGGGCACATCCTCACATTGTGCCCTGAGTTCCCTGGGATAGGCTTCCTATGTAGAATAAGCGGTTGTCACCATGCTCGGACCTTTGTAAGACAGGATTTTGATTGATCATGTGGCTTGATCAACAGATTTTACTTGAATACCCTTGCTGTTGCAGTGTTTCAAACTCGGACCAGACGGGCTAGTCTTCACTCCCCACGCGCATCAACAAGCCATGCGTGCCCATGACCCTGTTGCTGGTTCACTGGTTGTTCTTCCTTGGACCACTTTTGGTAGGTACCAACCACTGCATACCGGGAACACCTTACAAGACCTGCCATTTTGGAGATGCCCTGATCCAGTCGTCTAACTTCCAACACATCAACTTTGAGAACTGACTGTTCGCTTGCTGCCTAATATATCCCACCCCTTGACAGGTGCCATTGCAATGAGATAATCAGTGTTATTCTCTTCACCTGTCAGTGGTTTTAATGTTATTCCTGATCGGTGTATGTAATAACTGCAGAGTTTGTAATCTTTTGAGAACCTGCATCATCGTTCAATCACGCACGTAATGGTGGCTACAAAATGTGATTAATATGTTCATTGCTCTCACATGGAAAACTGTTTTCTAGCTGTCAAACAAGGTAAACAAGGCAAGTGTAAATTCCCAGAGGAAGCTAATCAGTGTCTGGATGCTAAGCTCACAACAAGGTTGGACTTTGTGGTAAACAACATTTCCTCTACTCCTCACGGCTTATCGCTCAGGAGCAGAGCTCTGCATAGCAGGAATACTTTAAGGCAAACTGTACACACTCTGTTCCTGTCAGTAAATACGCAGCCCACAGACTTTAGCTCTTCTGTGAAGATCATTTCTCCGGGCTGAAATTACCATTCGCAATCAATGGCACAGTGTTCGATCACAATCAAGCCTCTGTGAAGACTCCACAGAATAAAGAATACATCTATGTGCCTACATGTTTATTTATAGGTGTGTTCATTTTTCTCATTTAATTACTGCGAAGCTGTTCTCTAGTGCTTAATTCCAAGAAACTAGTAAGAAAAAAAATAGCTACAGAAACTCTTTACACCTCTATTCTCATTTCAGAATAACAAAAGACAAAACAGGATCTATGCAAATAGTAAACTATCCCACATTCGTCACAGATTTTCACAAGACTGAGGCTCAATATGCTTTGTGATATTATTAGTAATGTAGCCAAACTGGAGCATAATAACCGATACTGCGTTTATTGCAAACATTAGCTCAGTTAGTTAACTAGCATAGCACACGGATTAAGCGACTAAAACAGTACCTTGCCGTCCTCTTATAATTAGCATGTTGATTAATAATGAAGCTTAGCTCACAAAATCACAAACTGAGCTCACATGTTACACCCCCTGGATCATTTTTAATTAAGCGAATCAAAATGAGAAACTCTGTTGGAACAACTCCGTTGAAACGCTCACACCGAACTAAAAACCATCCAAGAGGAATTAAATATTTTAAAACCATGTTTTCAGTGCAGGTAGACATGGGTACTTGGATATGCAACCAAATATTAAGTGTTATTTACTTTCATTTACTTCAAGACTTCTTATCTGTTTCTATACCTTTCCTCGCCTAAAAACTGGGTTTTCTGATACAAAAGGTTCTATATTTCATGTCGTTTAACACATCTAGATGTAAATACCAGGAAATACAAGCTGAAACTCTCGTCTCATATCCACCTATTGCTCTCAAACGCGAATGTCTTTGGTGTATAGCACAAACAAATGAATTGGCCTTACTGTTCCAATAGTTTCAGACAGGGCTGTATATTTACAATATATTATGCTACAATATAATATTATTAAAAATGCAATATATATTATCAGTCAGTATTTTCTATCCCCCAGATTTTTTTTTGGCCTATAAAAAAAAAAAGTGCTTGATTTAAAAGGGTTGGTCTAGATGCTATAGAAAAACTAGATGGGGAAATTTGTACCTGTAAATACTAAAAACGTACTTTAGTAAAGGGTTTAATACAGCCAAGAGTATGTTATTAAACATCTTTCTCCAAGCCATCCCAAATGTAACTGTGTCCAGCTTGTTTCAGCTTGTTCATCATGCCAGCCTCCCCATCAAACACCACTGGCGACAGGTCCAGCAGTCGTGCCTCGGTGCAGAGACAAAGAGAACATAATGAAGTTCCTCCCCATCTCCCGTACACTGAGCAGCCAGGTGGGCTCAGCCTCATAGCATGGGCAGTGAAGCGTAATTTAAATGAAGGCTCGTCGTTCCCCTGCGCTCATGTGGTCATGCCAAGCGCACCATCTGCTGCATTCCTCTGATACAGGTACACAAACCAGGACCGCGCCCTTTTCCTGGCCCTAAGTCACACCTTTCCAGATTCGGGAACAACTGTCAAACATTCAATCAGCCTCCAGAGGGACAGCAGCTCCACTGCCACCTTCGAGGCCACCCGACAGCCGGCATGACCAGGACGCTGAATTAGCATATAGCTGTCAGAACGCGGTCAAAGAAACATGTTTAAAACAAAGGGGTGAGGAGGAAGCACACAACTACTCGGTCTGTTAGCAGAGGTATTTAGCAGGGTTATCACGCTGCTCAGGGAAACACTGACTGTACAGGGATCAGCTTATTGTTAATATGAGGGCAGAAATATGCATCTGTTAGACTTGAGTTATACCTCACAACTGTTGAATTCTCTAATTGGAAGTGTTGTTTAATTCTCTAGAAGAATCACAGGTTCATATCAAGGCGGTCGTTATGCGTTAATGTTTCTATAGCAACAGCTAATTCACAGGGACGTGTATGACGGATGCTCCACGCGATTAAAAAAAAAAACGAATAGTAAACAGATTGAAAATGTACTCCGATTTAACAAAACCAAGATTTCTGTAAGGAGACGTATATTTAACATTCATGGAAGGAGTCTCCAGTGTCAGCACTTTTTTGTTCCACCACAGGGACTGTTTATAGCTGCTACAGACAGATAGAACAAGAGGACACAAAACAACAGATAGAATGACTGACAGAATGCTTGAAATGTCTGTCTATCCATCCATGCAACCATCCAAATATTAAAATAGAGAGATACACATAATTACAGACCAAGAGACAAACAGACAGATAGATACAGTATATAGAACAACTGACAGACAGACATTACTTCTGATCATTAATTCACCACAACACTAGCCTTTTTAAGCCCTGCAAGTCCATCCATCCGTTTTCTGTACCACTGATCCTACACAGGGTCACGAGGAGCCTGGAGTCCATCCCAGGAGGCAGGGGACACCCTTGACGGGGTGACGACCAATCGCAGGGCACGTTTGCGCACACCCATTCACACACTACGGACAATTCGGGAATGCCAATCAACCTACGATGTATATCTTTGGGCTGGAGGAGGAAACCGGAGTACCCAGAGGAAACCCCTGAAGCACAGGGAGAAAATGCAAGCTCTGCGCACACAGAGTGGAGCTGGGACTCAAACCCCCAACCCTGGAGGTGTAAAATGAAAAAAAATGAAATGGTTTTCGGCTCAAACAACGGGCCAGCATGATCATTATCTTGACTTTGACAAACTTTGTTTTTTCGTAAAGCCATGTTGCACAATTGGATGACTGATATTACGAACAAAGCAGTTCTGCAAGAAAAACAAAAAATAGCATAAGAGCACAGCCTAGTTTTTGTCGTCGTGTGTATGTAGCGAAGGCTACCCGCCCTGCTGCTCTGAGGGAGGGAAGGAGGCACAGGAAGATGAGTGACCTCTCAAGCTACGGAGCAAATTGGGTTTGATATACGCCCCTGACATTCCCTAAACTAATAACCAGCCCTGGACTGCCCAGTAATTGCAGTGATCCATGTGTCAGCCACGGCCCCTGAGCAGCCGCACTGACTCGGATGTGCTCGGCTCAATCGCAACCTCTCTCGCTCTCTCTCACTCACATAAGGGCTTCTGCAGATGCTCGGTGCCAGCAATCCATCCAGATGGCCTGCGCCCACTGGGGTCAACGGCTTATCACAAGAACTCATTTCTACATCACAACACGCGATAGTCTTTCTGTGGCTGTGTAGGTGTACACATCCATCTCTCAAGCTATCTTCATATCTCACCTAAGAGCACCCAGTGCGTCATTATGTATCGTGGCCTTCTTTTCATAGCAACAGAGTTCTCTTAGGATTTGTGCAAAGCAACAGATTCTCTGGTCTAATTAAGGCGCTGCGGCTGCAGTTCAATACACCACTGAATAGAAGATCACAAGCTCGATAGGCTACGCTCAGTATTTGTCGTTTCCTCCCCATCAGATTTCAAGCAGCACCAGTGAGCTTATCTGAGACAGTAAAGCATCAGTCCTGGGATCACATACTGTGCAATATGACCTCTGATATCATCCCGCAGCTGTCAATAAGGAGCATCATACCAAGGCTTTTAAACTCCCCTCCTAGATATAATTCATATCATCCTTCTTAATACACATCAGCAGCAGCTTTGCGTAGGCAGGGTGCGAGTCTAACAAGGCGGAACGCTAATACGATGATATCCAGATGCAGAGCAGATGAGAATCCAAGTCGCGGCCCTCGCACCAAATATGGCCTCAGACACGGCTGTATGAAACACATCCTCCCTACGTTCCTCAAGGCCAGGCCGATAAACTGCTCTTGTGAAGGAGCTTACTTAAGATGACATTTCTTTCATCTGATAAGAGCAAAATAAAAAAGGAAATGAGGGGGGAAAAAAGAAAACAGCTCCCTAAAGCACAATGGGTTGTTTTTTTTTTTTAAGTGAAGAAACTTTAATATAGAGTAAAAGAAACAGCCAAGATTTTGAAAGTAATGTTTTTTCAGAATAATATACAGTACTGTGCAAAAGTTTTAGACACCCTATTTTTTTAGTACAAACTTTGTTATAGATTTTTATTTTATTTTATGACGTCTACATGATCAAGTCGGTACAAAAAAAACATTTTAGATTCCCAAACTTTAGTTTTCTCGCATAAAAAGGAAATGATACAGAAAAATGTTTGTATGTCATTAAAGAAAGCAGCGTATTACGTAAGAGACACTTTTCAGACAGTAAACACAATGAAGGCTGCTGGGTTTCGCTGCAGAAATAAGAAGCGAGTGCGAAAGTCAAAGTGTCCAGAAGAACTGTGTCTGGTTCTGCAAGATGCTCAATAAAACTTACCAGCTCATTTCCTTATAAAACTGCACTAATTGTACCGGAGACTACTGTTTTTATTTATTTATTTTTTTTGTCACACCAAATATTGACTTTGTTTCATTTACTACTGTTTACTGCTCTTTACTGTATTTTCTTTAAAATGTAGAAACATTTAATTTCATTATTTTGAAGGTATCTTTGCTCTACAGCATTTCTTTGCATGTGCCTAAACCTTTTGCACAGTACTGTATATATTATAATTACTCTATAAATGCTAGAAGCCAGACTTTCGGACTTTTCTGAATTTTCTCCCCAGTTTGGTCACCCACCAGCCAGCTCTCCGTATCACACAGCAGCTACCAAATGGGGAGGGTGAAGCCTAACGTGCTTCTTCTGAGATACATGAAACCAGACAATTAGTTCTTTTCAAACTGCTGCTCATGCTGCATCACAGGGCAGCGCAACAAACTCGAAGGAAAGTGCTATCTGCCCTCTTCCACATACATGAGCTCATAGAAGCCCGTGATTGGCTAGTGTCGCTGTGACAGGGGAGGTGGAGTATGCCATCGCTCCCACCTGGAGATCACGGCCAATTTTTCTCCGTTGGCTTCTGGCCACGGATGGGAGAACGTTTTTCTGTTTCGTCAACCGAGAGCTCTCCAGAAGCAAGAACAAGATCAGCATTATTTATTTATTCGTTTTTTAAATGGATGAACAAATGGACTAAGCAACACAAACTTCCCAGCACTGACACCAGTTTCATTTAGGAGCTGAATTTGAAGTAAATGCTTTTCATCACTAGAGTTTTGAAATGACCCTATAAATATCTGCTCTGGGTGGTCTCCCTTCCGAGAATCCAGAGTAGGGTTCATCACTTCCAAATGCACTGCAGCGTTTTTATTTTATTTATTTATTTATTTTTAAAAACAGACTAGATACCACAGTCCGGCTTTCTTGTTTTGTACCGGCTCAGGACGAGGCGCAGTTTCAATACTCTTCTTAACATGCTCTTGCCATTTGCCCTTGGGGAGTCCCATGAGCAAGTTCTTATTTTAAAATCTTCCCCTGAGCTCTGACAAGGGCATGTTGAAAAAGTATTGAAACGGAAAACGTGGTTGACAAATTAATAGGTCAAAAAAAAAAAAAAAGTCATTGAAGAGTCAGTGTGAAGCAAAAGTAACCGCTACCGAGAACTAATGTATATTTTACACGCCATGTCTGCTCACATTCAATGAAATGGCTTTTCCTCCGGGGGAATTTTATTTGTGTTTGGTCTGACCTGTGCTTTATGTTAAGCAAAAAAAAAAAAAATAACAAAAAAAAAAGCATAGTTCTCAGCTGGTTGAAGTAGCAAAATTGTAAATGCTACCTCTAATCCGTCGATGTTAGCAAGCAAGTAAACACACGTCATGTGCACCAAATACTAAATGTGATGAGTGAAGGGATTAGGGCTAGTTAATTTTGTAGCTCACAAAAGCCATTCACCATTTTTATCTCAAATACTTTAGATTTGAAAGAGATTAGAAATATTAATACATTTTAAATGTATTCATATTTCTACTGCTCATAATGTGTTGTGGGAACAAACAGTAATGTATTCAATACTGCAAGGACACTGTGCACGTGAGTGTTTGAAATTTATGTTCAGCCGCTTTCGCTTTCTTTTCTTTGCACTCTTTAATTCTCGGGTCGTCTTTTCTCTATAACTGTTTGACCCAGTTCTTCAATTATATATGAATTGCACCCAGCTACAATGCTTAGAAATCAATTTACAGAACATGTCCAATTTTTATTTATTTATTTTTTATACGGTTTATAGATTCTTGCCGAAAAGCAATCTGGTTTTTAGTTCGGTTTCACGGTTTAACCTTGAAAATGTGACAAAGGAACAAAAGCTGCAAAGGATTATTAAATAGACAAGCAATACTTTTGGACAACAGCAAAAAATGTATCGTTCAGTCACTGTTGGTAGACTAATAAGATCTTAGAAGACCCATTTCACCCTTTAAACTCTCATTATCATTCATTAAAATTGCATATTATTTTTTATTTAGTACTGCCCTGAATAAGCTATTTCATTATAAGCTATTTATTTATTTATAAGCTATCTTCCTGAATAAGCTATTTCATTAGATTCTTAACACTGTGTGTCGTTATATGTTTTGTGGTAGTTGTTCACGAGTCCCTGGTTTGTCCTGAGCAGTTAAACTGCCCACTGTTCTTCAGAAAAATCCTCCAGGTCCTGCACATTCTTTGCTTTTCCAGCATCTTCAGCATATTTGACGCCTTTCCAACAGCGACTATATGATGCTGAGATCCATCTTTTCACACTGAGGGCGACTGAGGGACTCGTACACGACTATTACAAAAGGTGCAAACATTCACTGATGCGCAAGAAGGCGACACGGTACATTAAGAGCCAGGGGGGTGTAAACTTTTGAACAGGATGATCGGTGTAAATTGTTATTATTTCGTCTTCTAGGAAACGTGTAAATATCTTATGCAGCTTCTAAAGGACAGTATGAAATGAAAAAAAAAAGCAAATTTAAACAAAAATAATTACATATAATTACATATATAATAATAATTAATAAGAAATTACACCAATTATATACATGTCAAAAGTATACATTATGTAAACACCTGTTATGTGAAATAGATTATTTAGGGCAGCACTAAATACAAATTAATATGCAATTTTAATTATCCCTCTTATTTTAAAAAAATAAATTTTGCAGATTCTGCAAGGGAAATATTTGTATTCTCTTTAAATTACTTTTAACTGCCAGATTATATTGTTAAATTGTTTTTTTAAGTCACTATGTTGTCCTTGGGACTGGGTCTTTTCTCTGTCGTTTTATGCACAATAAAATGAATCTTAAATCAAAACCATCAACAAACATGAATTTACAAAAATCGAAATACACTGTATATATTCTACATATAATTCAACATTTGTAATATGCAGTCAAATGCACCACAAACACCAGTTTGCTTGAATCAATGGCTTTGGCATCTTGACAAAATTACATCTTCAATTAAAGAAAATGACTAAATTGGAGACAATTTCCAGGCTGGAAATGGAAGTTGTTTTTTTTTTTTTTTCCACGGGCTGATTTTCCTCTCACACCCATAATCACCGTTCGAGCCACAGCTGAGCGAGGAGATGCAACTGGAAGTGTTTTACCATCAAATAAGACACCAAATTGCCTCAGCACTCTTACACCGCACGTAACGCTTTCCAATAAAAAATAATAATAAAAAAGAGGAAGCTTCACGACTCTCCTCCGAATTGTAATCTGTGGAAAGAGGCACATTAGGATTCGGGGATGTAGTCGCCTGCGCTGGATCTAGTGCGTCCCTAATTCTCCTTGTAACAATGTTTATGGTGCCGTGTTCAACACGCAGCAGCTGGAACCTGTAATTACTTCAATTACGCAGGAGATCGTGAAAGCTCTGCTTAACAGCCATTCAACCTGTTCATCCTTAATAGGGGAACAAATGACTCTGAAACCAAGTCGAGGGAGTGTGGGGTGAAATAATAAATAAATAAATAAATAAAAAGCTGTGAAGGCTTTCATCAAACATGTACAGCTTGCCTGAATAAATCACAAGCAGACAACTACTAAAATACTCTTCTGATCTTAGGGCATATTAATCTTTAATTACATTTCTTGAGCTGACTTCTTTTAGTGGCACCAGTGCGATTTAGAGATCGATGCAGCGGCGCTTTAGTCCTTTACTCTGTCCAGCTCTCGTACCTCCTCACTCTGCTCAAACAGTTGATGTTACAAGACTACAGCCTTCCACGATCTGACACGACCGTCGACGCCATCGCGCTCGTCATTTCAACACGGATCAAACATATTTAACGTGTTTCAGGCTGGAGGTTTCTTTTAAATAAATAAAGTGTATCAGGAGTATCGCAGCATATTCATTTAAGGTTTTTAAGCAAACATGTGAGCAACGTGAACTGCTTCTGCTCTCCGTCTGAAAAACGAGAACACCTTATGTTAAAAACGTCATTCTTTCGCCTCACCTGGTAAGCTAACAAATCCGTAAACAACGCTGATTAGTAGAAATCAGCTCAATATGAGCAATATGGCACCTCAAAACACACACACACACACACACACACACACACCATACGCACTTCTCAAAGAAATGCATAAACAAAGCATGCTTAGCAAACATGCTTTTGCTCTAGCTAACAGTTTCCATGTGAACACGAAGCACCTGAATGAAGATTAAATTCGAAAGCTCTCGCTTCCCTTTTATTTGCAACTGCACTCTGTGTCTCTACGGTCCCGTTGGGAAGAGAATGGAAAGCAAGACAATAAAAGAAGTGTGAGAGCGAGGACAAGAAGAACATCTCCGCTGACAAGTTGCTCCTCTGACACATTCAGAGAACAAAAAAAAGAAGAAAGAAAAAAGAAAGAAAGAAAGAAACCTCTTGGGCCGCCACCATTCTTTCATGGTGACAGGTATACAGAATATCCTCCCCTGAAGCACATAAATGACAGAGCATGTAATAACAACCATGCCTATTATTTAACAGGACTTTCTATCATTGTGGCATGTTATTATCTGGGGAGAGAGGGAGGGAGCGCAAGAAGGATAGACATTGTATTTTGGTGTATGTTCAACGAAGGAAAGTGACGGGAAAGACGCTGGAGAGACCAGATAGCAGATGATGAACAGGTTCTAGATCAGTCAGGAGGACAAATCTCCCTCTTTGAGCTATGCACCACTTCAGGTGGTATGAGATCCATCTATGGTGGTGGTGGTGTGGTGATGAGGTTATGTTCTTGGATGATAGATTTATAGTTTATACATAGATGCTTGCTGTATCAGGTTCCATCACTGATATGAAACTGTGTTTACAATTCAGAAGCGGGACACACAACCTTTAATTAGTTCAGTAATATTATTTGACATTTAAAACATGATTATTACTGGCAATAATGTACTATAAACAATAAAGTATGTTAGGCGAGATATTCCTATATTACATGCAATAATGAGGATTCTAAAAATGGATTAATTTATCACCAATACCATAAAGCTTATCCATCCTGAAAAGAAAAACATGTTTACTTATTTTTGTATCTTGTACATCTAATGGTCTTTCTTTCTAAAGGGAATCTACTTGAAATCTTCTCTAAATGAGAAACAATATTCTTGCTCCAATGTTTAAAGGAAAGCTCCACCCTGAAACATATTAAATATGATGTATGTACAGGCCCTGAAGCAGCAAAGCATCCCCACACCATCACACTTCCACCACCATGCTTGACCGTAGGTATGATGTTCTTTTTATGGAATTCTGTATTCGGTTTACGCCAGATGTAACGGGACCCCTGTCCTCCAAACAATTCTACTTTTGACTCATCAGTCCACAGAAAATTCTCCCAAAAGGTTTGAGGATCCTCAAGGTGTGTTTTGACAAAATCCAGACGAGCCTTAATGTTCTTCTGGGTTAGCAGTGGTTTTCGCCTCGCCACTCTTCCATGGATGCCATTTTTCCCCAGTGTCTTTCTGATAGTGGAGTCATGAACAGTGACCTTTACTGATGCAAGAGAGGCCTGTAGGTCCTTTGATGTTGTCCTTGACTCTTTTGTGACTTCCTGGATGAGTCGTCGCTGTGCTCTTGGAGGAAATTTGGAAGGTCGGCCACTTCTGGGAAGGTTCACTACTGTGCTGAGTTTTTCCATTTGGAGATAATGGCTCTCAGTGTTGTCCTTTGGAGTCCCAGAGCCTTTGAAATAGCTTTGTAACCCTTCCCAGACTGATGTATTTCAATCACCTTCTTCCTCATCATTTCTCGAATTTCTTTCAACTTTGGGCATAGTGTGTTATTGGGTAAGACCTTTTAACCAACTTTATGCTGCTGAAAAAGTTCTATTTGAGTGTTGATTTGATTGAACAGGGTTTGCAGTAATCAGGCCTGGTTGTGTCTAGTCCAGCTGAACCCCATTATGAATACAGTTTCATAGATTTGGGGAATTACTAACTACGGGGGCAAATACATTTTCACACAGGCCCAGTTGGTATTGAATAACTTTTTTGCTTCAATAAATAACCTTATCGTTTAAAAACTGTATTTTGTGTTTACTCGGTTTGCCTTTGTTTTATCTTAGATTTAGTTTTGAGATAACAATTTAGTATGAGATATACACAAAGACAGAAGAAATCAAATATTTTTTCAGAGCACTTTCAATACAGTCAGGTCCGTAAGTATTTGGACAGTGACTGAATTTTGGTAATTTTGCCTCTGTACACCACCAAAATGGATTTGAAACGAAGCAATCAAGATGTGATTGAAGTGTACACTTTGAGCTTTAATTCAAGGGGTTTAACAAAAATATTCGTTTAGGAATTACAGCCATTACATCCAATTACATCCAAGCAGTTTCATGGCCAGGTGTGGCCGGTTTCCTCGTTATTTCATGACAAATTAAGGAGATAAAAGGTCTGGAGTTGCTTCCAAGTGTTGAATTTGCATTTGGTAGCTGTTCATGGGAACGCTCAATATGCAGTCCAAAGAGGTGTTGATGCAAGTGAAGGAGGCCATGATTAGGATGAAAAAACAAAACAGACCTATCAGAGAAATAGAAACTTGAAGAGTGGCCAAATAAACATTCTTAAAAAGAAGGAATGCACTGGCGAGCTCAGCAACACCAAAAGGCCACGGAAGACCACAGAAGTCAACCAAAGTCGATGATTGCAGAATTCTTTCCTTGTTGAAGTAAAACCTTCACAACATCTAGCCAAGACAAGAACACTCTGGAGGAGGTAGGCGTATCATTGTCAAAGTCCACAATCAAGAGACGCCTTCATTAATGTAAATACAGACAGTTTCCTTCAAGATGCCAACCACTTGTAACAACCCAAAAACACAAAGGCCAGATTAGACTTTTGACACCAATATTGGCAGGTAGATGAACAGCATTTTGGGTAATGTGTGAAAAGTGAAAATAGACCAGCATGTCAATGAAAGAAGTTTAAACTACTATAATAAATCTTGGATGCTATTGAACATCACATGTTAGTCATGTCAAGTCAGGGTTGGTTTTTCCTTTAAGGAACAAACCGTTTTGAATGCTAGATGGAATAATTAAATAATTTCATAATATAAACAGTTATAAAAGGTTTATCAGGGCATTATCAAAAAATGACAATGCAATATACCGTATTATCAGCTCATTCCTAGCTTGCAGTACTAGGGAAAATAAATGTGAAGGACCAAACATATATACAGTTTCAAACACCACACAAGACCTTGTTGTTTAAACTTGTTTTTAAATGTGTGAGATGTTTGGTCAAGTTGTTTTCCAACCCTTCAATGCATCTCTGGTCCACATGAAAGCCGTCTTCTTTCCGAGTTTCTTTCATGACTGCAAGTACCGTGATGTCACTTCCTATTTCAGGCTTTACAATGGTGCAGAAAGGCATGTTGTGTCTGCAGATAAAGCAGGATGACTTCTAGCCAAATCGAGGAAGGAGGAATTTCAAAACAAGCAGCTTTGACAGAAATGCTTCACCCGAACCGCCAATCAGTGTCAAACGCTTGCAAAGATTTCGCACACAGCAGATTATCTCATCAGTCCACAGCTCAGATGGAATTCATTTGTGTGAAAACAAACCTGCAGTGATATTAAGCTGCCCCAAACACACACTCAGAATCAGAGAGTCCTTTACTCATGCTCAGACAGACACGCGGAGTTTGCAGTTCGTAAAGCTTGTATGCTTTGATAAATGATTGGATGTTCATTTGGAGCTCACTGATTGGATTGTTATAAAACCATATCACCATAGCAACCATAGCAAAATAGTGGAATACAATCCTAGCATAATAGTCAGGAATAATTGTAGACAGGACTTGTAGGCAGGATTTGATAGAACAAATGTGACGCATGTTTAATGGTATACCGATGGTTAATAATAAAAATTTAAAAAATAAGACGTGTGTACTTGCTGATATGTTGAGTTTTCCAATAAGGAGACGGTTATTTAACATTTTTGGAGGATTTTCAGGTATTTAAAACAAGCGCTTTATCACAATCAGTAAGTTATTTGCAACAGAAGAGGTTTTTAGGCCTTTGCCAGCTGTGTTTTTTTTTTTTTTCAACTTCAAGAGAGAGGGGAAAAAAAAGGAGAGGCTGGTGAGGGAATTACCATTTATATGTTTATAATTGCTATAACATAAGCGCTAACAGGAACTAACTTGTTTCACAGACATTCCACAACATTAAACTACAAATTAATAAAAAGCCCAATATACCATTTATTAAATAACGAAGAAAAAAAAAAAAAAAGTCATTGTTATTGGTATAAAAGGAATGAAACCCTTCAGATGTGCTGAAAATAATAATAAACCTTGGAGCAGTAACAGTAACTCTGCTTCTCGTCGAGCCGCATGACACCACCCCATCGCTGATTATTTTCTGATACGCACGCCAATGTGTTTGATTCCTAACATACTTTACCTTATTATTTCTGTGCAGCTTCTGTCTCACATCCTCACACCTTTCTGTAAGCTGCGTGAGCTCTGTCCGAGTGATCACCACATCAGCAGCAGGATCCCCGGAGCACAGCAGCGATCTGAGGACAAACAAATATTTCATTAGTTCTTTAATTGCCAGTAATAAAGATATATTACAGCTGGTAAATGAAAGATGATATTATTAACCCTAGAGGCTCTTCGTGATGACAGCCTCTGCTCTGCAGGGACAGAGGGAAATTCATCTCAGCCGACTCATAAAGAACAATCAAACGCCCCGATGTGGCATGTCAGACGTGTCAAAATGACAGCCGAGATGTTGTCATCCTTGTGTTCTTTTTATAGAGGCCAGCCCATTTCTCGGCTTGTCTCTGCCGATCGTCAAGCTGTCAGCAGGGAGAGGAGATTGCGAATGTGCTTTTGCGGGGCGTAACCAAATGAAATTACGTGAGAGCAAAGTGCCGTAATCCCGGCCCTTATTGGATCAGAGGCCCCAATAACAGGCACTTAGAGGCGGCAAGCTGAGCTGATTAACTACACTGTATCACTTCAGCCCCCGCAGTACAGATCCAGAGACCCTACCTAGCTCACACTGGCCTGATTTCTTTAGCTGATCTGAGGAGGGCTGGATGGGATCTGTGTAGGCAGAGCTGATCTGAGATCAGTAAGACGGATGAAGCAGAGCCTGATCAGTCCTGTGTGGTGTCATGGTGGCCAAAAATTAATATATATATATATATATATATATATATATATATATATATATATATATATATATATATATATATATATATATATATATATATATATACACACACACACACACACACATACATATATATATATATATATATATATATATATATATATATATATATATATATATATATATATATATGTATGTATGTATGTATGTATGTGTGTGTGTGTGTGTGTGTGTGTCCTTTTGAACAAATAGCAAAACTGAACTGAACTTCACATAATACACGTACCTGTCACTTTAATAGGAACACCTGTGCATACATTCAATTATCAATCAGCCAACCATGTAGCAGCAGCATAAAGCATGGAATCATGCAGATACAGGTCAAGAGCTTCAGTTAATGTTCACATGGGGAAAAAGTGTGATCTTACTGACTTTGACAGTGGCATGTTTGTCGATGCCAGATGGGCTGGTTTGAATGTTTCAAAAACTGCTGATCTCCTGGGATTTTCACACATAACCATCTCTAGAGTTTACACAGAATGGTGCAAAAAACATCCAGTGAGCAACAGTTCTGTGGGTGGAAACACCTTGTTGATGAGAGAGGTCAGAGGATTATAGCCAGAATGGTTCGAGCTGACAGGAAGGCTATGGTAACTCAAATCCCCACTCTTTACAAACATGGCGAGTATAAAAACATCTCAGAATGCACAACACATCAAACATTAAGGCGGAAGAGACACAAAAGCAAAAGGCCACATCGGGTTCCACTCCTGTCAGCCAAGAACAGGAATCTGAGGCTTCAGTGGGCACAGGCCCACCCAAACTAGACACTTTTGATGATCATAAAAAGACCAGGTGATGTTTTTTTCAATCTTTCAATTTTTCAAAACGTTTTTAATAATAACAAATTAAATGGTACTAAATAGATGCCATTGGTTTGATGTAATTTTTAAAAAATAATAATTTTCTTGTCTGTGTAGGCATTAAAGAAAAGTATCGTCAAACTCGGTTTATTTTACTACCGTTTTGAAGTTTGTAATCAAAGTCACAGATATAACCGATACCGTAAGAAAAATTACAGCTGATACACCAGATCAACCTTCATACCTCCCATTAACGCTTGGGCCTGTTTCAGGAATTTCACACAGTTCTAAGGGAAACGCTTAAACATTCCCATGTTGTCGAGCTGCAGTCAGTTTTTCTTTCAAGTTGGACCGAAATGTCGCTTGAAATTTTATTCATGTCTAAATCAATCAATTCTGCTTCTATGGTAACCTGAGCGGAGGATGACCAAATGCTATTTGCAGTCAGGTCACTGTATTGTAGCCTCGGCACTCGGTAAGCATACCTTAATCTCTGTGTTAGAGGATCAAGGGCTTTCTCCACTTCCTGACTGCGGCAGACCTGTGAGCTCAAGCCCTCAGACAGCAAAATCACCTGCAAAGCAAACAGGACACAGGCAGAATGCATAAAGATGGATACAGGGAAGAGTGAAAATGATGACAGTCTGTACTGATTCATGTTTACATTACTCATTTGGCAGGTGCTTATCAACTTACTAAAAACAGCTGAAAGAGCAACAATACTAAGGATTGACTATACATAAATACATATAATAATATGTAACACACAAAGGAATACTAGGATTGGCAAATTCCTTTAAAATCTCCATTTGAATTTCATTTACCTACAATACGTAGCAGAAGTGCTACACTGTGTTTATATTGCATAAACCACAGAAGGCCAAAATTGTGTCAGTTTTTTAAACACTGCATAGGGTATAACATAATGTATATGTACGCATATGCTCACTAGAATACGTATATAATATACGTATTATAGGTGAGCATTTGCATACATATACATTATGTTATATACTATGCAGTGTTTAAAAAACTGACAATTTTATTTATAATGTACATTTATAATGTACGCATGTGCTCACTACACAGGGTATAACAATGGGGTAGGGTATAAAGTGCCTGCTGAAATCTAAACTGTGTACATGTAATATCAATTTTAGGACAATTTTAGGACTTTGATCTTTTTTTTTTTTTTGTAAATTGAATCGGGAAACATGCATATAATTTGAAAATATGTGAGAAAATAAAGTCTGGATAAATGTCATGCATGTGCTCGCACTGGTTTTCCTACACCAAGCAACGACAAGGGTTCTTTAGTGGAAAAGTGTAGAAAACTTGTGTTGGACTCACGTTAGGCCATTAAACATACAATATGGGATCCTAAACATTCAAATGTGACTGTTTTTGCCTTCGAAAATGAACATTTTATATCATTTCAAATAGTGAAATTCATTATGAGATTTCTACTAGAGACATATCCGGAGTTGTATGAGGGCTGAAGTGGTTTGTTCACTGTCAGAAATAAAAGTACCAAGCGGTATTTATCCTTGCTGCTGGGGTGGTACCATCAAGGATGCATCTTTTGTACCTTTAGTATGTACAGTGGGTATAGAAAAGAATCACCCCCCTTTAAAACAATCACATTTTGTTGTTTTTCAGCCTGAAATGAAGACGGACACAGTTTTTGTTTTATCCAGCTGTATTTACTCAGTGCAACTTATAACATCCAAGTGAAAGATATAACACCAACATGTCAGGAAAAAAATTTTTGAAAATAAAAAACCAGTATCACTGAGTTGGAAAAAGGATGACCCCCCTCCTAAAAATGACTTGTAAACTCAATCAGGTGTAGCTAATCACCTTCTCAATGGCACACAAAGCCATTTGACTTTCAACTGTGATCAGCTGTGGTCATTTTGATTAGCTCAGCATGAAAAGAGCTTTCCTGGAGCATTTTGTAGTGCAACTGAAGCAAGCAATCAACTATGGGTGGCAAGGCACTGTCAAAAGATCTCCGGGATAAAGTTGTGGACGGGCACAAGTCAGGAGATGGATACAAAAAAAATTTCAAAGGCTTTATCAATGCCTAGAAGCACAGTGAAGTCTGTTATTAAGAAGTGGAAGGTATTTGGTACAACACAGACCCTCCCTGGATCAGGACGTCGCTCCAAACTGGATGAAAGAGCCAGGAGGAAACTGGTCAGAGAGGCTACCGAGAGGCCTACAGCAACTCTGAAGCAGTTGCAGGAATTTATGATAAAGAGTGGTCATTGTGTGCATGTGACAACAATATCACAAATTCTCCACAAATGTGGCTTGTATGGGAGGGTTGCAAGAAAAAAGCCACCCACGACTGAGCTTTGCCAAAACGCACCTTGAAGACTCTGAGGCCACATGGAAAAAGGTGTTATGGTCAGATGAGACTAAAATTTAATTATTTGGCCTCAACACCAAACGATATATCTTTCGGAAATCCAATACAGCTCACCATCCAAATAACACCATTCCTACAGTAAAGCATGGAGGTGGTAATATCCTGTTATGGGGGTGTTTCTCTGCAGCAGGGACTGGAGCACTTGTCAGGATAGAAGGAAAATGGATGGGGCAAAATACCGTCAAATTCTTGAGGAAAATCTGCTGCCCTCAGAAAGTTGTCAGTAGGAAGAAGGTTTACCTTCCAACATGACAATGACCCATGTTGGGGTTTCAGTCAGAGCCCAGACTGAAACCCCATTGAAAATCTGTGGAATGACTTGAAGACTGCAGTCCACAAACGGTCACCATCAAATTTAACTGAACTTGAGCAGTTCTGCAAAGAAGAGTGGGCAAATATTGCAACGTCTAGATATGCAAAGTTAGTAGAGACATATCCCAACAGACTAAAGGCTGTAATTAAAAAAATTAAGGCAAATTAAAGCAAGAGGGTGATCCTTTTTCCAACTCAGTGATTCTGGTTTTTCATTTTAAATTTTTTTTCTGACATGTTGGTGTTGTATCTTTCACTTGGATGTTATAAGTTGAGTAAATACAGCTGGATAAAACAAAAACTGTGTCCGTCTTCATTTCAGGCTGACAGGCAACAAAATGTGATTATTTTAAAGGGGGGTGATTCTTTTCTATACCCACTGTATATATAGCTTTTAGAGTAGAGATTACATCAGTTGTCCTTAAGATCCAATTCTCATTCTTAATGACCCCGTGAAGTGCTTTGAAAGTGCAGCGTTATTCGATGTGTTGACATAATTGAAACAAAAAATTAAACAGGAAGTCGGGGCTGGACATATCGAGTGGCCCTGCCCCCTTTTTGAATAGCCAATAGCGTTTACCTTACCTCACAGCCCAGGCTAAGCCGTACTTGACAGTTAGTACCATGGATTTTTATAATGTTGGGGGCAGGACAATTCAGATTCTAGAGAGCATTTGATTGGACAGAAAATGTCATCAAAACTGTTGTTCTGTACTGGTGTTAGAGAGAGACTGTAAATTTTGAATGCATATATCTTCTAAATGTGAATTTTGTCGTTGTTTTGGAGCACACTAGCTTATAGATAGCCTTAAGGCTAATATATTCACTCTAAAAGCCACAAAACTGATTTCATGGGGACTTTAAGGTCCAAGTCATATTTCCGGGTAAAATCTGGTGTATCTTTGACGGTACCACATCAGTGACGAGAAAAGGTACA
>CM042540.1:27648768-27808768 GCA_023630585.1 Cranoglanis bouderius
GACTGCCTCTGCCAGAAAGCTTCAAATGGGCCGTGGTCGGATCTTCCAGCAGGACAATGATCCAAAACATACATCAAAATCAACACAGAAATGGTTTACTGACCACAAAATCAAGGTCCTGCCCTGGCCATCCCAGTCCCCTGACTTGAAACCCATAGAAAACCTGTGGGGTGAACTGAAGAGGAGAGTCCACCAGCGTGGACCTCGAAATTTGAAGGATCTGGAGAGATTCTGTATGGAGGAATGGTCTCAGATCCCTTGCCATGTATTCTCCAACCTCATCAGGCATTATAGGAGAAGACTCAGAGCTGTTATCTTGGCAAAGGGAGGCAGCACAAAGTATTGACTAAAAGGGTGCCAATAATTGTTGCACACCTATATTTAACAAAGATATTTTTATAAGCCTGTGTTTTGTCTGCAATTGTTTGATATCCATGAGAGCAGATTAGTTTTGTGAATTGTTTGAACAAAAGATCAAAAGGTTAAACAATAAAAACAATTTTTCACAGCCTCCTTTGCTCATATTTACCGAGGGGGCCGATATTAGTGGAGGACACTGTAGGTCACACTCTGCAAAAAATCACACTGCAAGTGAAAATATCTTGAATATAGTCATATTTATCTAGTGTTTCCTATTATAAGATTACAATAAACTAAATGTAAGATGATCAAAAATATTTCTAGATCTATTTTTCTTACTCATTTCAAGCTTGAAATTTAATTTTATTTTAAGCAAAATTATCTACCAATAGAAGAACACTATACTGTATCTTATAGCCTGAAACGAGTAAAAGCATTGATGAATAATCTTATATTCGATTTATAATAATCTCATAATAAGAAATATGAGATAAATTTGCCCACATTTAAGACTTTCACTTGCTAAGATTGTTGCTAAGACTGTTTTTCCTGCAGTGCATCACCATAACATGTCCAGAGGTTATAGCTGTGCTAGGAACTCAATTTACTCAATTCACCGTCTATATTTTATTGTTCTGTGTTTTAAACTTAGTGCCAATACTTGGTTTCGGGTTGATTTTGGCAGAAGACGAAAGAAAATATCGCTTCCTGGTCTTTATACTGAAGAAAAACGGTATACACTGCAAAAAAGGAATTTCAAGAAAGTAAAAAAAGCATTGTTTCTGGGAAATGAGTCTTATTTTTTGTGTAAATAATAATAACAATAATAATAATAATAATAATAATAATAATAATAAAATCTTGTCAAGCATGTTTTGCATTGGAAAAGTAATCTCATATTAGGAAAATATATATAAATTTGTCTTAAGATCTTCCAGCTAATATTGAGCTCGATTTAACCAGTAACAAGCTACAGCAATGGTTTGCATAATATCCCAGCAGAGGAACAAGATTGTGTCACTTATTTTAAGATTAAGACCACTCGCACAACTTAAATCTTTCAACGAAGCAGCCTCGTGTCATGGTTATGCTGAAATCCACACTGATATACATTACCCATCAGCCCCAGCACATCACATGAGCATGTGACATGTCCAACTGATCACTCATACCTGTGGTACCCCTAATAAGCACCCCTAAACACAGCTGGTCCTAGTTTTTCAGCGCCTAACTGTCGAGCTTTTGTTGTTGTCGTCTTCATGCGTTGTCGTTGAAAAAATAAGATCTTTAAACAAAATAACAATTTACACCGATCATCCTGGTCAAAAGTTTACAACCCCCCCCCCCCCGGCTGTTAATGTACCGTGTCGCCTGCTTGCGCATCAGTGAATGTTTGCACCTTTTGTAATAGTTGAGTTCGAGTCCCTCAGTCGTCCTCAGGCTGAAAACATGGATCTTAACATCATATATTCGCTGTTGGAAAGGTGTCAAATATGCAGAAGATGCTGGAAAAGCAAAGAATTTGTAGGACCTGGAGGATTTTTCTGAAGAACAGTGTGCAGTTTAACTGCTCAGGAGAAACCAGGGACTCGTGAACAATTAACACAAAACATGTGTATGTAAACTTTTGAACTGGTTCATTTGTGTAAATTCAGTTAGTATTGTGTCTGGTGGACTATATGTACACATCTGTTATGTGAAATAGCTTATTCAGGGCGGGACTAAATAAAAAAACAAAATGCAATTTTTAAATGATCCCTCTTATTTTTTTTAATATTAATATTTTGCAGATTCTGCAAGGGGTATGTAAACTTATGACCTCGACTGTATAGTTTCAAAAACAAAAATCGTGGGAAAATGAAACGATGCTACTTAGATGATAACGTCTTTCAACTACTTACAAGAGACTTGATTTAAAAAGTAGCAACTATTTCTAAAGTTGGAGCTTCGCAATGAAAGGAAATCTGATTACTGACTGACTCATGTAGACATTTTTCACCGTTAGATTGCATGTAAACTTGCATCAAATAATCTTTTTTCTCTCCCCCCATTCTACTGTGCTCATTTGGCATGTGTAAACACACTCGGTATTAAAGTGCTTGCAACCGACAATTTAGGTTTAAAATAAATAAAATCAAATTAAATAAATAACATGCCAAATATGAGCAGTACGTGAAAATGTGGTATCCACATTAACAATTAGCAGATTTGACATTATGGTCTACATTAGTAGAGATTATATTCATTTACTAAATAACTGTTTCCTCCTAACATTAAATATGAATATATTTTAAGCGCTGTGTCGCTACTAGGTAGAGGCACAGCTTTACCCAGGATAGAGGGATTATCATTAATAGCAGTGGGAAAACAAATCAATAAGGGAGTTTCCTTTTCTCTTTGCTGGAGAGTGTGTAATCAGGTTTTTTTTGTGTAAACAGCACGGCTCTCTTCTTCAGAGTGTCCATAGTGTGTAGCTCATTAAACCTGAATCCTATTTAGAATAACCTGAAATGTGCTCTGTGAGACGGAGAGCCTTCTTCAGGCTGCCGTCTTGAGTTTTCACACTAAATCCAGCGGTTGTAATTCTTCTTACAACCACCCCCACCCCCACAACCCACTCAGTGGGTCTCAGTGCTCGCAGAAATGAAGTGCTCTCATGTGCAACAGTTTCAGATGCCTTTGTTAACACATAATTCACGGCACCTTGTGCTCATTTTTAATCAAATGAATAATAAAATAATAAAAAATGGGCAAGCTTAAGGATCCGAGTGACCCTGACAAGGGCCAAACTGTGATGGCTAGACGACCGGGTCAGAGCATTACCTGGGGAAAAGATGGCACCAGGATGCACTATGGGAAGAAGGCAAGCTGGCAGAGGCAGTGTTGTTCAGGAATGGTTTGAGGAACATGACAAAGAGTCGGCCTCCAAATTCCCCAGCTCTCAATCTGATCGACCATCTGTGGGATGTGCTGGACAAACAAGTCCGATCCATGGAGGCCCCACCTCGCAATGTACAGGACTTAAAGGATATGCTGCTAACGTCTTGGTGCCAGATACGACAGCACACCTTCAGAGGTCTTGTGGAGTCCATGCCTCGATGGATCAGAGCCGTTTTTCGTGGCACAAGGGGGACCTACACAATATTAGGCAGGTGGTTTTAATGTTATGGCTGATCTGTGTAAAATCCACACAGAATGTAACCACAGCGATTACAGCACATCGCTTTTTCATACAACATTAACTAGACCGTGTGACCTCATTACTAGCCATGCTCTATGTTCGTGAAGAAACTGCAGAACAGATATTAGCTCTAACCCCCCATTTCTTTCAGGAGCCTGATCTGGTTCTCTAAGGGTATATTAACTTTTTAACGATAATGGCATGCGCTCTTTCCAAGACATAAAAACGAAGTATTCTCTCCCAGAACATCAATAATATTTTTATTTACAGATTCGTATTAAACTGTATTTCATTCCAGGCTTGTAAAATCCCCATAGATGCTCATTTAACTACTCATCCTTTAGTTAAATACTTATTAATGAGCAACAATATGCTTGTACTGTATAAATGTTTTCCGGGTTAAGGAACATCGGCAGTGAGCGAAAAGTAACTGCAGTAGCTGATATTTCATGGCACAGGATCTGATTTATTGCCTTTTTTCTTGTCAGGAAATCTAGCTCATCAGCGAATCTATTTTAAGCTCAACCACAAGGAATATACTACTCCTTCAAAGCCCTATCAAATGACGTAATGACAATCCATACTGTCACTTACATAAGGAATAAAACCCATCAGTGCTGTGCTGTTACAAATAAATAAATAAATAAATAAATAAATAATACCCTGATGTGAAGCGGAGTTACTGTTACCGCCCTAAAGTTGATTATTTTCCTTTAACATCATGTCCCAAAGTGCTTTATTCCTTTTATAGCACAGCAATATTCCAAATACTACAATTTCTATTCATTAATGACTGACACAACAGTCATTCAACAGTGCTATGGATTAAGCAACAGTAAAGTAGTTGATGAAATGATTGGTCAGACACTTTATTGTCTGACTTGGTGACTTAATCCATTAATTGATACGTTTCTCTCCAACCCAAGAATACCGAGACCTACAGACCTACTATCCAGACATAGGACACCATGGACAGGGTGCCAACCCATCGCACGGCACAATTGCACACACACTCACACATCCATTCGCACTACGGCAATTTGGAAATAGCACTCAACTTACAACGCATGTCTTTAGACTGGGGGAGGAAACCAGAGTACGTGGAGGAACCTACGTACCCGCACACAGAGCGGAGATGGGATTCAAACCCCCAATCCCGGAGGTGTGAGGCAAATGTGCTAACCATTACGCCACCATGCCCCTGTATATCTATACACCAGGGTATACCCAGAGTATTCCCATAATAAAAAAAGAATTACAACAAAAGTACAGAAGTACTGGATCAGCAGTCATACAGCCCACTAAACATCTGGATTTCACAGAGGAAGGTTCAGGCTGCTCTTCCAACAGACACTAACAAAGCAGAATGTGCATAGCTTTTGCCTGCCCTTTGAATCAAAACAGATTATCTGGTGAACAGTATTAGGAAACAGTGCCATCTAGGCAAGTAAAGACTCACTACATCCTAGAGGCGCTGCTGCTGGTGGGTTTCCATTAAATCTGTGTCTCTCTATATGTGCAAGGGCCTGATAATTTATCAAGCCAGAGCAGGCCAAATGTACTAAAGTACTGGAAAAAAACAAAAGAACATCACCCAGCATTAATTTAATGACCACTAGCTAGACCAGAGCCCAAGATCTGGAATTATTTCTTTTCCACTCAGTACAAAGAGTCATCTGAGATCAGCATTCTTGTCCAAATATAAAAAGCGCGAACCCAGCTGTTGGCTGAGGCGACTGGTTTTAAACCCGAACATCTCAGATGTTTTTTAAGCCTCGGCTGATGCTTTAATAGGATTCCAGAACAATTTGGGCATCACTGGAGGTCTGCTTTCCGCTGGCACAGTGTTAAAGGCAGCGTTATAATCCCTGACCATGCAGATTTCAGGAAGTTTGTAGTGTTCTCCAAATCCTTTAATCAACCATTCCAAATGTCCAGCTCTTATCTAAGCGTAGCAGCTGGGCTGGCTTGCTGTATCTCCCAGAGTTGTGTTAGAAGAATGCAAAAAGCATCATGCTAGAGAGACGGACCACTGATCAATAGCTGCTCCACATATGGCATCCACAGTGCTGCATCTTCTGCTTTCTTTTTTTTTTCTTTTTCTTTTTTTTGCGTCATTTGTTTTTGGCTGCAGATCTTATTGGAAATTCACTGAGCAATCAGCGAACGATTTGTAATGCGGCTCAGGTGGCCTTATATTTCCAAGAGGTATCGTTTGACTTTGTGTGGAACCCTGCATGCAAACATTTGGTAACTTGTACATGATTAGGGCCCTGTTCTCGTCGAGCATGACTTTCACATCAGACACAGAAAGAGCGAGAGAGGAAAACATGAGACAGAGAGAGAAGGAGGAAAATAGAGATACGATCAATAAACGGATACATTAGAAGATGCCATGGGACTGGCTGGGCATGCGCATATGGGACAGCTCACATTAGCCACTGCAGGCCAAAGCCAGACAGGCAAATCTTCCTTCCCCCTCTCTTTATCCACCATACGGCCGAGCACTGAAGCTTAATACAATTGAAGAGATACCATCTTTATCTACAGCCTAGCAAACCTGACAGAGCAATAGGCTGCTCGTTTTGTCCAAAACCAGCAAACATAAAAATGCTGTACTTAGCTTAAGCCATGCACAACAGCAGAGGCTCAGGGCTTCCAACCAGAGAGAGAGGAGCCCCGGGCTCTGAATGGATCTGCCCCCTGCAGCCTTATGAAAAGTGAACATGGGTAGCATTAATCCCAGCAGGAAGTCCAACAGACATGACACGTCCAGTGCCAAAGCAGTGCGCTTAATTAGTGAGCAGGTTCCGTCTAGGCAGCCAAGGCCACGACCTCCTCCAGGGGGAATAATGAGCCAGGCAATGTTTGGGACCTCGGGTGCGGGAGCCCAGCACTGATTGTGGCCTCAGACGTGCTAAACTGACAGATTGGGGTGACCGGACAGTGAACCGTACACTTGGCAAGGCCGAGCTGCCACCCGAGCCATGGGTTGGGCGAATCCCTTGTTTTGTGTCGCCTATCTGTTTTCAAGAAGGAGGCGCGTTTTGGAAGGAGTGATGGGGGAAGGGTTGATCAGTGCATGTTAACTTTATTACTCAGGCAGTTGGGGAAAACTGAAGACAGCTAAGCAAAGCTATCTAAATAACGTTGAAGAACATGTGATGGGGAACAAAACTAAATGGACTGTGAGATTGCCTTTGCTCAAGAGATTGCTTGGAAGTTTGGCCGGGGGGGCCGGGGGGGGGGGGGGGGGATGGGGCTTTATGAGTTGTTTATGCTGTTTCAAAAATCCGTGGTTTGCGGGAGGATAAGTGGCGAGGAAAGAGAGTGGAGAAAGCAAACAGGGAACAATTTCATCTGCAGCCCATTTTGATTCCACAGCTCATAAGTGAAAATCAGATTTGAGAAGAGATGCAAGTCTGGAGATATTTCGAAATTTGCTTACAACAGTGCTGACTCCATTTTAAATGCTGGATCAACAAAAAAAAAATCACTTTTCAACTGATAAAGAAGTTCTGTGCTAAAGAAATTGTGTTAAATTATGTCTCGATACACTTTTTTGAGATTATGGAGGAATTAGCTGAATGGTAACTGAAGTTTAAAAAAAAAAAGTAGCTTAATGGATGATATTTTTTTACTCATTAATCAGCTAGGGTTGGTAGCAAATGTTACCATGTTAAAGTCATGGTTTACTAAAAGTTATGCTATAAGGAAAGTCTTCCTGTCCTTATATCATACCCTTTCGTTGCTTCCTCGGAAGGAGGAGCTAAGAAACAAGGAAATTCAACATGGAGGTTCAGCTAAAGAAATAAGAAGCACCCAGTGGCACTGATGGAGCTTGTTGTTAGCTCACAGGAAGGCTGGGGAGTCACGTGATGGTGTAAGGTTGCTGTTATGGGTCAGTGATGCCACCTGCTGGTAGCTGGTTTCAACTTGGGAAGTCTTTTCTCACGGAGCTGAATTTGAGCTGGTAAGCCGTCACAGCTCAGGGAGAATTACTCATGGTTTCCACACACTTCAGTAAGGACTGACAGCAGGGTTTTGTGGAACCGCTCACAGGGTACTTAAGAGTGGATGATATGTCAATAACATCATCAGGCCTTTCTACAATACACAACATATATCATTATACACTCACCGAGCACTTTACTAGGAACACTATATTAATACTTTGGTAAGGCCTCGCTTTGCTCTCAAAACAGCATCAATTCTTCATGGCATGGATTCCACAAGATGTTGGAAACATTTCTTTGAGATTCTTATCTATGTTGACACGATTTTTCAGGTGCACTTTCATTTTCTGTGAATCCCTCGTGCTACCACATCCCAAAGGTGTTCTCCTGGATTCAGATCCGGTGACTGGGGAGGCCACTGAAGAACACTGAACTCGTTGTCACGTTCATGAAACCGGTTCGAGTTTTTCGACTTTTGCTTTGTGACATGGCGCATTATCATGCTGGGAGTAGCCATTAGAAGATGAGTAAATTGTGGCCATGAAGAGATGCACATGGTCAGCAACATTAATCAAATAGGCTGTGGCAAGTGATGATTGATTGGTATTAAGGGGCCCAAAGTGTTCCCAAGAAAACATTCCCCACACCATTACACCACCTCCACCAGCCTGGACTGTTGACACAAGATTCGTGCTGTCGGCACCAAATTCTGGCCCTACCATCTGTGTGCCTCAGCAGAACTCAAGATTCATCGGACCAGGCTACGTTTTTCCAGTCTCCTACTGGTCCAGTTTTGGAGAGCCTGTGCCCACTGCAGCCTCAACTTTCTGTTTTTGGCTGACAGAAGTAGAACCTGATGTGGTCTACTGCTGCTGTAGCCCATCCGCCTCAAGTTTCGGCGTGTTGTGCATTCCGAGATGCTTTTCGGCTCACCACAATTGTACGGAGTCGTTATGTGAGTTACTGTAGCCGTTCTGTCAGCTCAGACCAGTCTGGCCATTCTCCACTGACCTCTCTCGTCAACAAGGCATTTCCGTCTGCAGAACTGCCGCTCACTGGATGTTTTCTCTTTATTGCACCATTCTGAGTAAACTCTAGAGACTGTTGTGCCTGAAAATCCCAGGAGATCCCAGCAGTTATAGAAATACTCAAACCATCCCGTCTGGCACCAACAATCATGCCACGATCATAATCACCGAGATCACATTTTTCCCCATTCCGATGGTCGATATGAACATTACCCGAAGCCACTGGCCCATATCTGCACGACATTACACGTTGCACTGCTGACACACGACCGGCTGATTAGATAATAGCATGAACGTGTAGGTGTACAGGTGTTCCTAATAAAGTGCTCAGTGAGCGTATATTGGTTTGCTAACAAACTGCCAAGTGTTGCATTTTAAAAAAATGAACCTTCGCCTTCAACGATACTGTTTGTTATTGTCTACAAACGACAGTTAAGACTGGGGTGTATCAACCTTAAGTGAGTGAATGCCAATTTCATCAGGGTCTACAAGCACCTTTCTTTAGAGTTGTGTTGAGTTGCAATCGAATCTCACCCCTTCCAATATGGCGGATGTGTTGACGTACTCGAGTAGCTAGCGAAGGCGGCTAATGCGCCACCTGCTGTTTGTCTGTGGTCTGCGCACACACACACACACACACACTTTACACAAACGAACAGGATTTAATTTATCGTTCATGCGATGTTCCTCACAGAACAGGAGTTGTAACGTTCCTCATTTTAAACCTACAGCTAATTATATCTAAAAAAATAATAGTAATAATAAATAAATAAATATCGAAAGTATCTAAAAAAAAAAAAAAAAATTAAAAATAATATGTACTAGCGAAAAATATTAGCTGCAACATTTCCTTTATAAACAGTAACTTCTGCTCGCTCGCGCTACTTCCGGGGAGAAAACCGGGTGGGTTTCACATGGTTTAGAGAACTTACGTGAAAGTTGTTGTGTCTTTGTCGCTGATGCTTCTGGTTGCTACCCAAAAACCCGCCGCTGGAGCTTTCAAAATAAAAGCTTGGGGTTTCTATATGGCGTGTAATAAATACATGACGGGGCGTGCTGTCCTAGGAAAATAATCAACGTCGGGGTGATCTGATGCGCGGGAGTTGATTGTTTTCGCAATAACAGCGCACCCTGACGTGTTTTATTCCTCTTACATCACAGCAATTATTCCACTTTATTTATTTATTTATTTATTTTAAAATTAAATAAAGAACTAAAATTTGTTTATAGTTACATTTCGTGTTGTAGAAAGTTCATAAGACAAGTTATTTCCTGTAATCACTTTAACAGTAGTAATACTACATTATAGTAGCAGTAGCCTCTCTAGTTTCTGTCTCTTAAGTTGGTACGGCAAATAAACTTAAAACATCTTTCAAATGTGTGGTATTTTTAATCATGATATTATTGTTGTTGTTGTTGTTGTTGTTGTTGTCGATTCAATGTGCTTTACAAATGAGCAAATAAAATAGCAGATTTAAAAAGATTTATGCGTTATGAGAGAACAAAGAATTATTATTATTATTTTTAAAATTCAAAACGATTAATACGGTAAGTAATAAATATGATTTTTCAACCTATTTCTAGACACTTTAAATAATTTCAAGTTAAACATTGCTTCTTTTAAGAAAGAAATGTTTTTTGTGTTTTTTTTTTCTTTAAGCAAAATTATCTGCCAATAGAATACCTTAAAATTCACCGATCATTAGGGACCGTTTGCTGCCTGTTTCGGTTCCATCATATCGTATAATACCAACTTATACTTGGACTCTAATTCAAAAATTTATCTCACAGTTGAGATTTCCTGATCTCAGATGTGTGCGATCACATTTTATACCGCACCGCGGTTGAATTCTCGAACCTGATTGGTCAGAAGGTGTCGATTCATTCACCGTAACAAATACGCCTGGAATAAACACATTGTTTCATCAAAATCACCCAGTTAAAAGCTTTCTGGCTTAGCAGCTTTAAAAGAAATCTAGATAATGCATGTGTTTTCTGGCTTTGAAAATAGCATCTATCTTGGTTATGTCCCATGGTAAAAAATAAAAATAAATAAATAATAATAATTAATAATAACAATAATAATAAATAAGAAAAAAAGAAAGAAAAGAAAACTCCAGCGTGTTGATATTCGCTTTGAAGAAATAAAATGCTATGTTAAATTTCAGCCTCATCAAAAACAACACAAAAACATGGCTTGTAATTAAAGGAAGAAATAACACACTCTGTAAGCAATAACGCCCGACACACCGTGTCAGTGTGAAACACCGAGGCATGAAAACCCCGACGTGAACAATAAAGCTTGTAATATAAACACAGCCTTTGTCTTCTGGCTCCTTTAACAGCTCTGTGTTTGGATTGGATTACACCCTGTTTCTAGGTCACCTTGTTGTACAAAAGCGTCTTGCCAAGTAAATAAATGTAAATCTATACCACTGCTCTTCTTAGGAGAAAAATAACATGGAAAATGTTGTCAGAATGAGTGTCTGATCAGTGGCTGTCCTGCAGTGTCCTAGTTTCTCTGTTTGTTTGTTTCTGGTCTCTGGTGTTCCTGTGTTTATATATGTATATATTTATATATTAAGATCTTAGTTGTTATTGTTTTGTTATTATTATTATTATTATTATTATTATTATTATTATTATTAAGTTGTGTATGGTTATATAATATTATTGCTAAGTAGTATATATTATTCAGTACGATCACTTATTATACCATTCGGTTCTTGAATGTGATTGGTCAGAAGGCGTGGAGTAATGTAATTTTCTATAACAGCGTCAGCCCTTCCGTAAGCGTCAACACGTTTTCTGGTTTCTCACTACTATGACAACATGCTTGTTTATCCGTTCCGTTTTGTTTTGTTGACTTAAAGAAAGGGAAAAACGCGAGGTTACCGCGGGAACGACTATAATGCGAGCCATTTCGTCCATTAATAAATACTGATGTTCGCTGATGCTTTAAAAATGATGGCGAATTGCTTTGGTTTAAGAAGAATAAAACACTTCAGGATACACTGATATTGGAAAATAATCAGCTTCAGGGTGGTAAAAGTAACTCTGCTTCATGTCAGGCTGCATCACGCCACCCCGCCGTTGATTAATTTCCCGTAACAGCATGCCGTGTCGTGTTTTATTTCTTACCAACCTGCAACTGTTATATAACTATATAGTGATAAAAATTTAAATCGTTAAACCTCTGTGGCACCGTATAAAATTTTATAGATGCTCTACACCACCATCGCACCACAAATAACTGATGCATGCCTGCGCATAATCAAATCATGTACTGTATTTACGGTATTTCTGCTTTAGATTTATTCTTAGGCAGTGTTATAAGCTGAGCTCGTGGCTTCTTCCCAATACCCCGTCATATGAGTGAATAGAAATTACAAGAGAGAAACTGTTTCATTGAATGAATCAGTTTTAATAAATCAAGTGCCTCAGTGCTCACATGGCCTGTTTATTACATACCAGCTTTAAAATATGGTTAGAATTACTGTTACTAAGACAAATTTGCATTAAAGATATTATTGATCAATCAGTAATATCAGTATCAATGTTATTGAATCAAACTACAGGTAAAAATTATATTTAAATCTAATAAGTATAATAAAAACGTAAAGCATTTTGTTTATCTTAAATAAAAGACATGCGCTAATGTCAAATTCATACAAATATTCGTTTTTTTAAAAATTTTTTTAAAGAAATTATTTGAAAAGCTGTGCTATTTGTGATTACGGGTCAAACGCTGTTTAATAAACTAGACTAGTTCAGAAAGGATCCGATCGGTACGCCCAAAATAAAATGCGCTCCCTACTCAAGCTGTCGTCTCAGGTGACTGGCCGCCTCTGCAACTTTTCTGACATCAGCATCAGCCTGAATGAAGAGAAAACACCAACATACATGCTTAGCATTACACAAACCATACAGTAGGGTGCGTCTCAATCAGCTCCCAAGCTCCCTAGGTGGTGAATCCATGTATTGTGTACATGAGCTCGGGCACTGGTAAAGACCCTGGCTCGCTACACATCGGGACACTGATGGCTCAATTTCCGGGGACATGACTACGTCCTCGCGTTGTAAAACGTCACCACTGGCATTCATCAACAACATGCAGGACCGATATCTTTCTGACGTTATATGTCATGTACATTTATCTGTCACGGTCTTCAAGCAGGAGTTTTTTCAAAAATCATTAAACACTTAAAAGTTGCTGGACTCAAACAAACCGTATATAGAACGGTTTAAAATCGCTAGCGTCAGTAATCATTGAGAGCTGCAACGACGACAACAAGCTTCTTACATTCGTTGACGAAGTTGGCTGAGAGCTCGTCCCCCCATTTTTTTGTTTTTTTCCGAGCCGAGAGGCTTCAGAAAACATGACGTCATTTCCAGTAAGGGGAAAATAGTGAGCGTCGATGCTCCCTGGTTTTTGCGGTGCATTGTGGGATTTTTAGGGCGCGATTTTCCCAGTGCACTGGCAGGATTTCGTGATTGAGACAGCCCTTAAAATGGCCGACTATCTGATCAGTGCCCTGACTACTGAACTATGGAGCTGACTGACCCATAAACTGAAATCCATCACCTTACAGACAAGTCTATAAACTTCTGATTGCTAATTCATGCCAAAAAAAAAATATATCTATATATATATATATATATAGTTTTGTTCAGTCATGTGCTGTTCATTTTAAAACAGGTGCAAGAACAGAAATAAGTGTTGAAATTCGCCACTGGCCATAAATTTTGGTGCATCACTACAGTTGAGTATTAAAAGACAACAAGACTTAACAGTGTGTGGTAGAAGTGCACAGCGTTAGCATTTGGTATGATTTCTGATGAGTTTGATATGAGAACGAGATATTTAAACCACGTACGTTCTTGAACTGTGTAAACAGTTCTTGGTGCTGGATTCAGACTTTTGTCCCTTACGGTACTACAGCAGCACTGACTACGCTGTGAGCACAGATACACACTCAGGGCTGTTCTTGATGGGAAATCATCTAATCTGACCTGCGTTTCCTCTGCCACTTTGAATACAGCGTCCAGGTTCACTTTCAGGTCACTCTCCCCGGACTCTGGGACATCACCTGCCTTCCAGTCTGGATCCTGATCAGTCGGATGGACGCAGCCGACTGAGTGGTCCTGAGGAATGAGTGGGAAAATTCATATTAATATTATTTACACTTCAAGGTTTTACTATTAACTGTTTGACCTCCCAGCATTCCCTTCATACTGCAACATGTACCATCAAATCTTAACGTTAGCCTACACTGGCTAAAATAAGAGCACTAGCCGTTTCTACTGATCAGTACAGTAAATAAACTTCAAAAAGTTTCTCAGTTCTCACAGGGTAAGAGCCACGATGAGAGCAGGAAGCAGCTGGTTGTTCAGAGCTTGGCACTTTTGAATCCAAGAAGCCTGGGCTACTGCACTGATACACTGGGGGGAAAAAACATTGAAGGTTAACGAACGATTGGTTGCTTGGTAAGGCATTAACAACACATCACTACAAATAACTGGAAGATATGTAAAATTATAAAACCACGATAAACCACGTTAAAACAACAACAACAATGCATTAAGCTGTGCCTTGGGACAAGTGTATTAAAAGTCGCTGAGAAAACCCGGTCCGGAATGCTTGTTTGTGTTTGGATGTACCTCCTGTCAGTCATTTTATAGACACACTACACACTACTATGGCCACTATAGAGCCTGGGGGCAGGGCTTCGTAAACATGGGCAGGAATCATTCAAATGTTGAACCCATTTGAATGTGCATTTTTTAAATGGACAGTAGACATAAATTAAAAGAGAAATTCTGACCAATATATCGGTTGGCTAAATTAAGCTTCCATTAAATGATCCGTATCAACAGAAATCACATCCATAAAACACCACAATGTGTTTTTTAAGCAAAAGACAAACACGCTGCCAAGCACCAGGCAAGTAATGTTAAAAAATGAGTTTATGCAAGGCATTGTGGGACTTCCTGCTTATAGTTACACACTAATGACATGAAGGACAATCACGTTCTGAAAATGGATTGTAATGGTGTTGATACCACACTCCTGCACACTCCTACAGCCCTTTTTAAGGTTCGAGCTGATGAAAGGGGACACATTCAAGTAAAATATTAGTTGCTAGATGGATATTATTAGCTGTTAATAGATATTTAAATCCGGCATGCACATGTTGTGTGTGTGTGTGTGTGTTTTTTTTTTACAGCATTTATTTTCTATTTTAACTCTAGAACTACATTGTTTAGGTATTAAACATATAACAGTTGTTAGAATGACTCATTAGAAGACTCACATCTGTATCTGAATTATGCACTGTGGTTTAATATCTAAACATAGAATTACATTGACTGATATTAACCGTTATCTTAATTTTTATTTCTTAAAAAAATCTATATTTGGGACAAAAGATAGATAGATAGATAGATAGATAGATAGATAGATAGATAGATAGATAGATAGATAGATAGACAGGCTGAGCTCATAATTATTATAAAGGGGACAAAATGAATTAAATCATCATCACCTGGTGTGTAAAACCTGTACTGTGAGTGATGAGGCATGACGCCCTGCTGCACGTGCGTGGAGCTGGAGGGATGTGCCAACGCCGAGTCCGTTGGGAAGTGGTGGAACACAGGGACCGGCACAACATTGTTAGCATATAAAGTAACTGGAGAAGGATCACTATGGCCCACTACAAATGCTTGGGAGGATTTGGACGTTCTGTCGCACTCCTTCACCAGCTGAGGGCCATTGCAGGGATGGCAGTAAGGAGTTCCCTGATGTCCAAGCCAGGCTGAAACCGAACAGATAGAGACAAGTCAAATATTAATCAACTAAAACTTCGGATGATGACCGAGGCCACAAAGTTAGCTAGCTGGCACTGTACTAGCAAAATGACTTTCTCATTATATTTGTCTATTTTCTCTTTTTTCTACACATTCCTATATACGAATAATCTTGTTTTCAAGTCTAGTGGATTTCCCTATCCAGTCTTTCAAAGGACCTGGGTTAAAAATGTTTCAAGATTTAAAGAATTTGCACAGTGGCCCAGAAATCTGTGGACTAGGGTTGAGGTGGGTTTCTTCCAGGTTCCAGGTTATAAGTGGAGTGGTTATGCTAAATTGGCACTAGGTGTGAATGAGTGTGTGAATGTGTGTGTGCGCACGGTGCCTTGCGATGGACTGGCGTCCCATTCAGGATGCCCAGTTTTCTCAGGATAGGCCCTGGGTCCATCATGAACCAGACCAGGATAAAGCTGTTACTGAAATGAATGAATGAATGAATGAATATATTCTGTTCTGTCTATTGTTTTTATCTGCTTGTTGAAACACTACCAACCCGTAGAGGTTTCCTGTGGCGAATTCAGCATCGCATGATGGAACTGTTTCGATGACCTGCTGGTCAGCTCTTTCCCGGCGGCGAGCTTGGCCTTGTTGACAGGCGTAAGTCGCCTTAGGTTGACTAGAAGCTCTGGCTTATCCCGTCTGAAGTTCGGGTTGTGAAAGTGGTGCGCTTGGGCCATGACGGAAGAGCTGTCAATGTCTGGGCGTACTTTTCTGAAGCCGTACAGGTTCAGCTGGCGAATGAAACTGGTGAAGTCCGTCGTTTTGAAGTACTTGTTCATCTGCCTGGTGTGGGCCAGCAGCACTTCAGCTTCGAAGGGTTGCTGATGGATGAGTATTCCTTCCCCGTTGGTGTCCCAGAAGATTGAGCAAATCTGAGGATTGTTCACCAAACGCCACAACTTGCCAGGGAAGTTTTGGGGGCTGATCGAGATGACAAAAGTTGTTTCATCGATTTCCATGCCAGCTAAAAAATTTGTAGCCAGCTGGGTGGGAAAAAAAAGGAGATCGAAAATAGATCAACAATTGCTCTCTAGGACTAACTAGATAGGAGGTGGCTTCAGTAACAGCTGAAAATCACTAACAATAACAAGCTAGCATTAATGTTATCAAATCTGACCGTTAGAGCTGCCAAGCAACCTGGCCGTAGCCTAAATAATCAAACAAAAACAGACCCAAAGTAATTTCTGTAAGAGTTACATGATCATATGTGAAATATTTCTGATATACACATACACATACACCTGCTATTTGGTTCCTTTTGGGAGTTCTCTGTTCTCCTATCGCTTCTCAGAGCCGTTAAAACCGTTCGGGAACCGTTACGCGCACGCACCGACCTCGAGCGTTTAAATTCAGCAGAGTGGGCAGGTGGAGGCGCTCGAGCTCAGAGTCGCGCGCGATATATCTCCCCTAGCACGCGCCGGACAAATTCATAAATATGAATTTTGAACTATAGCCATAAACTATGACAAAATGTGTAAATATATAACTCTTCGTTAGCAAACCAAAAATGTGAAGCTGTGACCTTCGACTTTTACTTATACAATAACTTTATTTTATTATTTTTTTTAATATTATTATTTGTAAATAATTTAACAAACCGTGTTTTTATTTTAATCTAATGATTTTACACTAAAGAGCCTACATGGTTCAGGAATTAGTATAGTACAGAAAAGCATTTTTCTTTTCTTAGGACCTTCAGAGTTATATAATATTGAATCATTTTTATATTATAAATTTCAATTATAATTCATACAGCTCAGTAGGTGGCAGTAATGCACCATAAGCTGGTCTACTAACTGCCATAAAACCAATAACTAATTTTACTTACCATTGCTTTCTTTCTTTGTTTTTGTTTTGTTTTGTTTTTTTGGTGTTGTTGCCTTTATTGGAATATCTTTGCCATTTTTTGAAAATATGCCGGGAACATTGAATAAACTTCAAGCCGTCAAGCTTGTTCTCAACTCGAAGATGATGAGACTACCAGACTATGAAGAAGATCAGATTTTGGTAGCTGACACAAGGTAAAACAAACTTCTTAGGAAAATGCATTTTCATAAATGACTTTATTTGGAACTTGCACCTCAGTGGTCCAGACGAGAACGTTAAAAATATCAAAAAGACAGGAACTCCAGAAAATGAGAAGCTGTTCAGAATCAGGCCTCTGCTTGATGACATTTACATTGCCTGCCAAGCTCATTACAACCCTAGAAGGGAGTTGGCAGCTGATGAGAGAATGGTGGCTACCAAAGCAAAAACAGTTATCACAATACAATATATGAAATCTAAGCCAACAAAATCAAGCTATTTGTTTTGGATAATTCAAGCAATGGGTACACCATCAGATCCAATGTGTACACTGGCAAATCACATGCTCATAGTATAAACTGACTGAGTCAGCCATGGATCTTATGAAGCTATCATATCCAGGAAGTGGATACCATATGCAGTTATGCTGTTAAAGGCTTAAATGGTTACGATCTTGCCCGTTCATGGAAGTGCTCAAAAATACTGTACTAGATAAGAGCCAGAGGGTCATGTTTAGACGACAGTTTTATGTTCTCAAAACAAGAGTTGGCCATTTATATGTTTCCTTGTTTTGTAATCAAGTATTAATGATTTGTCTTTCATTCTTCTTGTATATATTAGACAGGTCAAGCAGTGAGGCTGAGGACAGTAAGGCAGGGCGACAGCTTTGAGTAGGTAGTCTACATTTAAAAGCATGTTATTGGTAAATGAGTTTATATTGTAATACCATTTCGGTATTAACATAAGAAATAATTTGATTCATGTAATTATTTAATGTAAGTATACAAAACTACTAGCAATGTTTCCCACACAAGGTTACACTTGAATGACCTGTCAAAGTATACTGACAGCCACCAAAGTATATTTTGTCCCATTAATAAATAAAATATTTTATTTATTCAGCCATTTTGTCAAACCCAAGGGCACTGTAATCAACATTTGGCTGTTAAAAGAGCGCATACATGAAGGTGTATGAAGGTGGGAGGGTTGTAGAGAAAGTTTGTAGTAAAATCAATCTGATTTTAAAAATATATAATAATATATATAAATAAATAAATAAATAAACAAACAAAGCATGGAGAGGCGAGAAACCCATCTGATAATTTCACACTTTTGTTCTTTGACATCAGTCAGTCCTGATATTCACTCATAAGTGTTTGTTGTGTGATTAAACCATGAAGACACCAATATGAAAATATTTTTAGGGCATTTTAGACAGCTTGAAAGAACTCTTGTGAGGCCTCTGGGGGCTGAGCTCCTCATACTTTAAAGTTCCAGAAAGTTCAATGAGTGTTATCATCTTAAGCAGGATGGTGATCTCCTTTTGGTCTACTCCTATTCCCATTTTTGATTGATTGCATAGCTTTCTGGTGCACATGTAAATGCCAGAATTGAGGATCTCTATTCTGAGACCCAGCTAAAAACGTATCGGTTTGAAATGTACTTTCAATGATGTGAATTGTGTTGTATGTATTTGATATATACTGTGTAAAGCGACCTTGAGCTTTGGAAAGGCGCTATATAAATAAAACTTCTTTTTTTGTACGTATTATGATGGGCCGTTTTCCCCTAGCAGATTATCCACTTCAGAGAGTGAGAGAGGAATGTGAGGTTGATTTATACAGTAACAATAACTCATTTTCCTTCAGACACTGCAGTTTTATTACAGATTCCCTTAATCACCTTCATGCTTGGAGGAATGCTCAGTTGCTGTGCCATCCTGCCTTAGGCTGCCTTTATTTTGGCTGTACGAGTCACATCAGTCATTGCAGTGACACCTGATGACACACTGTTATCTGCATGTCATAGGGTCTGTCTAAAATTTGGAATTAATGCACACGAACCCTTTTAATGTTGACTTTATTTTTTGCCAGTGCCATGGCGGAGCCTATTCGGGGAACACCATGCTAAAAGCAGGAACAGACCCCAAACACAGGATCAGACCATGAACACTGAAGCTGTGAGGCACCAACATTACCAGCTATACCACTGTACCTCATCATGACCAATTAAAAAAAATTAATTAATTAAAAATAATAATAATTATTATTATTATAATAAATAAATAAAAAAAACCACCCATGAAGCATGGTCTTGAAAAGTAGGTTTATTTCCAACCAGTCAACAATAAATAGACTTGACAATTTTCCATTTTCAATCTGACAAGGAAGGCTTGTGCTACATTTAGTTACATATCTAATGGTTTGATTATCTCTTGTTGTTTAAATAATCTGGAAAGGAATTTAATTCACAGTATCAGTGGGAAAAAAAAAGACCAAAAAAAAAAAAAATCAATTTTTTTTTTTTTTTTAAATTTCAGGCTTCCAAGCCTTATCATAAATAAATAAATCTTATTGCCCTGTAGTTCATCTTAAATTGATGAAGAAAAAAAAAAGAAGCAAAAAGCACACATAATACAACATAAAATGCATCTCCCTAAATTGATAACCATCAGGAGAGGAAAAATACTCTGAAGACAAATACTTGTTTACATATTCACTGTGATGCTGTATATGTAAATCATGTGTCTTTATAGCAGTGTCAGAATACTCACCTTTCATATGGCATTGTCAGTAGTTTTGAGCATTTTCAAGAATATTAAAGAGAACAGACATCAAAATTCACTTCTGCTTCCGATTAACTGAGGTCCAACGTTTCCTTTTGTGCTTTCTTTTTTAATGCATGGTCAGTTAAACCAGGTAGTCATTTGCTCCCAGTGTTTCACTACAACATTCACTTTTCCTGTAATAAAGGAATGTGGTCACAAGTTACATTTGTTACGTTTATCGGTTCCTTTCTAATATCTAGTTAATACAGTTCCACCATTCCAGGACTATTGGGAGTATGTGATAGAACCTCAGTCTTAAAAAGGACAGAAGGCAATGCATGAATTTCTCTGAACGGGTCAAATCAGAAATGGTACCTTCAACATTCCCAGCTTCCATTTCTAAACATTTCTGTTTACAATGAAAGAGGTACACAATGTACTAAATGTGTTTAACCATTAGAAAACAATCAAATATAATATTGCATATGCTGGTTACAGTGGCATACCGATTACAAGGCACATGAATGTGAGAAAAAAAAAAAAAAAAAAAAAACCTGCATGAATGATTGTTCAGTGGAATTGCAATAGATATTTGGGTCTGTTGTGTGCAAACACTTCCCTTTTAAGTTCATATCCACACAAAGTAGGCAATCTCATCCAAGTCCACAGGGTAGTCAGTAAGATGTATCGGCCCTTTGTCAAAATGTTCACCCTTGTAGCTCCTCCATCTGCCAGCTGGGAGGTAAATATCTCTCTCCTGCTTCCCTGGCTCAAGAACTGGTGCTACCATTAGGTCGTCCCCTATGAGAAACTGTGAATCGATCTTGTAGGCAGCGTCGTCATCTGTAGCAATCCACCACAGAGGGCGAATGATAGGATCTCCAGTGTCTAACACTTCCCCAGCAAGTTCGAGCACTCGAGGAGCCACCAGGGTCTCATGAAGCTTTGTAAACTTCCTAGCAATCTCTACAACCTCATCGTCATACAGCCACGGTGGGATTGAGAACTCCATAGCTGGCATGAATGCTAACAGTTCCAGCCAGCGGATGTAGAGCTCCCGGTCAGGGAGTCCCCGACTTCCTTCAGTGCGGTTTGGGTATGCATTTCCACCGATCATGTCCGGGAGAACAAACTGGTAACCCAGAATGCTAACAGTTAGCACAGTAGGGATGATCGACTTGAGCCCCAGGTCATAGCCCCAGACCGAGTCACGGTCAGTGATCCGGAAGAAGCAGGAGATGTTCTGGGATTGGTACCCAGCACGCAGTTCAGCGCGGTCATTGAAGGGGATTGCCATCTCGCTGTAGCGGCGAGTGAATATGCTGGGATCATGCAGGGGCATAAAAGTTCTGAATTGCTGGGGAAGGTAGCTGGACTCCCCAGCATCAAACTTAAAGGAAGCAATCGCATATTTGTTCTTTAAGGCACGGAGGTGTGAGGCATACCACTCACGGGTTTCTGGATTGGTGAAATCCAAAATGCCACCAATACCATTCCACCACCGGATCAAGGCAGGTAACTCGCCAGTAGGTTCTCGCACAAAAAGCCCTCTTTCCACTCCAACTCCAAAGTTAGTGGAGTTGTAGTTCACAAAGGGATGGGTCCAGAGGATGACTTTAAACCCATCATTTCTAAGTTTCTGGAACATATGAGTTGCATTAGGGAACTTGACCAGATCAAACTCGAACTCTCCATAGCCTGTCGTATATCGATCATCCAGCTCCAGATGGCTGCAGTTAAAGCCATGTGCTTGAATCTCAGATGCATAGGCCAGTAGCTTCTCTTGATTCACTTCAGTCTTGTGCAAGGCCCATGTGGACCAAATTGGCCATCTAAAAACAGCCTCTGAAGGAACTTTATTGGGTTTGTTAAAATAACGACGAACCATGTATTTATGTATGGACGTAACATCGTACCCAACACAAACACGGTAGCTCAGTTCAGCGTGGACTGGCTGTGCAGGGTCTGGCTTATATGGACTGTTGTCATACCGTGCCTGGAATCGCAGCATCTTGCTGTTCTCATCCCAGCCAAGATGGAAAGGGACCGAGTCATTGATTTTGATAGCAGTTGCATTGGAGGAGAGCCAGTAGCGCTCCAGGATGCCCCCAAAGTCTTGCAGATTCGAATTGACATCACTAGTAATGAAAGGTTTGGGTTCCTGGTTTCCCGCAAAAACAATTGGCCAGTGCTGGGACCAGGACTCTGCTCCACCATACCAGTGAGAGCCATTATAGGCCATGGCATGTTCTACAGCACGGTACATATCAAGCTCCTCCCAGCGCACACGGTAACACATCACTGTGTCCTTGGGTCTCACAGTTTCGATGAAGAAATTAAGCTTTCCTCCACTGGATCGGCTGCAACTGAGAATTCTGCCTTCCTTTGAGCAAGAGTCCAGATCAAGGGAACCTGACCTGAGATAAGAAGAAAAAAAAAAAAAAAAAAAAAACATGACTTAAGGACTCTATTTATTCTAAACATATAGACTGCACTCAAATGTGTAAAAGAATATACATACTATTTTTGATATTAGCATTCAGGGTGGATTATTAGCGTTAGTATAGCGTCAGAGCTAGTACCAAATGGGTTCACGTACCTAAATGCCATTCGGAAGATGATAGCTCCGGTTTGGTTGCGTATGACAAAGCCATCTTTGTTGAGGTCTAGCAGTTCAGTCTTCAGCAGATCTGCCTTGCGGAGAGACACAGAATAATAGCACCAAGCTACCACAGCTGCAATGACTAGCACTGCCCCAAACAAGCTTGACGCGATCAGTCGACGTCCACGCCGATCCACTCTTTTCTTTGGTGGTGTGTATTCACGCATGCCACTAAGGCCAATATCCCCAACTGTCGCTGGTACAACTTGGTACATCCTTGCAACCTCCAGGAGACACTCTGAGCATTCAGTAAAAAGCTTTTTGTCATCTGTCGGAGTGGATGTGCAGGCATGTACTGCGCATTACTTGCCAACACATTTCTGTTTCACATTCAGAAATCAGTGTATTTCTGGAAGAGACAAAAAAAAACAGATATTAAACAGAGCAAAAAGCTAAGATTTATTTCTACGGTTACTAAAAAAAAATCTTTTAAAAAAGTGTATTAATGATGTAAATAACCATAATAGTGCCAGATGCAATTAAAATAAGTGTATATTAATGTACTACTTCTAACATACTATTGTTTCTATAATAACACATTTACAGAGACTTGCATGGCATACAAGCTACAGAATCTAAACCTAATAATAAACAGAGTATATAAACATGTTATTTAACAAAGAAAAACAAATTCATGAATATAGTGAAGCTTTCTGTGAGGAGATAGTGTTAGCACCATCAGTTTTCCACCACTGGAGAGTCATCAGGACTAAGGAGTCTGCTGAATCCCTTTTCGGTGTCTCAATTCAATTTTATTTGTGTAGCGCTTTTAACAATAGACATCGTCACAAAGCAGCTTTACAGAGATACATAAATCTTGTATTTAAATTTCAAATCGATAAATTTATCCCTAATGAGCAGCCAGTGGCGACGGTGGAGAGGAAAAACTCCCTGAGACGACATGAGGAAGAAACCTCATGGGAACCCATCCTCATCTGGGTGACACCGGATAGCGCGATTAGAAGTAAATCCCTTCTATAACTGTATGATACATGATATAAAGTGCAACTGTGTAGTCAGGAGATTCAACACAGTCTCAACATGAAGTCTATTTTGCAGAAGTCTGTTTGTGTATTGTTTGTGGATGCTGTCCATATGGGCCCATCCTCAGCCACAGCGAGCGACCCCCAGTGATGAGAACCTCAGAAGCAGGGCACCAGGACGGAGCAGGCCGGCTCAGAGAGCAGAACTGGTCAGGCCCATTGCCACCCCAGGAGCGACACACGTAGAACTTGTGATGTGGCGATTTTGATCTGATTTTGTGATGCGATTGTGATCTCAGTAACATGACAAGTTGTGTTCAACATATTATTATCTTCCAGAAAAAGAGAAACTTGTCTTGTGAGAACTTGTCTCGTGGACGTTCCACAACAATAAATGTAATGATAAATGGGCAAAAAAACAAACAAACAAGATTTGCCATTCGTTAATAAATTAAAAATTGTAGTTGCTGGCAAAGTGCTGTGGTATAAAAGGAATAAAACTGCTGTTATAGGGGGAAAAAAACAAAACATCGGGTGGTAACAGTAACTCTGCATCAATCTCATGGATTATTTTCCTAAAACAACATGCCCTGTTGTGTTTTATTCCTTACATACTGTTCATAACCATAGATTATTTTAACATTAAAAAAAAACAAAAAACTGCCATAATTTTAAGTGAAACACCTTAAATCAAATACACAACAGGAAACTCCTGACCAGGTCTAAAGCTTTTATTTACAAATGCTTTATAGTAGCAGAATGGACTTTGGGGCATGAATTGAGCAACACTGTTTCTAACACAGTCCCATGATGGAGCCTCATTGATTTTATAGACCTGTGACACAAAACACTCTCATGCAGACCGAAAGTTAGCCGAGAAACTCCTTCAGAAAGATCGCAGAGAACTATAAACTGCTCTCAAATGTTAATGGGTCATTACAGAGTCCATAAATAAAGTACATGTGGATTTGTGGTAAGATTACTGAGCAGTAACGGGAGGAGTTTTCTGAACCACTTTCAAGCTACTCTGCAAAGAAAAGGTTCGTGTCAGCAAGTTCTCCAGTCACGAGCGTCCTTGTTTTTGAAAGCGCTCATTTGAGACTTAGATAAACAGCGTTTATATACGGGCTCGTGCCGTAGCCTGTCTGACGTAAAGGAGGCTTGAGACACTGCAACAACCCATTGACGTTACGACTAACGAGCCAACACAGATGTTTTGTACAGTTCATTTCTGGACACAAGTTGAGATTAAATCAACACAAGTCATGTTAAAAGTGCATTATGAGTCAGGGTCATGCTTGAGATACGGGTTAGGTTGATCTTAAGGCTAAGTAGACAACACTATTATGGTGAGGAGGAGACTGAATGATAACTTGATAGGTGCAAAATAGTTAAACATCTGCTGTCTCTATGGGATAAAGAAATGAAATAACTAATCAGTTCGTACAAGGAGGTTTTTTTGTGATCGTTGTGGCCAAAAATGCTCGATTTTGCTGCCGCTTTTTCAAAATGTACAATGCAACTTGCTGAGGTTTTTTGTGCTTTTTCTGCGGAAATCTACTCGAATTGGCGAAATCGCAGCTGATGACTATCTTTCGCGGTGATGTTTGTTGGTAAATGAGACCTTTCAGCTGTGGATTTTCTCCACATCCATTATGAGCCACAATCAAATGAAAAAGAGACTCTAAATCTGAAACATATCTGATATCTGATCATTTGTCTCGCGTCCAAACGCTCAAATCCTTTTCATTCTGAAATTAATTGGCACTGTTTCACAAACGCACATGGATCATGGGAGGTGGTCTGTGGATATTCAGTGTAGTCCAGATGAAATAAATTGTCTTATTGTCAGGAATTTAATTCAAAAAGTGGAACTTCCATACATTCTAGAGTCATTACACAAAATGAAATATTATTTCAAGCCTTTTTTGTTTGTTTGTTTGTTTTAATCTTGATGATTACGGTTTACAGCTCATGGAAATCAAAAATCCAGTATCTCAAAAATATTAGAATAAAGAAATTATAATACAGAAATGTCGACCTGAGAAGAGCTCTAATCAGTTAATTAACTCAAAACACCTTTTTACTCAGAACCCCGTGACTCAGTGGTCCAAAGTCCTCTTTTCAGATGAAGGTAAATGTTGCATTTCATTTGGAAATCAAGGTCCCAGAGTCTGGAGGAAGAGTGGAGAGACACAGAATCCTTGAAGCTGCTTGAAGTCCAGTGTGAAGTTTCCACAGTCAGTGATGATTTGGGGTGCCATGTCATCTGCTGGTGTTGGTCCACTGTGTTTTCTCGAGTCGAGAGTCGATGCGGCGTCTACCAGCAGATTTTAGAGCACTTCATGCTTCCATCTGCTGACAAGCTTTATGGAGATGCTGATTTCCTTTTCCAGCAGGACTTGGCACCTGCCCACAGTGACAAAACTACTAGTAACTGGTTTGCTGACCATGGTGTTACTGTGCTTGATCGGCCAGCCGACTCACCTGACCTGAATTTTGTCGAGAGGAAGATGAGAGACACCAGACCCGACGATACAGACGAGCCGAAGGCCGCTATCAAAGCAACCTGGGCTTCCATAACACCTCAGCAGTGCCACAGGCTGATCGCCTCCATGTCACGCCGCATTGATGCAGTAATTCGTGCAAAAGGAGCTCTGACCGAGTATTGAGTGCACGAATGAACATACTTTTCAGAAGGTCGACATTTCTGTATTATAAATTCTTTATTCTAATATTTTGAGATACTGGATTTTTGATTTCCGTGAGCTGTAATCATCAAGATTAAAACAAAAAAAAAAGGCTTGAAATATATTTCCCTTTATGTGTAATGAATCTAGAATATATGAAAGTTCCACTTTTTGAATTAAATTACAGAAAAATGTGTAAACATGATTATGCATGCAATCATTAAACATGATTGGTGTAAACATGGTAATCGGATATGGGTCAGGTTTTACATGTAAACAGACTAGAGTTAAATAAATAAATAAATAAATAAATAGATCAGATCAGATTCAAAATATCCTAATTGTGCATCGAGGCCTACAATGCAAATGCAGCTTTATCTGTGTTTTATTTTTGTTTCAGACATTTTAACGACAGAGGAAGGAGATAACAACAACAACAACAACAAACATTTCACACCAGTTAATATCTCTGACTTGTACCGCTGTATAAACACTCAGTTAGTGCTAAATAATTAAGAAAAGTGCTGAAGTCGTAAAAACTTCTTGTCTTTTCGACTGTGTTCGCTTTCTTTTGTTAATAATTAAACGAATCCTCCAGCCTCCCCCACAGCTGTAGTCGCTTAAGAAATCGCCATGAACACAAACTCTACTGTTTACATGTAGAGTCACCGCTTAATATTTATGTGTAAACTCATCTCTGTTTATATATTAAAGATATCGAGTAAGTTACACACTGAGAAACAGCTGTTTGCTATCTATCTGTGTAACGGTCATTAATTGTTGTCCTAGCACCTAGCCTAGCCGACTTACTGATAATATACATATATCTATACAAACATAAAAGAGTAATTAAGATATATACCGAACGACAAATATATAAATAATCGTTTAATCATGGCTAGCAGTACTTACTTTGTCAGTGGATGTGTAACAGCTCCAGCAGCGCGTGCTTGGCGAGCCTGTTTCACGAGTGTCACGAGTTTCAGAAATATCACGTGACTTTTGAAGGCGTTTCCGGGTGCATTGTGGGAACGGTAGTGTCCGAAACAACAAAAATGGCGGCAGTATGAAACCCCACGCTTTCATCGTTAACAAAGAAAGTATAAAGAAAAATATTAAGAAAGAGTGTCGAGAAATATGGGACACGGACAAGAAGGGAAGACATTTATATGAAATATTAAAAGGTAGAAATGAATTTTTTAATATATATATGTATATATAGAGAGAGAGAGAGAGAGAAAGAGAGAGAGAGAGGTTATAATAACTAGATTAAGGCTTGGGTCATACAGGATTGAACTCTTCCTTGTCTTTAATAGAAATCCAAGAAAATGATTTGTGCGAATATTGTAGAGAGAAAGAAACTGTAGAGCATGTCATATTTGATTGTAGAAGGTATATACAGGAGAAAAGGGAATTAAAACAATATTTAAACAATAATGGACATAAAGATAGGGAATTGGAGTATCTATAGGAATAGAGGTTAATTTCCATGGTGGTGACATTCATATGTAATAAAATAATGTGTGACATCTAGTAACTCGTGTCTTCAACTTAGTAACGCATGTGAAATTAAGTCTTACGACTTATTACTGTGTGGGAATAAGAAAATTAAGTCATAGACATAACTAAGGTTTGGAAACGAGATAATAAATCATGTCCATGACTTAGTGAGGTGTGGGAATGAGATAATTAAACAATGTCCACGAGTTAGTAAGGTGAGGAAACGAGATAATTAAGTCATGTCCATGACTTAATGAGGTGTGGGAATGAGATAATTAAACAATGTCCACGAGTTAGTAAGGTGAGGAAATGAGATAATTAAGTCATGTCCATGACTTAATGAGGTGTGGGAATGAGATAATTAAACAATGTCCACGAGTTAGTAAGGTGTGGAAATGAGATAATTAAGTCATGTCCATGACTTAGTGAGGTGTGGGAATGAGATAATTAAACAATGTCCACGAGTTAGTAAGGTGTGGAAATGAGATAATTAAGTCATGTCCATGACTTAGTGAGGTGTGGGAATGAGATAATTAAATCATATCCACAACTTACTGGGAATGAGATAATTAAACCATGTCCACGACTTAGTGAAGTGTGGGAATGAGATAATTAAACAATGTCCACGAGTTAGTAAGGTGAGGAAACGAGATAATTAAGTCATGTCCACGACTTAGTGAGGTGTGGGAATGAGATAATTAAACAATGTCCACGAGTTAGTAAGGTGTGGAAATGAGATAATTAAGTCATGTCCATGACTTAGTGAGGTGTGGGAATGAGATAATTAAACAATGTCCACGAGTTAGTAAGGTGTGGAAATGAGATAATTAAGTCATGTCCATGACTTAGTGAGGTGTGGGAATGAGATAATTAAATCATATCCACAACTTACTGGGAATGAGATAATTAAACCATGTCCACGACTTAGTGAAGTGTGGGAATGAGATCATTAAACAATGTCCACGAGTTAGTAAGGTGAGGAAACGAGATAATTAAGTCATGTCCACGACTTAGTGAGGTGTGGGAATGAGATCATTAAACAATGTCCACGAGTTAGTAAGGTGTGGAAACGAGATAATTAAGTCATGTCCATGACTTAGTGAGGTGTGGGAATGAGATAATTAAACAATGTCCACGAGTTAGTAAGGTGAGGAAACGAGATAATTAAGTCATGTCCATGACTTAGTGAGGTGTGGGAATGAGATAATTAAACAATGTCCACGAGTTAGTAAGGTGTGGAAATGAGATAATTAAGTCATGTCCATGACTTAGTGAGGTGTGGGAATGAGATAATTAAACAATGTCCACGAGTTAGTAAGGTGAGGAAACGAGATAATTAAGTCATGTCCATGACTTAGTGAGGTGTGGGAATGAGATAATTAAACAATGTCCACGAGTTAGTAAGGTGAGGAAACGAGATAATTAAGTCATGTCCATGACTTAGTGAGGTGTGGGAATGAGATAATTAAATCATATCCACAACTTACTGGGAATGAGATAATTAAACCATGTCCACGACTTAGTGAAGTGTGGGAATGAGATCATTAAACCATGTCCTTGAGTTAGTAAGGTGAGGAAACAAGATAATTAAGTCATGTCCACGACTTAGTGAGGTGTGGGAATGAGATAATTAAACCATGTCCACGAGTTAGTAAGGTGAGGAAACAAGATAATTAAGTCATGTCCACGACTTAGTGAGGTGTGGGAATGAGATAATTAAACCATGTCCATGAGTTAGTAAGGTGAGGAAATGAGATAATTAAGTCATATCCACGACTGAGTGAGGTGTGGGAATGAGATAATTAATTCATGTCCACGACTTAGTTGTGGGAACGAGATAATTAAATCGTACACACGACTTATGAAGTTGTGGGAACAAGATCAATTGTGGCCATTACTTTTTTTCCATCTTACATTTCATTCATTTCTGAGTTAAGCCATATAACTGACTTACAACATTTGATTTTCATGACATAGGTCTCCCACTGGATGGCACCATCTTGCCATTTACATTATGGCATCTGTCCACGTGTAAGAGTTGTTTGTATAGTAGGATTGTTATTTACACTTCTAAAACCATTAAAAACCAGTGCAATCATTTATGAGATGTGTACAAGTCACATGAAAACATGAAAAAAAAAAAAAAACAAGAAACACATGTCTAAATGTTGAATACATTTCAAAGGTTTCTTGAAGGCTTCCATATCAAACAGTGTTTATTCATTTGATATAATACCATAAAATCATACAACTCATTAAGTTATCAAAAGCAAACTAAATAATACAAAAGGTTTGACTTGTTAATCAAAATGAAATGACCTGATATGATATAACATGACATCAGTGACCATACAAATATAGTTTTGTTCGGCATAAATACACAGTGTCAACAAGAAGTTAGTATTGTTGCTATTTAAGTGTTTATGATATTCAAACATAATCAAACCTTTCAGTTCAGCAATACCAATGAAAAAATAATAAAGGCAAAATGCCAGGTGATGTCAATGAGGAAAATCTATTAAAGGTGCAGTCTGCGATGAATATGAAAGTGCATCTAGATCTAATAATCACCTCCTTTCAAAGTTACCTTAGAAAAACTAATCCACATTAGTGCCAAGGAAGAACTCTCACTTATTTCTGTTTACATTTTTTCCGTCCCAGAAAATAGCACTTCTACGGAGCTGTTCGGCCTTAAAATGTAGCTCACGAGGCATATATAGTTTCAACAGCGTGGATAAGGGCTTGTCAGTGTTTGCATTTCAGTTGCAATTTGCCTTGCAGGCAAGCAGAGGGCTTGAAAAATTACAAACTGCTCCTTTAAAAGACAAAAAGCATTTCTTATTTAAGAACTGCTAAGCTAGAGTTATAAAATAACAAAGTTCCCAAGCTGTCCTTGTGACATCTAAAAATTCTGGCAATATTTTGTCCATGAATGCATTCCACTAAGAAAACCAATGAAATGTGTCTCTCAGTTTGGTCATGCATAGCAACAAACAAGCAGATGCAAACACAGAATATTCCAGTGCCTTGCTCAGTACTCAATCTCATTGAAGTCCTCAGAGAAGCCCGAGTAGGAAAAGCTGTCTCCGAGATCTACAGGAGAAGGATGAGAAAGTAATACATGATGGAGAAAATGAGTTTTTTGAATCTCTTAATGGTGCCCAAGTCAAGCTTAACTAAGTACTACAGCCAAAGTCCCCTGAGCAGGATGCGGACTTCCTGCTTTTCTGAAACCATGGCTGTTAAAACCTAGTAAGTCTGTTGCTATGTCAGTTCGCCATGCATAGGATGCCACAGCATGTCCCCTCATTGAAAAGCTTGGGAAACAAAGTAAAGGAAAGCACCAACCAGGAGTGTTACTACTGTAGACTAAATGCGATACTGGGACACAGGCCCATCATTTGGAACCCATACACTCCTTCTGGCCTATAGACATGTCCATTATACCTAATGGACTACTTCTGGATGTTACCCAGGCCCATATCAAACATCACATGCTGCTATTAACAGCTAGTGGAGCCCGGGTCTATTTTGGAGAGCTATCACAGGCTAATATTCAGTTTATATTTTTTGTAACGCAATATAAATTTCTGAGAGATGTGTTGGCAGTGTGTGCTATTAAATATTTCTGATCTAATATCTGTCAAGTCATAATAAATATAGTCTTAAAGAGTGATTATATCATCATTATGTGCCCTCCATGCCCCAGTTAACTAGAGCTGGCAATGCCCCGACCCCAGTGCAAGGTATAAATAAACGTCTTTCCCATTTAAGATTATGGATATGGGGCCTCGTTTTATCAACCATGCGGACACATAGTTTTGTGCATAAACTGTGCATATGCAGTATGCAGGAGCCCCTAGTGGCAGAAAAGTGTAAAATGCTCTTAGACTGATCGTTAAGACCTCTAATCACACTTATTGTCAATCCTATCAGCATAACTGACAAGAGTAATTACTGATTTTGGTGCAGACGGGTGACACAGATGAAATGTAAAGTAAAATAATTTAAAAGGCACATCTAAAGATGGATTGATATGATTTCATTTGCCCAGTGACGTTTTAGTATATATATTTCTATTCTAGGGTTTTTAGCCACGGAGCACATTTCAGTGTGAAATTGAAGACAGGTCTGGCATTTCCCAACCGACTCTGAGCCAAATAATGACACATCTTACATGCATTCATACTGCTCACATTGCAATACATTACATTTCCAAATACGGCGGCGGACAAGACGGCAATTTCTAAATGTAATTGGGGCATCGGACTGCACACATTTAGACATACAATAAAAAATAAGAAATACTTTGAATTTATTTCTGAGACAAACCACTCATAGAAGTGCCAAATAAACCTTTTTTGTTTTACTCTGCTTCACTGTTGGTGAAATTCATCTTCTTAGACCTTTTGTAATGCTCATTCTGTAATAAGCAGTGCCATGCGCAGGCTATTGGGCCTTTTAAAGAGACGCTGTTTCCCATATATGGTGATTTGGGGGTGGTTTATTATGTAAACAAGGGTGGCTGTGCACAAACAGAGCAATTTCGAATGTATGGAATTTATTAACATCCACTGTGTACACCTGTGCATACTTACATGTGATAAATGCCAATTCCCAATTTCCTTTGACAGTTATAAGGTCTTCTATTCACGCTTTGATAAATGAGACCCCTAGAGACATCCCTGTGGTCTATGTATGAAACTAGTTTGGAATTCACTCAACCTCTATTTAGTCTACACCTAACTTGGCTTTGACTACACTAGACTGTGACAGCCATACGTACCTTCGCATGGTCCCGTTTGGAAAACAATGTCATCAATAGCAATATCACTTCTTAGTGAAGGGCCTCTGACAGCTTCAAATATAATCTGCCGGGGGGAGAAAAAGAAAAAGATTGAGACAGCTCAAACAATAAGTTAGAACTCAACACAGTTTGAAATATTGGTCAGAGATGGTCTTAATGGTCCTTCCTGTCTTCTCTAGTTTTTGCCTCAGCCCTGCTTTACCAATGAAAGATTACATATGTATTTGTGGTTCTACATCTGAGTGGTGGACCTCAAGGTGGGTTCACTTTATAGAACTAGTAGAGTATTCCCATTTGCTCATTTCTTTCCCAAGAACCATGTGTCTGTGACCATAAAACATCACTTGAGTAGCCTATAAAATGTCCCTGCTACATCACGTTCATCTCCTGACCATTCTTATCTTGTCGAGTAGTTGAGGAATTAGATTCAAGATGCTACGTATAGCACGATAATCCACTGTTTCTTGCTAATTTAATTATTTTTATTGTGAAAACACTTGAAAAGATCACCAGGGTCTCTCAACCAACCATCGTAGCCTCAAACAATAACTGCTACCCCTCTCACCCATCTCATGAACTCGTCAACCTCCTGCCATTTGGCAGAAGGTACCGGAGCATCCGTGCCACCACCAGCAGATGCGACAGTTTCTTCCCTGAGGCAGTCAGATTACTGAACCCCCTGCTTCCTCCCAGCGCTCACCTGGGCTAGTCAAACACCTAACCGAGTATGACTCAATACCACTGCACACCTGCACTTTACAAAGCTGCAACAATTTATGGAACTGTTTTTGCTTGCAATATTGCTGCTACACTACAATGTTTACAGTCTGTGTGTTTATTGTCCTGCACTCAGCTCACACTCTTGTGCATTTGCACTTTATGTAGTTATGTGTTGCACCCTGGTCTTGGAGAAACGACATTTCGTTCCAACGTACACAAGCTATATTGAGGAATGACAATAAAAACCCACTTGACTTGACTTAACATGTATGTCTAACACCTTGTAAAAACGCCAGTATGTTGGGGTCACTCTCAGGAGACAGGTTTCAAGGTATGTGGTCTGCTGTGTCTCAGTAACACGTTCATTTGGGACAGCAGGTCTGGTCTAATGGGTGTTGCACACAAAGGTAACTTTAATAACAGGTGTCTGTTTGGCCAGAATGGCATTAGCAACACACTTGTTACGTAGTCTCCACAGCAACGGTAGCAGAAGGAAATCATTGTAGATTTTGGCCAATCATGCACCAATGCATCCTGGCCTAAAACTTCTGTCTTGGTCATGTCCAAGGATCAGATCCTGTTCTTCATTAGCTGATCTGCCTCCTTGTAAATTTGCCAATCCCAGGCACAGAACTAATACCAAATAGCACACATCGGTACAATACGTAAGCAGCTTAAGACAGAAGATATGCACTTTGAGAAATTACTTGATTACTTGGTTGATGTAAAATAGTTTAGTTTGTCCGCACTAGTATATGCAACCCACTGAAAATGTTGCAGTCACACAGATTTCATTCTGAGGAAGTTAATATGCTGACGTACAGACTCCAGCTCAAGTTTTTCCCAACAAGCCTTGCTGTGAGGCATCTGTCTTTGCGGTTTGCAGGTAAATGATTCTCGAGTTTGTCACTTTTCAAAACTATTAAACATCAGCTACATAGCAACAATCTGTTCTGAAGGGTGCAGGAAAGACATTTTCCTAAAAGAGCAAACCACAAAATGCACAAAACTCACAAGATCATGAACTTACCAAGTGTCATAAGAAAATTGGGAGTGCATATGAGGAAATACATCTGAACCCACTATAAAATATGGCGGCGGATCACTGATGACTTGCGGCTGTATGTATCTGGTGATCTAGGGGCTCTTGTGAATATTCATGAAATCAGCCAAATACCATGAAATGTTATCTCATAGACTGGTTGCCTCTGCCAGGAGGTTAAGACTTGGCCATAAAGGTACCTTTAACAAGATAATGTCCTCAGACATAACTATTTTAACACAGAAATGATTGCAGAAACATAAAATCAGTGTTTTGCAATGATGATCTCAGTATCTAGGTTTAACCCACGTTGAAAACCTGTGGTCTGAATTGAGCAGTCCACATGTGCAAACCTAAGAATTTAAATGGGTTTCAAACGTTCTGCATGGAGGAATGTAAAGAGAGCCCTCTACAATTGCCTCTAATCTTATTATACATTACAAAAAAGAAGCCCAGTGCTGTTCTCTCCACAGGAGACTTCGCTAAATAATAATTATGGGTGTGCCCATAATTACAAACTATTTAAGAAATCTTGTATTCAAGAGAACCTGTATTTAAGAAAATCTTTTATGTTGGAAAAAAAAACAAAAAACATTGTGTCAGTATAAAATTGTACAGTATCCATTTATGTTTAAGCTTAAACTATCACTCGTGTTATGCATAGAGTTATGCATGTTATATATTCATTACTGTCCATTTATAATAAAGGATGCCAGCAATACTTTTACCCCTGACTACACTATGATGAAACGTAGTCAGACCACATAATTTCATGTTCAAACAGCATGAAAGAGTCCAAGAAGTCATTATTTTGCTAATGTGATCAGTGTAGCATCATGAAGTTTCATTCTCAATGTTCAACACACCATGAGTGAGTCCAAATCATTTCTTCCTTCTCACTATCCTAACCACTTTGATGTCTCATGTGATCGCCGGACCAATAACCTCTGGATCAGTGGACAATCAGTATGTGTGGGTGTGTGTATGAGTAAATGTGCCTCCATGCTCTCACATTGTGCTTGGTAAAGCAGTCATAATCCACAGTAGCCTTCATCCAGGAGATACTCTGCTCTCCTTGTCGGCTCCAGAGCGGTGTCTCTTTGACTTTGCCCTTCTGTCGCAGCAGTACGCTGAGGACCCCTGTTCCCGTACCATACATGTGGTAGTAGAAGGTTACACACTGTGTCCTGAACGAACCCCGTAGCTCTGGTGTCACCAACCGTGCTGAGTGTCCAGGTAACATGTTGGATGCCTCAATGTGCATGTAGTACCCTTAGAGACATGGTAATGTCAGTTAGATTGCATTAGCTGGCATGATAAGACAAAAATAAATGCTGCTACTGTACTAACTGGACCTGTAAACAGTGCAAATGTGAAATAGATACAGATTTCAAAAGGTTGTTGCATTTAAATGCAATTCATAAATAGACTTGTCTTGGCTTGATGAAGCAGATACACATAATCAGTCTATGAGAGATTAAAACAAGTAAACACACAGGTCTAATGTACTGTAAAAGGGGTATATTGACTCACCTACCCCTAAGGTATGGTCCCCCTTGGGCCCTGTGTAAGATGTGGGTGTCGGTCCCCTGTTCCGTAACCAGTGTGCTTTCTTACTGCTTATTTCCTGAGTATATCCACAGTCTCCTGTCTCAAAGTAACAGTGTCCTGGTGGTGGTCGCAAAGGACCTGAAAGCATAGCACATGAAGTACATGATAAAAAAAAGACACCTTTTGGAAATTGATGCCTTCACACGCAACTAAATGAAATATAATAATAACATTTCTTTATGCTCTGCTTGTGTTTATGCTGTTAAATTATAAATTGGTTTGGACCAGTTTTGTTTTTGATACACTCACCATCCACTTTAATAGGAACACCTGTACACCTGCTCATTTACTGTATGCAGTTATCCAATTAGCCAATCATGTGGCAGCAGCAGCACAGTCCATAAAATCGTGCAGATACATGGAAGTCACAGATGCTTTTCTGCTCACCACGGTTGTAAAGAGTGATTATATGAGTTACTATATCCTTCCTGGCAGATCGAACCAATCTGGCCATTTTCCTCTGACCTCTCTTATCAACAAGGCCTTTTCCCACCGTTCTGTATAAACTCTAGAGACTGTTACGTGTGAACAGAGATCAGCAGTTTCTGAAATACTCAAACCAGCCCATCTGGTACCAACAAACAGGCCACGGTTAAAGTCACAGAGGTCACACTTTTTCTTCATTCTGATGTTTGATGTGAACATTAACTGAAGCTCTTGACCTATATCTGTATGATTTTATGCACGGTGCTGCTGCCACATGATTGGCTGATTAGATGAAGTTGCTTCATGAGGTATACTGTCAATAATTTAAAATATAAAACAGTGTTGATTTGTTTAACACTTTTCTTGGTCATTACATAATTCCATATGGGTTATTTCTGTGTGATTGTCTTTATAGTTAAAAGCAATTCCTTCTTTGAGAAAACAGCCTAATCACGGTTGCAATGCATGAATGAAGCCAACTAGCTGTGCCTGACCTTGAAAAAGGACCTCAATCTTGACTCATTATTGCTTTTAATTTGGACTTGATCTGGACTTGGCCTTGATACTCTTAAGACATGATCTTGACATGATCTTGTCTAGTCTTGAACTTGTCTTGGACTTGACAATGGCAGTCTTTACTTCAGCCCTGACTAATACCTATTTCATACACAGATTTTCTGATTGTAGGGTATTTCAACCCATTTCTTTAGGTTTAGCAAGAAAAAATGTTAATACAGGGTGTTCAAAAACTTTTGACTGGCAGTATACATGCATCAAACAGGCACAGTTGAATACAGTTTAATGCAGCGTATCATTATTCTTGGCCACAGACTTTGATATGAACCACTATAGTATCCCAAAAAAACAAACCAACACAAACTATCATTTTTGCAGCACAAATCAGCACAAAAACATCACAAATCAATGATATACACAGTCACCCAGGTAAATGTTAGAGCTGGTTCCAACTAACAAGACTCTTCATCAAACAAAAAGAATGGGTTTGTCACAATAACAATTAGAGCTACAGCTACAATTACACCATAGCCTACTTAAAAAATTTTTTGTGGCTTAAAAAAAAAATTCCACTTCTTAATTTCTACAGGAGAGAAATAAATTGTCTATTTCTGTCCAGACAAACAGCCACTGCCCATTTATGCCCATGTCTATGTTCACGAAAGCAGATGTTTTCTGTAACTATGGAGAGTATGAGATGATAAACAGCACTTCAGTGTTGCTGGCTGCATGGTTTCCAAACCACATTCAGTTCAGCATAGCAATGAAACACTGACCTACGTTTATACATTTTGAATGGAAGTACACTGTATATACATGTATATGTATATATTTCTCACTAACAAATGGTTCGCCTGTAAATTTAATTAAGCAAACTACAATACTACTATCTTTAGTAACACCTGTCTTTTTTTTTTTTTTTAGAGAGAGAGGGTATATACACTCAGTGGTCACTTTAATAGGAACATCTGTAAACCTGCTTATTCACCCAGTTATCTAATCAGCCAATCATGTGGCAGCAGCACAATAAATAAAATCATGCAGATACAAGTCAAGAGCTTCAGTTAATATTCACATCAAATATCAGAATGGGGGAAAATGTGATCTCTGTGGCTTTAGCCGTGGCACGGTTGTTGATGCCGGACGAGCTGGTTTGAGTATTTCAGAAACTGTTGATCTCCTGGGATTTTCACACACAACAGTTGTAAAGAGTGATTTAATGAGTTATATATCCTTATATATTTCCTGGCAGCTTGAACCAATCAAGCCATTTTCCTCACTCAATGTTTATTGTTTTTCACACCATTCTGTGTAAACTCTAGAAAATGTTGTGTGTGAAAATCCCAGGAGGTCAGCAGTTTCTGAAATACTCAAACCAGCCCATCTGGTACCAACAACCGGTTAAAGTCACACGGTTAAAGTCACAGAGATCACATTTTCTTTCTTCATTCTGAGGTTTGGTATGAACATTACCTGAAGCTCTTGACCCGAATGTGCATGATTGCCACATGATTGGCTGATTGGATAGAACTGCATTAATGTGCAAGTGTACAGGTGTTCCTACTAAAGTGGATGGTGAGTGTACATGTGTACATTTGCTCTCACCTTTAACTCACTTAGCACAATGTTTTCCAAATTACACCTCAGTGTTTTGTTTTGTTTTTTTTACTATAAAAACTCTATTATAATAAACCTGACTAATAAACTTCACTGATCAGCACAGATCGTACCAAATTAATTTACCAAATTCAGAAAAATGCAGATGCGAACTTTATGAATGTGAGTCTGACCTGCCGTGATGCTACAATCCCCAAGAGTGACCTTGATATCATCCAGAGCTACAAGCCCACAGTCCCAGAAGCTTCTGCAGATACTGACGAACACGATCTAAAATAAAGAGTTACACAAGAGTGCAATGACTTGGCTTTCTACCAAAGGGAAATTCAACCAAAACAACACGGTCACGTTTTGCTGTTAGCTCCTAAACACAAAACAGCTTGTCTCACTCACAATTTTCCAGGTACATTCAATGGTCAGCAGGTAGTCAAACATCATTGTGGGTTAGCAATGTTGGAAATCATCTAATCTTTTGCGCAAATGAAAATCACATACTGATTATATAAATATTGATATGCAAGACATTCAGGGTGGATTTTCCCTTCAAGGCTTATCCAAGACTTTGGCTCAACTGTTCAGATATCTTCTTCTGACATTATTCACAAATAACATCTTGAATCCCCAGGCTTACTACAAGAATTCCTTATAAGTCATTTTCAAAGCTTGATTACAATTGGCCCAGAGTCCTGCAGTGTGTCATTCCTTATCTTGCGTTGAAACTACAGTATGACTTAATCTTGAATAGCAAATTTTCAGTGTTTATTCTGCAAACTATCTTTTCACATCTTTTAAGGACTTAATTTGTCATCTCACAGTTAGTGATGTAACCTACATCAATCACTGTGAACTTCCCTTTAATTTCACAGCCAGTACGGTACGCAGTAAAATTAAGGAGAGGATTTAGCTTTGACTGATTTTCAGTTATTCAAAAGCAATAGTGTAACCTGAATGGAATCACAAATGTTAATTTTTTTTGTTTGTTTGCTTGGGTTTTTTTTTTTTTTGAAGCAATATGTACATTTTTGTATAATGCTGGTATTAATCTATCTTTACCTTAGTTGGCATTGGCCTCTGATATGTAACATCCACCTCTGTCCACACATCTCTGGAGCTCTCAGACACTGTCCAGATCTTAGCCTGAGCTACGTTCTGCTCATCATAGACATACAGGGCCAGGTTGTTGTCAATCTTCCTTAAGCCGTGCAGAGCATAATAGAACCTGAGACAATATTTGTGGTTCCCTGGCAGAAAGGGCCCATGCAGGCGGCTCATGTAACTCATGCGGGATCTGAAACGGGTGTTGGCCACGAGGAACCAGCCTGGAGCACAAAGTTACAGTATTGAGAAATCACATTTGTGAAATGTACTCTACTGTATGTGTTTTGTTTTGTTTTTTTTTGTCCTGTGCACTATTAGATATAAGGTTCTAGCTCCCTAAAGCAGTGGTTCTCAAAGTGGGGTCTGGGGGGGGGTGAGAATTCAAACCACCATTATCATTATTAAGTTATTATATTTATTATTCAGTTCTTATAGTTGTCTACTTATATTTCATTGGTCACTTGATTTGAATGGGTTTAATCCAAGCCTCAATAACTTACAACCAAGTAGGCTTGAGAGGTGGTCTGAGTGGAACGTTCAGGAATCAAACGCTCTGTGAGTTCAGTAAATAGCAAAGATATTATTGCACACATCTAAATAACAAGATCAGTATTTGAATAGTTGGATTATGTACATAAAATGAATATGTACAGAAGTGGACATATAGTCTATAGAGGTCCCTCTGGAGGAAACTTTTTAAAAGTTTAATAAAGAACCCAACAACAAAGGGGTTTCCATTCAGGAAAGTTTCCCAATAGAACTACTTTATATAGCTAACTCAAGAGTTTCCTTCATGCAAAAGGCATCCACTGTAAATATGGTATCAGTTTCTAGAGTTTTCTAGTGTTATGGTAACATTTAATCATTGCGGAAAAACAGATTATAATGTCTTCTAAGCATATTGTAAATTTTCAGTACTTCTGAAAAGTTCACTTGTCAGTTGCTAATAGCAACGCCTGTGTGTGCTTATGGACGTAGACTAATAACGCCAACCAGCGGTATCACACTATGAAATTAATACTGCGTAGCAAGCATGTCAGCTCACTCGTTACATACATAGTTTTAATGAATGTTGAATAAATAATCGAGCTCCTAGTTTTCCATAGACCTTGTTCCAAATATGGCGCTAATTTTGCTCAACCATTGTGTCAGCTTAGACTGGTTAGCTCAGAATATATATATATATATATAGTACTGTGATATAATATTTTCACCATCTTTATGTTCTGCTACACTTAAGTAAGGAATTATATTTCCACAGCAAAAAAAAAGGTGAAAGCTGGATTGTCGGTGGTATTGAAGAACGTCTCACCACATACCCTCGCCGTTAGTGTGGTCTCCGATCCTGTAGACGTTTGGTCTCACAGACACTCTGTTCCACACACTGCCTCCGAATTGCTCCTGATAGTACCGACACAGATTCTCCTCAAAATCACAGTTAGCCACAGAAGGGTCAAAGGTGGGCTCTGGGGGGAAGGTTGCAGAAAAAAAACACATTAGTCATCAGACAAGGAGAACATGTTTAGGGTTTAAGATCCATCAAAAATGCTGAGCACAAGGGTACTTTCCAGGCTGTTTAATGTGTGGAAATATTTCATATATACTGCATGTGTGGGAGAAGTGCATGTGTGTACAAGTTGAACAAACATGTCTCCAACGTCCACAAGGAGCAGATTTGGCTTGAGAAGCAGCAATTATTAATGTTTATTAACAGAAGGGAATGTTCAGGTAGATTACTTTCATAAATCAGGTGACGTTTTATTTTCCCCACATTTTCATGTTTTATATAGGTTATATTACTTTTAATATTGGCAATGTCAATATATTTGATGTTTTCTCCAGTTACCATAAATATGAAACATGAAAGCAGTGTTCAGACTAAAACAGTGTGAAAGGGTTTTGAATCAGGAAGTGCTACGTAACAGGACATTAGTTATAATGAAACATGCCTATACTGACGTGTTGTGTTGTGGCAGAATTCAGGAGAAAAGGCGATGTCGTCCACAGCTACGTAGCCGCCACTAGGACTGTTGAACGCTACCTCATACACCACCTTGATTCACACATAGAACACAAGATGCTATTTACAAAGTTTAAACATTACAAAATCCAGCACCCGTAACTGGTCTAGAAAGTTTTCAAATAAACAACCAAAACACTAGCATCTTAATCCCAAGAACACTGAAGCATTCCAGTATAAAAACAATAAGTTGTAGAGAGCTATAGACACCAAACACCATCTGCCTGAGATGATATCCGGACCCCACTCAAGCACTCTCTCTTTATTTACATAGACCCGAAGTGCTGGCTGCACAAACTCAAACAGAGTGGTCGAAACTAGACTTCTGCAAGTTGTTTACGAGCACCGAGATGATGAAAAACGATCACCACTTTCTCCTTCAAGACCACGACATTAACTCATGTATTTTGTGATCCAGATGCACCACATTTGGCGCTATAATACAATTACATTACAATGTAGTGTGAAATAAACAAGTGTTAGTGTTTTCCGGGATGTAATCGAAGATGAATACATTGCTCGGAGTGAACATGCAGTATACCATGTGTTCTAAACAGATACAAATACAGATATGAATAGGAGGCACACTATTTGTTTTTTACTTAAATGCAGGTAAGCCATCAGCCATAACATTAAAACCACCTGCCTACGAAAACGTGATTCATCAGACCAGGCCACCTTCATTCCATTGCTCCATGGTCCAGTTCTGATGCTTACATGCCCATTGTAGGCGCTTTCGATGGTGGCCAGGGGTCAGAATGGGCACTCTGACTGGTCTGCAGCTATGCAGCCCAATATGCAGCAAGCTGCTGACCACTATATGTGCTACATGTAGCCTGTTTTTTCTTCACTGTGAACGAGGGGTTATGTGTGTCTTTAAAGGGAAAGAAAAAGAAGGAAGAGAGAAAAAATAAGGGGGGAGATAAACCATACTTGTGAAAGGAATGAAAGAAAATACTGTGTATACTAATATTGTAAAATGGGGTTGGATGCAAAACTATTTTAGGTTCCATCTGTATAAAATCTGGCCGTACAAGCATCTGGCTTTTTTCATTTTTTTTAAAATAATTCTGTTCTGCAGATAAGTGAGTCACACAACTACCCTTTTGGCTGCCTGCCTGTTTGACAATCAACAGAAGTTGGCGCTGACATAGCAGGACTTTCCTTAAACACACCAATCCCTAATTCCTATATCTCAACAGAACCACCCATCCCAAATTGGTTACATTTACATCAAAACTGAATGTAACAGCTGTTTCTGATTTTGCTACACAACAGCCAGAAAGAATGCTGACCCACTGTAAGTGTGAGCCATTGGAAGCTGCTTATTTTCCCTGACACTGTGTTTCCATGTGCTCCAGGCTCACAGGCTCACAGGCTGATTGATGGGTAGGCTCCGCCGCTGTCCTACATTCCAGTGCCTGCTGTGGCCAGATTTCATTATGAAAACTAAGGTAAAAGAAGCAGAGGAAGAACACTAGAAAACCCTCAGTTGGCAGACAAAGCTAAAGTGCAGACATGGAGAGCTGATCTGCTTAAGCTAATAATTTCAGCTGTAAAAACGTTTCACTGTTCCATGTCTGGAGTTCTGTAATTAACTAAGACATGTAGATACATAGACTAATGGAGTACTACATTATGCTCTGATTAATTATTGTAGAGAAACCAAATTAAAGGAGCAGTTTGTCATTTTTGGAGCATGTTGGTGCCTGCAAGGCATTTTCAATTGCAGTGAAAACATTGAAGCTGAACCAACTAACTGACCCCGTCCTCACTGTTGAAATTTTAACAAAAAGCTGAGGGGGCACGGTGGCTTAGTGCTTGGCACGTTTGCCTTGCACCTCCGGGGTTGGGGGCTCGAATCCCACCCTCGCCCTGTGTCCACAGAGTCTGCATGTTCTCCCTATGCTTCAGGGGTTTCCTCCAGGTACTCCAGTTTCCTCATCTAGGTACTTCAATTTCCTCCCCCAGTCCAAAGACATGTGCTGTAGGCTGACTGGCATTTCCAAATTGTTCATAGTGTGTGAATGGTTGTGCGATGGTGCCCTGCAATGGGTTTTCACCCCGTCCAGGATGCCCCCCGCCTTGTGCCCCAAGTTCCCTGGGATAGACTCCAGGCTCCCCCATGACCCTGTGTAGGATAAGCAGTATGGAAAATGGATGGATGGGATGGATGGATGGTGTCAGAGCTGAGCAGTTATAAAACAGGGGAAATGAAGAAACTAGTGAGCTCACGTACAGTACAACAGCATCAATCGTATCATGCAACTTGAAGACCTGACATTTCTTGCACTAACCTCTGAAGGATGGTGCACCTTTATGTCCACCTGCACTAGTTTCCAGGTGGACGTGGCATACACATCTGGCCTCCAAATCTCCTCGTAGTGACCCAGCTGGTCTCTGGTGAACACAGAGAAGAAGTTGCCCCTGGATTGGTTCCTCTGGTAGTAGAAGGACAAGCAGCCTGACATGGGAACAGTGATCATCGGCGACTCGAGTTTTGCCACCTCTTGGAACTCCTTGGTGTAAAGTGAGCTGACATACAGGTAGCGACCTAGTCCAGAACATAAAAAAATATTATCCCATGAAATTCCATGTTATATTTGGAGCACCAATGCTTCTCAATTCTTTGTATGAGACAGATGCAGCTCTTCTGTTGTTCTGTGAAACTATAGATAATGGGGCTAACTAGCAGGCCCTGGTATACCATTGTGAACTGCTACACTACTGTAAATTTCTAGTAAACATTGATTGCTCTGTTATTTTGAATATACACTCTGTGGCTGAAAGCATGTGGACCCCTGACCATCACACCCATATGTGGGTCTTCCCCGATCTGTTGCCACAAAATTTTCTAGAATGTCTTTGTATGTCGTAGCATTAAGATTAAACACATGTTTGCTGATGTTGGAGTGGAAGAACTCAAGCATCCTCCACAGAACCCTGACCTCAACCCCACTGAACATCTTTGGAATCAACTGGAACGCTGACTGAGCCAGGCCTCTTCCCCAAACATCAGTGCCTGACCTCAGTAATGCCCTGTGGCTGAATTTCCACAGCCATTTTCCAAAATCTAGTGGAAAGCCTTCCCAAAAGAGTGGAGTCTGTTTGGAATGAGATGTTCAACAAGCACATGTGGGTATGATGGTCAGGTGTCCACAAACTACTGGCAATATGGTGTAGATTCTTTTTTTCCATCTTCACTGGTGACATATAAATTGATGATTTGGACTTTGTTTTTGAATCTTTTAGCTCTGGCTGGTTGCACCACAGCCAATTAGACTGTTTTATTATTAAGTCATACTGCAGCTGAAGGAGTTAGTGGGAATTTTAGCTCTATTCGGTAAGTTAGGATCTTCCATGACCCTGACCAGGATAAAGCAGTTACTGAAGATGAATGAATGAGTAAAGAATGGAGTGACTTGGCAAACTAATTTATAACAGAACACAGGGGATGATGTTGAAGAAACTACATTACTTTTGGAAAGCCTGAGTCAGCCGTCTATTTCCCAGCACTTGAGCAATTATGATTTCCAGAGCATGCTTTTTGTAAAGCCGTACCTCTGTTATTGTTCAAGGAGTTGTCAAATGGGAGGTCTCGAGTGAGGCTTCCTCCCATTAACCAGTTCACATTGGGGTTCCACTGGATTCGGTAGCCACATAAATGATCTTCCTCAAAGTTACACTCTAAAACAGAACAATACACATTCATGGGTTTAGTTAATACTGTGAAATATAGCTTGTTAAGGGAGCAAATACTTTTGCAAGTTCTGCAAACCAATCCATGCGTTTAACATGAACATGTTTATCATTATTTAAAGACATGGAGAGTCTATACAAAAAAAACAACAACCCAACAACAATTACTGAAAAGATTTACCTATACAGTAACCGGGTATGATATGAATTTCAAAGATAGCAATGCTGTTTCCTGTCCCTTTGTTGGGCCTGGCATCCATTAAAATCTGCATGAAAGTGTAAAGATAGGAGATGTGAGGTAATTCTCCATAAAGCTCAAAATCTATAACACAGACTAAGAATCGCTCTTTATAGATGAACACATAATTATCCTCAAAATTAAAACATGAATTTTTTCACAACAAAAATTCTTTCACAATAAATACTGTGCATCCAAATGTATAAATCATAGTCTTTCACGCTAATGAATAAGCTCCAAGAAATACCTCGCCTACCCAAAATAAACAGTGATGGACTAAATTAGCTTGTTTAGAAGGTCCTTTGCCTCCTTTTCAAATGTGGCTGAAATGCTAACACTTGATTAGGACTAATCCAGCAATATCACTTCACCAAAAATTTTCACTGTGAGATTATTTTTTCCTTTTTCAGCAAGTCCATGTTGGCTGGTACCTGGTAAGCTTTGGAAAAGTTACGGAGGTCCACACTGGCTATTAACCAGCTGTCCGAGGGTTTGACCATCGTCCATAGCAGGTAGTCAAAGTTCTCGCCCTCAGGGCGCAAGTGAACCTGAAGTGAGCCTGCCCCAGCGATTTGGTACACTAGACGTAAGCAGCTCCAGTCAAATATTTCAAGTTCAGGGCTCACCAAAATGGCCTTGTCGGCCTCGCCCATAAGTGAGGAGTCTGCAGTTATGAAGCGACCTGTGAGAAGATTAAAGGCACGTTATCAAATGTAATCATGTGTATCACTATATATACATGTCTTCTTAACACACCCTTGGTGAATTATTCGGTTAAAGAACATTATTCAGTAATGGAAATGAATGTAGTTACACTATATTGACAAAAGTATGTGGACAGATGACCATCACACTCATATGTGCATGGCCATTCAGCAAGAAGAGCATTAGTGAGGTTAGGCACTGATGTTGGGTGAGAAGGCCTGGCATGTAGTCAGCATTCCAGTTCATCCCAAAGGTGTTCAGTGGGGTGGAGGTCAGTGCTCTAAGCCAGTCACTCCAATTTTTCCACACCAACCTTAGCAAACCATATCTTCATGGATCTCCCTTTGTGGCTAGGCCCTTTAGTTCCAGTCTAAGGAAATTGTTAATGCTGCTAAGACATTCTAGACAATTGTGTGCTTCCAACATTGTAGCAATAGCTTGGGGAAGGTCCACATATGGGTGTGATGGTCAGCTGTTCACATGCTTTTGGCCATATAGTGTATGAGAGTTAGGAATTTAAGTCTCCTGGGAGTGTAAGGGGTTAAACAGGTGTCCACTTCTTTTATGATATTTGTGCTATTCACCTCAATTCTTTTACATCTCATAACAACTGCATTTAAAGTTATAATAGCTGGGGATGAGGTGAAGTGGATAATAAACATGTGGTCCTGACTGCACCACATTAGTATGTCAGAAACCAGGTGTGAGCTATATAAGTTCTTTTCCCACACTTTGGATTATGTAATCATTCAAAATAAAGGATGATTAATAGAGCTGTTCATTTAAACAGCCCAGACCAGAGTGATAGCTACACTAGCTACACTTGATATGAAATGCTTTGATTTAAAAGTAAAGCTTGGGGAAAATGAAGTAACCATAGATGCGATGTGGTCATGCATTTTAATCCCAATAACGTTTGTAATCTTGACCTCCAGATGTCTGCCTGGTGAAAGTTATTCATTCCAGATGCCATCAAAACCTATTTCTTTTTCTTCTTCTCTTTGCATGTACCGTTGTAAAACCAGGTGCTTCTCCTGCATCTCGGCTTGACTCTTAGGGTTTTTCTTATTTAGCTCATGAGCAAATACCAGACCTTCAGACAGTATGTTTTGAAGTTTTAAATCTTCTCCTGAACTGAAAGTTTGATCAAGTAAATCATACGTGTACACCAGGGGTTCCCAAACTAGGGCTCGCCACCTCATGTGGGGTCATTTGATTTACCGATGGGGTCGTGAGAGGAACTCACAACCTCTCGTTTGTTTTATTCATCTATTTTACAAATATGAGGAATATCACTCTAAATATGAAGACGGATTTTGTGTGCCACTATTGTTAAATGGTAAGGGGAGTTACGTTCAAACAAGCCATATTTAAATTACTTCATTTTTGCTATTCTGACACACTGGTGCATTAGTGGAAATATGCAGAAACATTTATTGAATATGGATTTACCTGTATGATTGTAAATGATGAGGAGAAACCAAAACACTGCAAAAACTGAGTACCCAGATATGCCTTTGCGTGCACTGAAAATGATTATCCAGTTGTAAGGTTTGTAGCTGTCATTTATATTGCACATATACTGAATTACTGACAAACGATGCAGGGTGGTCAAGGCTTGGGGTCACAGAAAATTCATAATGTTAATTTGGGGTTGTTTGCTCATAACATTTGAGAACCCCTGCAGTACTTTGTTTCTACTACTGCTACACTGTTTAGAAAAGGTACTAAACTGAGATTCTAAGATATAAACGCTTGCCACAGAGGTAGTATTCTCAAGGGTGTGTCTTTTTTGCCTTCAGTTGGAGGAATACAACTATGAAGCAACATCGGTAAAGTACACAATTATACCTTGAGGTACACTGCTGCACATTTGAGAGCACATTTACCAATTGTTTGTACCTCAAACACAAAATGTTCTTAGTGTAATGTGTTTTTGGCACTATTTTAATTGTGGAAAAAGAGGTACTTAGTTAGCATTTGCCTGTGCCCAGAGCAGCATCTCAGTGGATAGTAAAAGTAGACACATGGTGAGATTCACGGGGACAAAAAACAAAAAACAAAAAACCTAGCAGTTGTTATGAGCGCTGACTGAGCCATTAAAAAAGAGTAGTTTCCTCTCTGAGTGTAAGCAATTTCACGGTCCAGAAGTTCCCAAGTCATCAAATATGGAGCTCCTTACCACCAGACACCCAGTCTAGACGCCAAGTAGGAGGTGATGTCATTTGTAGACAGAGTTCAATGAAATGCACATGGAGTAGTGGTAAGGAGTATTCCAGTGATAATGAGATAATCAGGTTCAGTGCTTTCCTGATCTAGAGTGACTGTGGTTTGTTGACCACAGTACATGCTGACACTCCTGTCCCAGGAGGGGAGGGGTGGGTTGTTTCAATGGACATCTTAACATGCTTACAAATGATTTCTGCAGTTGTTTGAAAGTTTCCCAAGAAACCAGGGAAGGTTAGTATGGCCACCTTCAAGCTTTTTTTTCAAATTCATCAATTTTCCCAGATCAACTCCTTCAAGGACCTCCAGACCACCATATGTATAAACTCAAGTCACTGTTGAAGGTGAAGATCTCATTCCTCCACTGGGAAAAGCACCTTTATTTATAGGGGAAAAAAATTGCTTCATGCTCATTGCTCAGTCGTTTGCTTTCAAATGCACTCAAAATAAATGGTGGGTATTTCCATCACACAGTTGGTCCTGGAGTTGCCCAGGAAACTAAACAGTCACAATCCAATCTGGGTTTATGGTCAAATTTAGCTACACATTGAGGGAAATGTGGCACATCCACACCATATCCAAAACTAAAGGGAGTGACATTTCTGGCCTTTGGGGTGGTTACGACCACCTGGTGTAGACCAAAAAGGCCTGTTATGAGGTGATTCTGATGTACTCATGTCCTTGCTTCGCTTCTCCACTGGTAAAGTCTCTGTCTCCATTACACAACTGTCCAGGCTACACATCTTAATACCAGCTGCTGTTTACAATAGCACAAGCTTTTTGGCACAAGAACAATAAAGAGGAAAATCTATTTTGTTTTTCTTTAAATAAAGTCTTGCCTAACAAATTAATGAACTGAACTGCTGTTTTTGGACACACTACATGACAAAACACAGATGGGCTTCAATTACAAAAACAGGTTATGAACAAGATGTCAGATACCCAGCTTACACACAGGCCCAGTTCCAAATAGCTCAATTTGAAGTTCAAGTGAAGAATTTCTTGGAAGTTAGCCATCACTTGATCAAAGATGTCAGATAACGTAATGTGTTGGAACCAGGGGAAGATACTAAATATTCAGAAGGTACTGGAGACACAAGCTCATCACAGCATCATAGTTTGTTTATGCCTTAACTGGTGCCACAGAACCTCCTTATGTTGTCTAATAAACTGCCAACATACAGTAATTAGAAACACCAGTTGGCTAAACCCATCATATTACTTTTTCCCCCACTGTAATACAGGCAATAAAAATATAGATTTTTGATACTGTTGACTGGGTTTGGGTACTCTGCCTGGATTTGTAGCCAGTTTGCTACAAACTTGACTAGCTATGTTTTGTTAATAATAAAAAAAATATATTAATTTCAAGTCAAAAACATAAACAAGAAAAGTCTTTATTTCACTGGAAATAAAAGCCACTTCCAGACTAGCACTATCTCTATTTACACGTTCTTTTGGCCTGTACTTCACATTTTGAACTACAACTCTTAGAAAAAAAGTTTCCTCATTCTTTGGATGGCTAATTGTTTTAGCTTTCCAAAGAAATTCCATTTGGTATCTTTTCTGTTAGAACCCTTAAGGCTTCCCTCAGAGAAATAAGAACTATTTAAGAAGCTACTATATACTGTACATTCTTTTCTAAGCTTAAATCTTTCAGACACATTTAGATCAGATGTTCCCAACACTTTACAACACATGACCCACACAACTGCATATCTGCTTTCATGACAGAAGACGTCACTGATAACGTGGACCTAGATTGTTTCAGCAAAGTCCATCAGGCTCTCACAGCTCAAGGCCTTGTAGGCCATGAACAACACCAGCAGACCCTTGCCATCCATGCTACATTAGGGAATCTCGCTAATCAGTTACAATAGTTGGTAGTCCCAACCAGCAGCAGCCAGCAACGATTCCCACTTCATGTTTCTCATAGTCAAGGACCAACAAGCATAATGGAGATCCATCCAAATGTCAAGGCTTTTTGCTATAGTATCCGTGGTCGAAAGTGATACTGCTCATGGGAAAAGTAGAGCAGACCAGTGCTCTTTGGGGTGACACCATGCAGTCTTATGATCAATTAGTCTCCTGAACCTCAATTATGGAAAGTGCGCTGCAGCAGAATATTCAGCGGAGTTCCACATGCTGGCTGCTGGAAGCAAGGGGAATGAACCTGCTCTAATGACTACTTTCTGCCAAGATTTAAGAAGAGATGTAGTCACACAACTGGCTTGCAGGGACAGCAATGTGTAACTGGATGCTCGCACTGGCCTGGCCATGCATTAAGAGATGCTGCTTGTTGAGACAGGAATTAAGCCTTGATTCAGTCATTGTGGAAAAAAGACATTCTCAGACCACAGAGCCAATGCACACTGCCCACACTAGACTAACCACCGAAGAGCATCAGAACTGTTTAGAAGGAGGGCTTTGTTTCTACTGTGGAGAGCCTTCCTACCATATTGATCAATGTTTGACCTGTCCCACATCCGGAAAGACTCAACAAAATGGACAGCGTCCGGTCAAGGAATGTGGTGAGTATACCCTGTGCTATTTCACACAAAACCGCTTTGCATAACAGTTGTAGTCCACCATTCAGGCACCATGTTCTCTCTTACAGCACTTAGTAACCACTAGTCCCAATGTCCTGTACCTCTTAATTGTATACACAGACCACAAGAACCTTGAGTACCTAAAGGCAGCAAAACCTCAAATCAAGTCAGATGGGCCTTGTTCTTCTCCAGGTTTAATTTCCCGATCTCTTATTGCCCAGGTTCCAAAAATGTTAAAGCAGTTGCGTTATAACATATTAACCCATCATGTCTCAGACACACATCTACAGACAGCATACTGTGTGAATCTAGTTTCATCTCTACTAATGGTTGGGACATTGACAGACAGATGAGCTAGGCCCTTCAAGCTCACCCTACTCTTGCCCAGTGTTCCCCACATAAGAGTTCCATCCAATGAGTATGAGTAACTGCTGAAATTAAAAACTAAATACATGCATATACTGTTAACTTTCAAAATGTTTAAAAATGCCATTGATTAACGTATCAACTGGGTCATTTAATTATTATGTTAAAATGTTGGCAGATTTGGCATCAGTTTCTCCGGTCATTACCTTCGTCGTTCACAGTCCAGGTAGCATGCGCCGGATCTGAAGTGTAGCCACATGTGCCACTCTGGAAGCTGCAGGATCCAGGCAACAAATGCCGGTGCGCCCTTACAACCAGCACCATCACTGTGTGCACACACACACACACACACACACACACACACACACACACACACACACACACACACACACACACACACACTTTTGTTTTACTATCCTTATGAGGAACTTCCATTGGCAATTATTAATGCAGCTAATTAATGTTATGCCTACACCTAAAAAAGAAAACCTTTTGCCTCTTTTAGGTTTTTTTTTAATTATTATTTTTATTTTTATTATTATTATTTTTTTGTAATTAAACAAAATCAAATAAAACAAGAGCAGTTTTCCTAGTGGGGACCAGCTAAATGTCCCCACAAGTTCAAAACTGTCAAATATTCCTGGCCTCGTGGTGACATGCCCACTCGTTCGCTCGCGCACGCGCACGCGTAACTAAACTTGGAAAGCAGAGAAACTTATAAGGAAAAGGCGCACGTTACGTTGCATCGTGCGGTATATCTCAGTTTCATTTGCAGAGCACTCTGCTGTAATGCAAGTGCAGGAAACAATCAAGAGCATTAAGAACAATGACTGAAACAGATCGCATCTCTGACAGAGAAAAAGTTCCCTTTACCTACCATTATCTGTATAAACAGTATTCTAACGAATACTAAACGTGTGTTTTCTAATGCCTTACCCAGAAGACTCGAAAGATGGAGAACGCGCATGGCATACATCCACTTATTCCGACCGAGTATCAGATATGATCGGAGAGATCAGACAGTGAAAGAAATGTTGCGCTGGGATGTTCAGAGCTCACTGAAGCACTCCTTGTGTCCTGCAGAGTGACGGCTTCAGCTGCAGTGTGCATGGTTTGGATGGAGCAGTGCGCGTCGTGGGCATGCTGTCTGCAGCTGGAAAGAGGAGGGCCATCTGTCAGTGATGGACATGAAGGATCTCATGATCTTGTCTCAGTATAGAGAGCCGCATTTCACTCCGTTGTGCCTACGTGGGCATTTGACTGGGTAGGTAGTCATTTTAAGGGAATGAAAAGCTTACTGAGACGCTACACTCAGACAGCGATTACGCCATCCACCTGCCACGCCCCCTACACGCGACTAAGTTTTACCCAGTTTTTTACCTCAGCTTTTTTTTTACCTTACATTTTTTACCTCAGCTTTTGTTTACCTCAGGTTTGTTTTACCTCAGCTTTTGTTTATCTCAGGTTTGTTTTACCTCAGCTTTTGTTTATCTCAGGTTTGTTTTACCTCAGCTTTTGTTTACCTCAGCTTTTGTTTATCTCAGGTTTGTTTTACCTCAGCTTTTGTTTACCTCAGCTTTTGCTTACCTCAGCTTTTGTTTATCTCAGCTTTTTTTTTTTTACCTTAGCTTTTTTTTTACTTCAGCTTTTGTTTACCTCAGCTTTTTTTTACCTCAGGTTTTGTTTACCTCAGTGTTTTACCTCAGCTTTTGTTTATCTCAGGTTTGTTTTACCTCAGCTTTTGTTTATCTCAGGTTTGTTTTACCTCAGCTTTTGTTTATCTCAGGTTTGTTTTACCTCAGCTTTTTACCTCAGCTTTTTTTACCTCAGCTTTTTACCTTAGCTTTTTTTTAACCTCTGCTTTTTACTTCAACTTTTTTTACTTCATCTTTTCGCCTCAGTTTTTTTTTACCTCAGCCTTTTATCTCAACTTTTGTTTACCTTAGCTTTTTACCTCAGTTATTTTTTTTACCTCATCTTTTTTTAACTCAGCTTTTTATCTCAGCTTTTGTTTACCTCAGCTTTTTACCTCAGCTTTTGTTTACCTCAGCCTTTTATCTCAGCTTTTGTTTACCTCAGCTTTTTACCTCAGCTTTTAGTCATATTTTAAAGCTACATTATTTATGTCTGTTTTGGATGAACAGTAAAATAAATGTCACAAATGCCATTTCAACATGTCACACCAGATATACTCAATTCTCTCAGTTTGTTCATTCATACAATGTGAAGTTCTTATAAGAGCACAGTTAGATCCTCCTGCACATATTCTTCAAATATTTTGGGTGACTTGGGTTACATGACTTGTCGCTTTATTGTGGAGCTGATGAATAGACACAACGTATGCCAAGTTAGGCAATGATATTTTTATTATTACTCCTTCACGTGAGGGAGGTGACAACAGTAGGCTACTAACTTCATGCTGACAGCTGAGACTGGATACAAGTTAAGAAACTGGATCTCGACCCCTCTGATTTCTCCACTTCCCATCAAATCTCTATAAACGTCTATAGATGACTGCTTAGACACTACACATTGCGCTCAGCTACTATTTATTTACCTTTTATTTTATTTTGCATTGTTTATTGCGAATAGGCACTTTTGTCACAAAAGTGTATCAGATTTAAGGTAGAAGTAGAAGGGGCTTTTGAAGACAATGGACCAGCAGTACTTTGTTTTTTTGTTTTTTGTTTTTACTTTTGCAACTATAAATTTAATGTATTGCAGAACAGACAATTGCTTTGAAGTTACACAGGAATCCTAGCCTCCCCTAAAATTTCATTAAAATATGAACACTATATGGCCAAAAGTATGTGGACACCTGATCATCACAATCAGATGTGCTTGGTGAACACCTCATTCCATATAGTTTAGTCCACTATTTACTATTATAATATCCTCCACTGTTCTGAGAAGGCTTTCCACTAGATTTTGGAGCTTGGCTGTGGGGATTTGTGTCCATAGAGCCACAAGAGCATTAGTGAGGTCAGGCACTGATGTTGGGTGTAGAGGCCTAGGGTGCAGTCAGCATTCAAATTCATCCCAAAGGTGTACAGTGGGGTTGAAGTCAGGGCTCTGTGCAGAACACTCAAGTTCTTTCACACCATCCTTGGCAAACCATGTCTTCATGGACCTCGCTTTGTGCAAAGGTGTTTTGAAAAGCATTGTCATGCTGGAACAGGTTTGAACTAGACCCATTCGTTCCAGTGAAGGGAAATTGTAATGCTGCATCATACAATCGAGACATCCTAGACATGTGTGCTTTCAACTTTGTAGCAACAGTTTGGGGAAGAACCACATATGGGTGTAATGGTCGGGTATCCACATACTTTTGGTCACATATAGTGTATACTATAATGTATACTACAGTGTGTGTCTACTCTTGGTGAATTCTTTTAGCAAACCAAATGATCAGATGTCTCACTACAGTATCATGGTGTTTGTTTATTTAACAGTAGATGGTACAGCCATTCAGTGTGAAAATCTTCTTTGAAGCCCCTGCCATGCCTCTGAGAGGAATCCAGTAAAGCATGACTTCTATGGGCTTCTATGGGCTTCTATGGGAGATTCAAGTACAGAGTGTTTTAATGGGAGGAAAGATTAACGCTCATTTGACAACAGGCTTTTAATACGTCATTTTGGGTCATTTCAGCATCTCTGGGGGTGAATAGGAGTGTGCGTAGGTGGGTTTTGCATAGAAAAAAATATCTCAACATTTACTGGATAGTGTACTCTTAGTTTGTCCTGCTTGATCTCAGAAAGGGGCGTAACCTCGTAACCAACTGCCAATCACTGAAACAGTAACGAACAGGCCTGACATCTCAAACTTAAACATATCGACACCAGTCAGACAAACAGATTGCTCAGAGCTGAGGTAGTCAGTCAGCAACCGAATCCATGACAGTTATATGTCACTTGTATAGCTTGTAATTTTTATTGTCGTAATCGGTAAATATTGTAAATAAATTGTAAGTTATTGTAAATTATGCTTATCATTGGTGCCAGATTCAGCTGCACAGCCATGCAAACTAAAGGACACTTAAAAATAGTTTCTAAATCCAGAAACGTACATGTTTAACTTAATGTATATATAGTTGGTGGGCCTTTTAGTATTAAGCCCCTTTCAAAATTATTGGAACAGCAAGGCCAATTCTATTGTTTTCACTAAACATTGAAGACGGTTTGAGATCAAAAGATGAATATGAGATGATAGAGCTAAATTTCGGCTTTCATTTCCTCATATTTACATCTAGCTGTGTTAAACAACTTAGAACATGACACCGTTTATTTGAAACCACCCTTTTTTTTCTTTTTCTTCGAGTGATCAAAAATATTGGAACATGTGACTGATAGGTGTTTGTTGCTGCCCAGGTGTGCCCTGTTAAATTGATAAACCAACATGGATACCAGAGAGCTGTCTATGGGAGAAAGCAAGTCATTTTGAAGCTGAGAAATCTATCAGAACCATGCACAAGGATTGGGCATAGCCAATACAACAATTTGGGATGTCCTGAAAAAGAAAGAAACCACTGGTGTACTAAGAACAAGACATGGAACAGGTCGGCCAAGGAAAACAACAGCAGCTGATGACAGAAACATTGTGAGAGCAATGCCAATACTTTCGGAGGGACTGTAAATAATTTTTGAGCATTGACACTGAGCATTGGAGGTATTGGATATTAGTCCAAGACGCTAAATTTATGACGATAGAGCTATGATAAATCTGCAATTCGTTTCCATTAAGTATTTAGCTAGAAACAATGACATATGCGATCACTGAAGTATTCATTCAGATTATCATGTCCATTTTGTAAAAGGATTCTCTTCTCCCTTTTGCATAACATGTTCGCTGTTTCGCTCTATGTCACAGCATGAGATCCAAAAGCTTGAAGCATAAGCTGATACCTTTGTTGTTTCTTCAAAGGCCAATAACAGTTTGGATGAGGTCATGGAACAAATCCTAGCATTTGGCTTTTACAGGGGCTGTACGCTGAAAACGGGCATTAAGCTGGCGAGGAAGAATCACAGCACAGCCATGCCCTAAGTGGCCTCATGAAGTGATCCAGTGGCAGTAAAAGCAACATTATGTCGTCTTGTTTCAGTGTAGATATGATTTAGTCTGACATCAGTGTAAACCAGCACTCTCGACTCCAATGCACGCATATAAAGAATAAAAACACATGCATTCCGACACTGCCCGTGTATGCTCTCAGGCAGAAAAGCAAGGCATTATCGTTAATGGGCTGTGAGTGCGCTTGGCCATTCTCATAGAATGTAAACTTATCTACAGACCCAGTTAAGGCAGAATTTAAACAAACTGTGTTGCTGTTTGGAGCTTATGGCTCCAGGATCTCCTCAGCATCCCAACGGGTCTCAGCAGAGCTTTTCTCAATAACATCCCCTGTATGTTAGATCATGACTTCTTATAATATATTGCTCAAGCTTTTTCATTAATTGCGGCCAAGAACAGATGGAATTATGATGAGATTTTCCAGAGTCGCCTGCACCTAAAGCAACACTATTCATTTATGATGTCTTGAGCTCTCCGATAAGCCTCAGCAGAAAAATATGCCTCTCTACGTGAGCAGGGCAGGGTTTGCTCTTCACCTCAGAATCATTTAAAAGTGGTAGCTGAGACTGGATGTAAGGTGTGGTTGAATTTTCCAGAGTCACCTGCAGCTTTTAGAGCTGCCAGCTTTTTGGCAACCAAAAGCTGAGTCTACTGGAAAACCGAAAAAAACAAACAAACAAATAAAAAAAAACATGAACTGAAATGTATTTTGTCTGTGCTTCATAGGACACAGTAGCTCTATGTGAATGTGGAACAGTTTACACTAGATATAAGTGAACAGTTTCCAAGACATATGAGTCGCCATACTAATACGCACACCTGTTAACATATTGGTGTTGGAGGTTGAGTTAAAATCTTCCCATACAACTCGATCCTCTTGAATGCAGCTGATGAACGCTGAGCTGACTAATTTAGTGTGTCTGACCATCATATGTAATTCAGGATCATTTCTGTCCCTGCTTCAGCAAATACTGAAAGAAAGCGTTTAATATTAAACACTTTTTCATTTAAGAAAATATATGGGACTCTTCTTGGAACCTTTTTTCATTAATTTTTGTGGCATGTCATGACTCAATCATATTAAACCATATTAATACAATACAAGCCCATAAACCTTACTACGGTAAAGCTTCCTCCAGTTTCTCCAATTTCTGGTAGACATGCTTATAGATGGATTGGCTATGCTAAATTGCGTGACTGTGTGTGTGTGTGTGTGTGCATGATGCCCTGCAATTGACTGCTGACTCATCCAGACTGTATTATCACCTCAGGCTCTGTTTTCCTGGGATAGACTCCGGATCCACCGTGACCCTGACCAGGGTAAAGAGGTTACTGAAGATGAATGAATGAATTAAATAATGATAACCATATCATCTAAAGTGTAATGAAAATACATTGCCGTTATTATAAATATATTTGAATCAGGCTTGCTTATAAGCACTCCTCTGAAATTCTTTTAGAAATTTTTGAACTATACAATAAATAAAACAGCTTTAGAGGCTTGGTTCCTATCAGATCTTAACTACTGGGTTAAAAACTTAAGGCATATTAGCTGCACTTAACCCGCTTGGTGCTGTTTGGCATTCATCTCTCGTAACTTTTAGTGAATACACTTTGCATTATTGTGTTTTCTAGAGAGAAGTGGGATTTCCTTCTGTCAGCATTAGAAGAGACCCACACTGGCACTCTTACTGTATGTTACAATTTATGCCTTGTATTTATTATAACTCTGTCGTAAACAAGGCCTCAATGCATTTTCGGAGCTTAAAAATAAATAAATAAATGATATGCATTTGCCATAAAAAAGGAATACTTTGGTATATGAAAAGGTTTAAGATTAAGATGCCTCAGGTGATGTATTTGTGTAATTCTGTTTTTATGTATGTATGAAAACAGCTTTAAGCATGTGCACGCAAGTGTGTGTGTGTGTGTGTGTGTGTGTGTGTGTGTGTGTGTGTGTGTGTGTGTGTGTGATTAAGTGGTGTGGCTGATGGTGTGCAGATGTAAATATTGCTACAGGTCAAGGGTAAGATGTATGGTTTCACCACATCCCGGGGCCCATTTAGACGTTCTACTCTGAAATATGGGTCTACGTCTGAACAGCAGTATCATTTATGCAACCGTTACCATATTACTGAAGACCATATTTCCAATTATTCTATCAGCACATAAATAAAACACTTAGAAAAAAGGTCAAATCTAGAACCCTTGTTCAGTTGTAAATCTGGCGATTGTATAGTTAAGAGCCCTTAACTATACAAGGACATTTTGAAGCACCCTTGAAGACTATAGTGTGCACTGTAGTTTGAAAGGCCTATATAATACATTGAAGGATCTATTTGATATGGTTACATAATGATCCTGGAAACATAAATAGTGCTGTGCAGTCAGATAAAACATTATGTTTTCACAAGGATTAATCTCTTTCTCATTCTTTTTATTTTTATTTTTACCTTTTCTGTCTCTAACAATAGCAGGAGAAAGATCCAAAGCTTTCTCTCTCTCTCTCTCTCTCTCTCTCTCTCTCTCTCTCTCTCTCTCTCTCTCTCTCTCTCTCTCACACACACACACACACACACACACACACACACACACACACACTTTCTGTCTCTTCTCCTCAATCATTGGCTATGTTTAGATAGCGTTCTGTAAATTTTCCCCTGGTCAGGAAGCCCTCTCTCTTCAGCTCCATGCAGAGCTCAGCGCTGAAGTTAGCATGTGTTTAGTTTGGAGCCCCAAAAATGAAAATGGAGGGATTACTGGAATGTAAATCCTGTGCTATCCAGAAAAGGCTGCAGGTAATACCAATCAGGATATGAAGATATTTCTCCTCTATAACCTGAGAGTATGATGTCAAGACTTGTGCCCTTGAATTCTCAAATCTGATTGGTCAGAATGTGTTGATTAATAGCATGGCTCTGACAGTAAATTCAAATCACAGGGTTCTATGAATGCACTCGTTGTAATACATTATTTGTTTTAAATTAACAGCTCATCCACAGTGATGTCTATGGATGTGCCAAATAACGATCAGGAAGTTTTCCTTCACAGGAAAGTTTTAGAGAGAGGGAACTTAATGTTTTCCAGTTTCTTGGTAACATAACAAGCTATGTTTTTTTGTTTTAATAACTCCATGAGAGAGAGAAAAGAGAGGCCGGTGGAGAAAAGACTGTTTATAGCTGCTATAATATACACTGTATGGCCAAAAGTATGTGTACACCTGACCATCACACCCACATGTTTTTCTTCCTCAAACGGTTGCCACAAAGTTGGAAGCACACAATTACAGGTGCATCTCAATAAATTAGAATGTCATGGAAAAGTTCATTTATTTCAGTAATTCAACTCAAATTGTGAAACTCGTGTATTAAATAAATTCAATGCACACAGACTGAAGTAGTTTAAGTCTTTGGTTCTTTTAATTGTGATGATTTTGGCTCACATTTAACAAAAACCCACCAATTCACTATCTCAACAAATTAGAATATGGTGACATGCCAATCAACTCAAAACACCTGCAAAGGTTTCCTGAGCCTTCAAAATGGTTTCTCAGTTTGGTTCACTAGGTAAGCCACAAACATTCATTGCCAAAGAAGCTGGCTGTTCACAGAGTGCTGTATCCAAGAATGTTAACAGAAAGTTGAGTGGAAGGAAAAAGTGTGGAAGAAAAAGATGCACAACCAACCGAGAGAACCGCAGCCTTATGAGGATTGTCAAGCAAAATCGATTCAAGAATTTGAGTGAACATCACAAGGAATGGACTGAGGCTGGGGTCAAGGCATCAAGAGCCACCACACACAGACGTGTCAAGGAATTTGGCTACAGTTGTCATAATCCTCTTGTTAAGCCACTCCTGAACCACAGACAACGTCAGAGGCGTCTTACCTGGACTAAGGAGAAGAAGAACTGGACTGTTGCTCAGTGGTCCAAAGTCCTCTTTTCAGATGAGAGCAAGTTTTGTATTTCATTTGGAAACCAAGGTCCTAGAGTCTGGAGGAAGGGTGGAGAAGCTCATAGCCCAAGTTGCTTGAAGTCCAGTGTTAAGTTTCCACAGTCTGTGATGATTTGGGGTGCAATGTCATCTGCTGGTGTTGGTCCATTGTGTTTTTTGAAAACCAAAGTCACTGCACCCGTTTACCAAGAAATTTTGGAGCACTTCATGCTTCCTTCTGCTGACCAGCTTTTTGAAGATGCTGATTTCATTTTCCAGCAGGATTTGGCACCTGCCCACACTGCCAAAAGCACCAAAAGTTGGTTAAATGACCATGGTGTTGGTGTGCTTGACTGGCCAGCAAACTCACCACACCTGAACCCCATAGAGAATCTATGGGGTATTGTCAAGAGGAAAATGAGAAACAAGAGACCAAAAAATGCAGATGAGCTGAAGGCCACTGTCAAAGAAACCTGGGCTTCCATACCACCTCAGCAGTGCCACAAACCAATCACCTCCATGCCACGCCGAATTGAGGCAGTAATTAAAGCAAAAGGAGCCCCTACCAAGTATTGAGTACATGTACAGTAAATGAACATACTTTCCAGAAGGCCAACAATTCACTAAAAATGTTTTTTTTAATTGGTCTTATGAAGTATTCTAATTTGTTGAGATAGTGAATTGGTGGGTTTTTGTTAAATGTGAGCCAAAATCATCACAATTAAAAGAACCAAAGACTTAAACTACTTCAGTCTGTGTGCATTGAATTTATTTAATACACGAGTTTCACAATTTGAGTTGAATTACTGAAATAAATTAACTTTTCCACGACATTCTAATTTATTGAGATGCGCCTGTATATAGTATGTCTTTTTATGCTGTAGCATTTCAATTTCCCTTCACTGGAACTAAGGGACCCAAACCTGTTCCAGCATGACAACGCCACTGTGCACAAAGCCAGCCATGAAGACATGGTTTGTCAAGGTTGGAGGGGAAGAACTCGAGTGTCCTGCACAGAGTGCTGACCTCAACCCCACTGAACACCTTTGGATTGAATTGGAACCTTCTCACCCTACATCAGTGCCTGACCTCGCTAATGCTCTTGTGGCTGAAAGGACAAATTGCCATAACCATGCACCGAAATCTAGTGGAAAGCCTTCCCAGGAGAGTGGAGGTTATTATAACGACAAAGGGAGGATGTTACAAAAGCACATTTGAGTGTAATGGTCAGGTGTCCACAAACCTTTGGCCATATACAGTAGTGTAAGTGAAAACAGCAACTAACTTGTCTTACAGATGTTCCGCAACATTACATGTAACTATAAAAGAAGAGTACCCGGAGGAAACCCCCAAAGCACGGAGAGAACATGCAAACTCCATGCACAAAGAGTGGAAGTGGGATTCGAACCCCCAACCCCGGAGGTGCGAGGCAAACATGCTAACCATTAAGCCACTAAGCAAATTGTTGAGGTGTTAGAGGAATAAAACCCTCCAGGATGTCCTGTTGTTGGAAAATAATCAACTTCAGGGTGGAATCAAGTAACTCCACTTTGAGTCAGACCTCATTTCATCACCTTGTTGTTGATTATTTTCCTATAAAAGCCCACACTGTCAAGGTTTATTCATTACTTAATGCCTGGCAGTGCTTGGCAGAAACAAATAAAAACAAATGTCCTGATCTACTACTGTTAAGAATATACTACAACCAAAATTCCAAAAAGTTGGGACTCTGTGTAAAATGTAAATAAAAACAGAATGCAATGGAATGTTTCAGCTGTTTCTTTTTAGTAACTCTTACTTTTCCAGCCTTTTGTTGCCCCCATCAAATTCAAAATTACCTTATTTTTTCCTTAAAATGGCACATTTCCTCAGTTTAAACATGTGATATGTTTTCTATCTTCTATTGTGAATAACATATGGGTTTATGAGATTTGCAAATAATTGCATTCTGTTTTTATTTACATTTTGCACAGCGTCCCAACTTTTTTGGAATCGGGGTTGTATATAATGATATATAAAAATGGCCGCAACTAACATATATATCAGATTTCTTTCTTTACTGTTTGTTGTGTACTCACTAACAACACATCATAGCTGGGTGCCAGGGATTGTGGGTAGGATGATCCAGCCAAAGCAATAGCCATCGCTACAGTATAACGTGCATGAATGCACTATATAGTAAAAAAAAACATCTACACTCTGGCTTATAAGGAAACCACTGTAAAAATAAATAAATAAATAAAAAATTTAACTCAAGCAGTAAATAATTGATTGAGACATATTTATCTTATGTAGATCTTGAAGCACTAAGTGGAACCAATGAGTCATTGAGCAGTACATTTATTGAAACAAATTAAAGTATATATATATATATATATATATATATATATATATATATATATATATATATATATATATATATATATATATATATATATTGGCTTAAAAAGTGTTAAAACACATGGCGTATTTCCCACTAAAGCACGGAAAGTGTCTGCTATGAAGCCAGAGCACATGAGAGCAGGACATAAGTCTTAGACAGCAAACAGTCCGCATTCTGATAGTCAGCTTTATGGACTACAGCTGGCTCTTATTATCTCATCTTATCCCTGCTATCTACTGTAGTTACCATGACTACAAAGAAAACAAAAAAAAAAAGGCTGATTTGACCTAGTTATTTAAAATATGGGCAAAATAAGATAACAGGGGGAAAAAATTCTTCATCTTTTTTTTTCTTTATCTTTCTAGTATTTCATGCTAATCTGTTGTGTCTCTGGGCATTGTGCCTATAAAGCTTAACAAACTCATTGATTTGTTATGCAAACTTAAATAGGAATGGAACAGTAAATCTCATTTTATACCTTGTGTAAATATTATAGTAGCTAAAAGACATACATTAAGATACACCCTTAGTTTCTAAAAGTGCTTAACATTCATTCAGTCATCTATGCAAAGGAATATCCACAGTTAGCGAATTAAGTGAAAAAGTTATGCCAGTGTTTACAAGCGAAATTTGTACGTATTCACTTAAGATACTTAAATCGATTTTCTGGGTGCACCATTCAGATTATGCAAATCACCTGTGTGTAGTTCACATAGAGTGCTACGTGAACTATAGTGCTACCAGGACATTATAGACAGACTTATTAGACATTACAGATATACAGGTATAAATGACAGTTCTCAGCCTGCTCAACACATTGCTATCCCAAAACAGTGAACCTATCACGTCCTTTACCGCCAGCACTGCATTGCCCAATAAAATATTATGCTCTGTATACATTTAGTCTTTAGTCTTTATTTGGTGACTCTTAGTCTTTATATTTAGTCTATAGTCTTTATATGGTATTTATATTCATTATATCCCTGTCTTCAACATGTCATATGATTTCCTTGTCATGTAGTCATGTGTAAAGTTCAACTGTATTGTCTTGTATGTTTCACCAATACGACACAAACTGACTTTTAAATTAATTGACTTTTAAGTGTTGCATTATGTCTTCAGCTTGTCTGACAAAGCTGCTACACTCAATATTGAAAACATATTTAACACACCACCACTTGTCCTGAAATCCAAAACCATGACATCATCCCAAAAATCCCAAAGGATGTCATTACACGACTTATTTATGTCAGGCACAACTGTCAAGGCTTGTTCTACTTCACTTTTCCAGTCATTAAATATATCCCTTCTTTCAACAAACATGTCTTTGCTTCCACCTGACAATTTTAAAGCTGAGAAACAACCAATAATACAAACAATTATTCTTACTTGAAAGACAAATTGAATTCCGTGTACATTGTTGTGTGTGAATCATAATAATTATGGGTTGTGTGTTTATTGCTTACTGGAGATCTGAAATAGCTTCCTTAAGGGGATGTCATGTGACTTTCTGAGCTGTGATCCAAGGATATAACACTAACAATAGCACCCAATGCATTCCAGACTGCCCTTTCCAAAAGTTTCCAGTCTGCTCTCCTACCAAACTACTGCCTCCGTTCTGACCACTCACAGTTGGCTGCAATATTTAGCTTCACTGCCACAGCTTGGTGTTTAAGTTGCCACAAATTCAGAGAAGTGTGTAGGTATATAGGGTTTTCAACTTGACTCACATATTCAGCTACTCATCTGGAGCAGCTACTGGCATGTCAATGTAAAATCACTGATGAATGCTACCTTTTTTCAATGGAATACACCTCTCAGTCGGATGCTTATCCTGGCATTAAAGCATTTTCTGGTAGGAAGAGTTGAAGAACTGATTCATGTAAACACCTCATATTTAAATCAAAGGAGGAAATGTTTTAAGATATGTGAATCCTAGGAAAGATAAAAACATAAGAGAACCTGAACACATATATATGTGACATATAACTATTCCAGTTATTAAAAAAAGCACTAAAATATGACCTTAAATAACGTCACTATTAGGACACACTAGGACTTCACCCTCCTCCATTATACTCCACCCTTAAATGAAACCCATATAGAAAAAACTATAAAAACCAAAAATCTTAAAATTTCCTGGTAAAAAAACAAACAAACAAAAAAAAAATGGCAGTTAGCAACAAATTTATTAAAATACCAGTTTGTTTTTATTTACTGATGAGGACTAACACGAAACTTTTAGGTTAAACGGCAAAAGCACATTCTTTATGTGGGTGTGTAAGGTAGTAAGGCCTCTGTGGTTGTTTCAGCTCTTAAAAAAGAAAACCAATGACCATGAAAAGCAACACGATGGCAGTGTTTTTTAGAGATGCACAACACATCAGCCATGGTAACAACTGTTCCGACTAAAGAAGATGATGCAGGACAAGGATGTGCATTTCTAATTTAAACCCTACATCTGCTGTTCAGCATAGTTACAGTGTGTGCAGTCTGCACAGTATTTTTTTTTTTTGCTGAGCGAGGCCAAACTTCACTGGAAATATGGAGTGATGCCACTAATTTGTATGCATAGAATAATCAACCCTTGTTGAATGACGTTCAACCTGAACAGATAATGGACGGAACAGGTGAAGCGGTGAAGGAATAGATTTATTTCACCAGTATGCAATTCCCATTGGAAAAGAAAGCAAATTCCAGCACTGACCTGGCCTATACAGTGTTTATATAAGTTTTGTATGTGTGATGGGACATGGTGGGTGGTGTAGATGACTTATATTTTAAGAATTTTGGGGCATTAGAAAGTTATAAATGATAAAAAGAAAAACATAAAGCAGGACGTAGTTGACTAAGTATTGCGCTACCTAATCCAAAACAAGTAAGAGAAGGTATGAGAATGGAGGTTATGCTTATGGGCATGAAAGGTTCATTTGTCTATACAGGGGCTTTGCAAGTCCCTGGACTACAGCCCGAGCGTCATTAAAGTCCTGCCAGGTATTCCGGCCCCACCGACGATGATCTGCCACATCAGTAAATTGAGACTGGTGTCTTCTGAAATCCAGCTTCCTGTCCATCAGTTCCTTGGGTGGCATCTTTGGACATGAAAAAGTCATTAATCAGGACTGAGAAAAGTGAAACACCAGTGAATTATATTCAGCATTAGTCATTTTTATATATCATGAAGGAATACTCCAGGGTTTTTCAACCTAATGTCTATCTACCGCATCTCCAGTGTAACAACACACTAACAATTTCCCCTCACAGGATCAATAAAGTCTGTCTGTCTGTCTGTCTGTCTATCTATCTATACAGTGGTCTAGGGCCAGTCATTGAGTCATCATGTTCATGCCTTTTTCAATGAATTCTTCACTTAATAAATTAAGCTACAGTAATTGCATAATTCAAAATAACTCAGCGGTGCTTCAATTTCTGCTTGATCATGTATGAGAACATGATCGAACTTTAGAAAAAGCATAAGCTCTGTAAATGGGATAACATTTTACTGCATTGCTCCAGTGTTGCATAAAACTACATGAGGATAGTTTTGCTAAGACTTGCTCTCAGATCGGTCTTATCCGAAGACCTTCATTGGTATAGCGTAAAGGCTGTAGGTTTGAATTTGCATTATATATTGAATTATTTAACATGTTTATTATCCAAATTCAGTAACTGCCCTTAGGTTTCCATTATGAGTGAGTTTGGAGTAAATTGTTTTTCAACTCCTTTCTCAGTATAGGAAAACATGTAGAAACTATTCTCCTTTGGATTCACGTATCGTGGTCACATGTTAGTGTGCACCTTTAGGCTGGGTATGTTCTGGTGCTTTTTTCCTTTGTTCATACGTGTTTTTTTCTTTTAAATTCATAGAGCTACAGTGTCCTCCACTAATATGGGCACCCTTGGTAAATATGAGCAAAGAAGGCTGTGAAAAATTGTCTTTATTGTTTTAACCTTTTAATCTTTTGTTTTAAAAAAAAAAAAATCACAACAAATGCTCTCGTGGATATCAAACGATTGCAAACACAACACAGGTTTATAAAATAGACATATCTTTGTTAAATATAGGTGTGCAGCAATTATTAGCACCCCTATGAATTCATATGAAGAAAATATATTTGAAGTATATTCCCATTGATATTTTACATTTTTTAGTACACCTGGGTGACTAGGAGCAGGAAATTGTTCAACCGTGACTTCCTGTTTCACAGGGGTATAAATATGAGGTAACACATAGGCCAAATTCCCTTAGTCATTCATAACAATGGGTAAGACCAAGGAATAAAGCTGTGATGTGCGACAAAAGGTTGTTGAGCTTCACAAAATGGGAAGTGGCTATAAGAAAATAGCACAAGCATTGAAAATGCCCTTTTCCACCATCAGGGCAATAATTAAGAAGTTCCAGTCGACTGGAAATGTTATGAATCAACCTGGAATTGGATGAATTTTTTGAACAAAATATCAAAAGGTTAAACAATAAAGACAATTTTTCACAGCCTTCTTTGCTCATATTTACCACGTGTGCCAATATTAGTGGAGGGCACTGTATATTCATGAGAATGTCAGTGTGCAGTTCTGTATATCTCTTTTTTTTATGTTAGAAAATTGGAAGTAACTTAAAAAGGAGTTTTGATATGAAGTGTTTATGGGGTTTCTAGGATAATATTCCTGCTTAGGACTTGCTGTGACCATGAGTTATTACTCATATGGTAGTAATTATATTTTATGTTGTGGAACTTCTGCAAAACTATTTAGTTCCTATTATCACTTACAGTATACCATGGCAGCTATATAAACAGTTGTTCCCTGTCCAGCCTCTCTTTTTTTTTTTTCTCTCTCTCTCTCTCTCAAAATTAATAAGACAAAAAACAAATGTTATGTTATAGAGAAAACTTCTCTGTCCTGAAGACTCTCCCGTGGCAGAAAACCTACTGAGTTCTACAAAGAGCTGGCACCGGAGACATACAGTTGAGGTCATAAGTTTACATACGCCTTGCAGAATCTGCAAAATATTACTAAAAAAAAACAAAAAACGGGGGATCATAAAAATTGCGTGCTGTTACCTGGATGATCGACGACTGTTTATATGTTTTGTGATAGTTGTTCATGAGTCCCTTGTTTGTCCTGAGCAGTTAAACTGCCCACTGTTCTTCAGAAAAATCCTCCAGGTCCTGCACATTATTTGCTTTTCCAGCATCTTCTACATATTTGACCCATTTCCAACAGCGACTATATGATGCTGAGATCCATCTTTTCACACTGAGGACGACTGAGGGACTCGAACTCAACTATTACAAAAGGTGCAAACATTCACTGATGCGCAAGAAGGCGACACGATACATTAAGAGCCAGGGGAGTGTACAATTTTGAACAGGATGTTCAGTGTATATTGTTAAATAGCTTAATCAGGGCAGTGCTAAATAAACAAAAAACAAAATGCAATTTTTATGATCCCTCTTTAAAGAAAATTATTAACATTTTGCAGATTCTGCAAGGTGTATGTATGTAAACTGTAAACTGTAAAAGCTTCACCATAATCTGTTTGTTATTAGTCTTAGATTATTGTGCAGCATCCGAGAAACGATAATGTAATAGGACAAGTGCATTAATATAAACCTTCTGACCAATCAGAATTGAGAATTTGACAGCGCTGTGGTTTGTTGTTATCAAAATAAGAATAATTAAACTCTCTCACATCTCCCTCAGGATAAAATAAATGAGCAATGGCATAATCTGCCATACTGCAGAGACAGATTTGTTTTATTGTGTCACTGGTATCAAGCAGCTGCCACTAATAAAACCTTTTGTACAAGAAGTGTTTGTGGTACAATTCAGGTTTTTCCAAAGGAAAGATAACTGTTTTACCTGTAAACTGTATCAGCCTGGAGGCTGAGCTGATCTCTGAATCAAATAAACCTCTTAACAAAATTAATAATGTATATAATGTCGTAATAATGTGTATAACATATACATAGTACAGTGCACTGTTATTATACTTACTGCCTGCTTAGTGGTAATACGAGGTGGAACGTAATCCAGTGCGTACGTAGTGATTAACTCACTGAAATAAGATGTATACGGTGGCATTAGATTCTGATCCTGTACAACAATCTGTAATGTTATTTATGTTAATAAATGCAAGTCCGTTACTAATCAGCCTGGCAACTGAAATGAGATTTACTAAACCTTTGAGCCTTTGCAAACAATATCCATCACCACTAGTAGCTTATGTTGTAAAATTGTATTATTTTTTTCATCAAAATACCTCTGGCAAATGTTGATTTCTTTCATGACTATTTTATGACAACTAATTACTGTATCTCTGCAGAGTTCAGCAGGAGTTTACCAGGAAATGCCTGATATGGCTTTAAAAATCAGTGTGCTTTATTTCACCGATTAAAGTTTTTCCCATTCTGCTCTAAAGGAGAAAAGAAATATAAAGTAACCTTAAAATGTAATCTGTAAGTATCACGTCTTTTATTATATAGTAGGCATAAATCATGCTATATAAAAACACAATGCATTTAATTACATATATACATCATGGGCAGATACTTAAAAAATAATTACTATCTCAAAGAATAACAAGATCACTATTTCCCTCTACTGGGCATCAAAGTAAAAAACAGGCTTCTCGACAGTTATCATCTTGGGTGCTAATTTAAAAAAAATATGCATTTTAACATAAACAAGAGTCTATTAAAACAGTAGAGTGAAGTACTGCATGAAATTCTCTTACTTTTCATTACAGCTTGGCTGATAGCGGGATAGGATGGATCTGCCAGCTGTGTCTGAGGTTTCTGTTTCTCTGCAGAAAACAAAAATGTGTATTAAATCAAAGGCCTGTTGATGGACACATACAGTATATTATTATATACTATTTGTAGAAGCATCACCAATAATAATAATAATAATAATAATAATAATAATAATAAAGGTCATAGTAGTAATAGTAGAAGCAGAAGCAGAGGAAGAAGAAGTTTGAGGACTTTAAGAAGATATGAGCAGTATTATATAATACACAGACTACGGTTAATGCTATAGAACTGTCCTATATATGTTTTGACACTGAAAGTCATCTTTTATATGTTGCAGAAGACTTTCTTGGAACGTTTTGAGGACATCAGATAATACGTTCTTTGTACTGTTTATTGGCCCGACAAAATCCTTTTGGGGATTTTTAGAGGATGTTCTTTTATTAACTGGGGATTGGGGGAAAAAAAAGACTTCTTCCAAAATGTGAATGTCCTTATTCAAATAACAGCAGTAGCAAGGCTGAAAAGTACCTCCGATTCGGTCGTGTCAGACTGAACCCAGAACATGTGAAACTTTTGCAATATATACCTCTTGAACAGGAATTATCTCCCATATGCAAACATTTGCTATCCTGTTGACTGGCATGGCCCCTTTTTAATCTATTCTTATTCCCATCCTATGATTTGATCGACTTTTTGATTTGATTAAGAACCTAGTGTAAGTGTGAAAAAGTGTGAAAGTGAGGCCAGACCAATCTTTTTGACTATGATGACTGGGATATTTGCGGTAACGGCTTATCAGCCTTCTGGCCCGCAAGAGAAAAACCTAAGGTGTTTGGATTAAGATCATACCAGATCAAAATCCAAAACGTCCTAAAGATTCTGTAATTTCTTACAGGATACACCTGATCCAACTGATCAGCGGCTTGTCTAACGTATATAACAGCCATTTAACCAGTGTTAATCTCCATAAAGTCCTCCATACATTTTAAATTCGGTTAATTACTTCCTTTGAGTGAGTAAGTTTCTAAAAGAATGTTGCTATTTGACAGATATAATCTGATGTCCTGTTAATTTGTTCGCCTTTCTAGATGTTGCACAATCGTGGGGCAGTATTCTCACTGCCCCTTTAAGCTTCACAGAGCTATTATTGCACCTGTTGGTCAAAAATGGAAACTGCAACAAGCACTAATAGAGGCCCAGAGCTGAAGGAATCACGGTGCCCCATGCTCGCTCAATGAATATTTTCAGTGGAGGAGCAGTGGACAGGACAGATAATGACAGGGTTTCCAGGGTTGTGGCTTTTTATGCCAAATTTTGCTAGTTTAAAAATGTTAAATATTATATCTAATAAATATTAAATATCAAATCTAATACATTTATGCAAACAAAGGCAAAGTGTGTCCATTTTTTGGAAATATATATTGCAAAGGGAAAGGGGGGTTATGGAGTAGACAATACATCACATACATCAGAAATGTGTGTGCACCACAGTGACCTTGTTTCCCTTGCAAAGGCTGAGAAAATAAGTAAAAGTGCTCTTCTTTTCGAACGCCCCAATTTATTTTGGGTTAGTTTCAAGTCTTTCGTTTGGTTTTTGAGACGTAGTTGGGCCAGAAATTTTGCTGAAACCCGGTAAACACACCTGCAGTATTGACCACAGTTGAATAAAGGTATGTGGAGCTGCTAAACTGTAAGCTGTATGTTGTTGACTTTCAACTGCCTATTACAGGTTACTTTAAAAATTCACTAGACAGTAGACTATAGCATAAGTCAAGTGTGATAGCACTTCACTTAACTTTGTTTCAGGTTATGTCATAATTAATGTCATCCTGCCCCACCAGAATCTATGGTCACAAGCCACTATTGCAACTGATCAGCTAATTATCAAGCTGTTGATCAGTTGGATCAGACAGGTTGAGAGCTGTCCACACTGGGGGTGGAGAACCCTTCATTTAGAAATAGTCGTAGCAGTAACTAGTAGTACAAAGAAAAGAATTTTAAATAATCCCTAAAAGATAAGTTAATAGGCCTGCTTTACCTGTCAAACACCAGAGAGTGGAAGTAGTCAGCCTGCACCATTGATTTTGCAGTGTCCTTGGCCCCATGCTCTTTCTTCGACTGAGCCGTTTGGGTTGTTGTTCTCCAGTCCTGTGAAAAAGCAGATTTTTAATCAAGTAATCCATAAATGTATTAAATTCAAATCCAAATTTTATTGGTCACACACACACAACCATACACAGTACGACGTGTAGGTTTTTTTTTTTTTTTTTTTTTACTGCCCATGACATAAAATAGAATTTACATAAGCCAGAATTTACTCGTATACCGGTATAAAAAGAAAATATATATATATATATAAAGAGATATAAAAGATAGATGGCTATATATAGAACAGTATGGCTATATTTGGAATAAAGTTCAGTTATGTGCAGTTGTTTGTGCAGTACAGTGCTGTGCAACATTGGGCTGAGGTTATTATATAATAAATATTTATAAATAAGGGGTAATACGGGTATATTAAGAATACAAATGAATGAATGAGTTTTATCAACACAAGGATTTTACTTCAGTTGCCGTCATGTGATAAAGCCGACTTCCTGGAAGCATGACTGAGCCAATTCCATCAAATCAAAGGCAAAATGTATAGATTTACTGTACATTGTGGTTGATTTGTTGATATTTATTCCATTGTGAATGTATAACTTTGTGTTTTTGCAGTTTTTCATACTTTCTGCCAGTGCTTTTCTTTCAAATCAAATGGTTCATTGTTAATTCAATTCACATATTTTTTTTTTTTTTACTGTGACTAATACAGTATGTCACCTTAAGGCATGTGATATACATTTAGTCACTTTTTTAAGATATGAATGTTAACGTTAAACGTTTTATTATATTTGTTTTACATTTTTTCGTGGCTGAGTTTATTTTTGCTGTTTATCGCATTCATATAGAGCAGTGTTAGAAAACTGTAACTGTTTTTTTTTTATATTTTGATTTACATTTTACATGTGATTGTTTAGCTACTTTTTAAGATTTGAGTATCAGTAATGTTACTTATTTTCTTATAGTTGTTTTTAAATGTTATGAAAATGTTTTAAATATTATTTTACTGCTTTCAGAGTACTATTTTAGTAGTTTTTTTTTAAAAATTCCTGAAAGGTTTTGTTTTTTTTTTTCCAATAAAATGTGCCCCTTTGTTGTTAAATCTTAATCTATTTCTCCAAATAAACATATTAATGTTTCCTAAGTGACAATCTGTTTTGTCCTTACTATAGTGATTAAGGTGCTTGTATTCAAATCCAGTTAGTACCTCAACAAGCATGAAATCACAGGGTGGGGTGGGGGGTGGGGTGGTAACTGGATTATTAGATGTGGATTAAAATCAGATTATATTTTTCATCACAATACCTCCGGCTAATGTTGATTTCTTTTGTGACTATTTTGTGAAAGCTACATACTGTCTCTCTGTAGAGCTCAGTAATGCGTAATGTGATTAGGGGACCAAAGTTTGTTTGCTCTCTTAAAGAGTCTGAAAGAATGTCCTTGAAACAAGCTGTCAGTGAAAGCGAGGAAAGTTTCACCTCAGGCTTTCCACATTCTCTCCTTAAGAGGCAAAAACAAAGAGGGTAAGCTGAAATAAGAACGAATGAAATGTCGGCTGTTCAGAGAAGTAGTGCAACTGACATGATTACATTAAATCACTGGGAATAATCTAAACACATACGAGTTAATGTTACTATTAAAATATGATCTTATTATTATTATTATTATTATTATTATTATTATTATTATTATTATTATTATTATTATTATTTTAAAATTGAATTAATTCAACATATTTTTTCACAGCCTTCTTTGCTCATATTGACCAAGGGTGTCAATATTAATGAAGGGCACTGTACAGTATGATCTCATTACAGTTGGCACTTACTGCATCCAAGTGTGTGCCAAAATGTTTGTATGTTGACTTGTGTAATTTTCTTTGTCCATCACGACATGCAGATATATCATAGTCTTTTGGCTCTGCCTCCCTGTTTTTGTGCCTTTAAAATAGAGGAACTGTTATTTGTAATCAGTTTCATTATTATTATTATTATTATTATAGCATGATTTCTTTCTTTTTTTTTTTTAAATAATATACTCACCAGTCTGAAATCAACGTTTTCCTGCTGTAATTCATATTTACACAACCCAAAACCAGATATTCGCAGTATTTATCCTTCACTGTTTTATTTATTTATTTTTTATGTAGTTATTTTTGCCCAAAAGCAAGGCGCGAGGACGTTTCTAAAGACGCCACCCGTGTTGCCATGCCAAACGGAGAGTCTGCGCGTGCGCGAAAGCTGCTCAGTGTCCCGGATAAGGTTGAGTCACTCGTGCTGATGTCACTCGCGCTCCTGAAAATGGCCGAGTCGGAAGAGGAGGTGGATGTCTTGGTCCAGAGAGTTGTCAAAGATATCGCTAACGCCTTTAAGAGAAATCCTGACATGTATGTATCTTTGGTTTAGTCTCTACACGTCGTTTTTTTTTCTTTTTTAAACGCTTTATATGTTTCATGTGGCTGCGCACGCGAATGCACAGTTGGCGCGTGCTAACCCTGTAAACTACTTCTTTGAGCTAGGCTCGCTAGTTTGGCTGTAGCTGTTTGGTAGACAGGTGTATCTAAGACTAGACTGTGCTAAGCTAGCTGTACACAATGAGACGCTGAAGTCTGAACTGAAGATGGACCGTGTCCTGCCTTCTGCCTTGAACTGTCTAACAAGTTATTTGTGTTTTCTTCTATAGTTATAGACACCTTAGTTTGGTGTTTAACAACTTTAAGAGACACCGACACCAGACTTGAACCGTTCCAATCAAATGTAACTCGGATTGCTTTCTGCTTTCTTGATGTCTGTCACAGTTATTTATTTATTTATTTATTTATGTGTGCACTATTAGGACTAAAGGGCATTCCTGTCATATGAATGAAATTCCTCTTTAATGTGAATTTGACCTGAGATGCTTTTCCCATAAAATATAAAGCTAAACTAACACTAAACCACTCTTGTTTTTTTTTTTTTCAGGCAACCCATATTCATGATGCTCAGTGACCCAAGTCCTCATTAGTCTCTCCCCAAGGTTGTGTGCCAGCTAGCTGATAGCACAGAGTCAGCTTTGATCTGGGTCATATATAGAAGCAGGGATGTGTCAATCCTGCTTTTTCCATTTTTGATTTAACATCGATCTTATATCGGAGCCCTGGGTACAGGTTGACAACCTTGCCGTAGCCTGGCCGAGTCTCTGCAAGCTTCTGTTGCGAAGTTACAAGAAAGATTACAGTCATATTTCCATGCTTTAAGGCAAGACAGGTCAGTCAGTCAGCATCGCACGCAGTAGAGGTCGACCGGTTGATCGGTTTTTCATGGAAAATCGGTTATCTGCAAAAATCCACACCGATAGTTTTTCCGAGTTGCATCCGTTGCTGGAGCGACTGAGAAGGGTCCGCTGTCGTTATACAGTACGAGAGCGGCCTCTAGAGTCGAAATAAAAACTACCGCTGACAAATTTTGTTGTGTTATTTGAAGTGTTTTTAATTCATTTTTGATGTCTCTATTTTTGTGTTATTTGGAGTGTTACTTTTCGGTTCAGTTTGGATGTATATCTTTTATTTACTTTAATATTTATTAATAGTTAATATATATTAATATTTACATATTTATTTCATTTTTAAAAAGGCACACTACATTCTCATGGTACGGTCGGTACTGTTTATTTTTGTAACAAAGTTCAGCAGTATTTTACTTTGAGTGTTTTCATTCACCCAGTTTTAAAAACTATCGGTTGATTAATCGGTTATCGGCAGGTACAACTTAGTTATCGGTACCAATAAAAATCCACCATCAGTCGACGTCTAGCATGCAGTCACAGCTATAAAATACTTCAATGGGTCAGATCGCAAAATATGTTAAATCCGATCTGATGCTGGTCCGGCGTTTCAGGCTAGTATTGATGTTTTGAAGTGTTTCCAGCTTGAATAAAGCAGCCCTCTGTCTGCTCTTTCTAAGGGAGCTTTCACATCTATTAATGTATTTCTCAAGTCTGAAAAACATACGGGGGGGGGGGAAGCATGCTCATAAAACTTCTTCATTTATTGTCAGAAATATGGAGGTGGTAAAGTAAGCAAATCTTTGCCAAGTGCATGTATCTTCAAAAATCACCTGAAGAAGGAGAGAAGACAGGGCTGAATAAATAAATAGATAATTGTGCAAATAACTAGTTTAAAATGGTTTGTGTATTGAATCCGGCGTCTGTCGGTTCAGACATTCAGTACACATGGCATTTCTGTAGCACTACATCTCTGTCCTTCGGAGAAGTTTGCTCCTCATGGCTCTCTATGAAAAAAGGTTGCACGCATCCCATAATACGTTTTATTCCCTTCCTGCAGTTGGATGGATTCAGAGTTGAATCACTTTCTCATTGAAAATGAACCACGCTTGAGTTCACTTGTAACCGGCCTGTGACCACCTCGCTCAGACGTGCAGATTATTATTATATTGTGGTCCGCATCCTTGTACGAGGATGGCTCGATTTAAACAGACGAAATGCTGCGTAAGTGAAGGCACCCTAAAACATTTCTCCATGTTTGACACTTTGTTTTATTTTGATTGTAGAGATGAGATTGGACTCATACCATGCCCGGAGGCTAGGTACAACAGAAGCCCAATCGTTTTGGTGGAGAATAAGCTTGGGGTGGAAAGCTGGTGTGTGAAGTTCCTACTGCCCTACGTGCACAACAAGCTGCTGCTCTATCGGCAACGCAAGCAGTGGCTGGACCGTGAGGGTAAGGCCATGTCTTATTTGAATATTCCATTTCCCTTGGTCATCACACGGCAAGGTTGTGAAAACGATGATAAGAACAGTGGATCTAATCAGAGCTCTGTCTCTCCACTCAGCGCTGGTTGACATCACATCCACAGTACTGCTAATAAACCCAGACTTTACCACTGCCTGGAATGTCAGGTAATGAATCTCTTTCACCATTAACCACACTTAAAGGTTTTGAGTTAAAATGTAAAACATATATATATATATATATATACACACACACACACACTCATAGCTCATTTATGCAGTTATCAGTTACTCAGCAGCACAAAGTTATGCAGGTTACAATGTTATGCTTTTATGCAAGACTAGAAAAAGTCCATTATTTTTTAAATTAATTTTCAACTGTCCAGTTTCGATGAGTCTGTGCCAATGATAGCCTCAGATTCCTATTCTTGGCTGACAGAAGTGGAACCCGATGTGGTCTTCTGCTGTTGTAGCCCGTCCACCTCAATGTTTTGTGCATGCTGAGATGCTTTTCTAATCATCACGGCTGTAAAGAGTGATTACATGAGTTACTATATCCTTCCTGGCAGCTTGAACCAGTCTGGCCGTTTTCCTCTGACCTCTCGTATCAACAAGGCGTTTCCACACACAGAACTGTCGCTCACTCAATGTTTTTTTTGTTTTCCCACCATACTACGTAAACTCTAGAGACTGTTGTGTGTGTGTGTGTGAAAATCCCAGGAGATCAACAGTTTCTGAAATACTCAAACCAGCCCATCTGGTACCAACAACCACGCCACGGTTAAAGTCACCGAGATCACACTTTTTCTTCTTTCTGCCGATTTATGTGAACATTACCTAAAGCTCTTGACCTGCATCCGCATCGTTTTATGCATCGTCCTGCTGCCCCAAAATTTTTAATTATGACAGCCATTTAAAAAAAAAAAAACGCTCTCTTTCCTCAAATCAGACTGGTTATTTTTTCCTTCCGGTCTATTTCAGGAATGACTGCGTCACCGGCTGCTGTTTATAGAAAGTGATAACACATTCTTAAATAAAACCTGTGTTCAAGTCCTTCACCCCTGCACTGTGATATAAATATAAATGTGTTCTCCAGTTAGAGGACACGTGTCCCTCAGGTGCTGCATTTCACAGATGATGTTTTGACGCCCAGATTCCATTGACATCAGGGTTTCTGTGGGATTATTTCATATTGTCCATTAGATGGAGCTCTAGTCAGCACTCAGTTGTAAAATTCTGTGTAAAATTTTCTTCCATTTGCAGGAAGGAACTCCTTCAGTGTGGAGTGCTGAATCCAGAGAAGGACCTTTACCTGGGGAAATTAGCACTGACCAAGTATCCCAAAAGCCCAGAGACATGGATACACAGGTTAGACTGATTTTAATTCTTCATCCTCATCTGTAATGCAAGCACGTCTACAAGATTATGTCCAGATAACAATATTAATTCGGCATCATTTTACCGTATAAATTCCTGACCCAGTTAAAGCAGCACCTGCAGCCATCCCTCAGCCATACGCTTTCCCTGTGTGCACCTCAATCAGGTCAGATGAGCAGATCGTTAAAATATTAAGTATCTCAAAATAAGTTATTCAGTCCTGCATCCTGGCATGGACCCACAGGCATGCAGTTTTCAAAGTGTCATTAGAATACATTTTTCACTCCATCACCTCAGATTTTTTGAGCAGGTGCCCACGGATTCTCTTCTGCTCTGGATTGTGGGTGGGAGGTGTATCACCTTGACTTTCTGGTTCCCTGGCACAAGCGTAAATATATTGCTTGAGGTTTAAGGAGTTTTAAAGGGATTTAAGACCAGCAGAAGCTCAGAGGTGATGGGCCGGTCAGCTGACAGAGCGCTGCTATTGGGCCCTTGAGCAGGAAGCTTAACTCTCAGGGGCTCAGTTCTGTGCTTGACTTGTATTCTGCCTCACTTGGAAGTGGTTTTGGGCCGAAACATCTGCGAAATGAATAAAAATCTAGAATGTAGGTCACATCTGTTTAATATTACATTGAGGATAATAGATGGTGGTGCAATGCTTAAAAAAGAAAAATGATTATTGTAATATAATTTCTATTAATAATATAAATAAGAATATTATTCTATATAATCCTTCACTGTACACGTTAAAGCACAATTTAAATTGTGCTATAATTTAAGATAAGTGATGGGTGTGACGACGTTTGTGCTTAAAAGAAAACGCTCATTTATGCTCCCATCAAGCCCATAGATATAGCAAACCATTTTCATGTCCAAGATCAAACCCATGTTCTTGAAAACACTACGCTCCAACTGTGTTAAAATGACACACACAAAGTTACTGAGGCAGCCTTTTCTTGCCAACATGCTGCCTCGATCTAGCTTGTTTGGAACGGGCAATTAAAATAGATAGGAAATTAAGAAAAAAGAGATGCATAGCTGAGAAGTTTTAATACAGTATGTACGAGATAGTCAGGTGTAGTAGTGGTGTTTGATTGTGTGTGTGTGTTTGTGTGTGGAAGGCGATGGGTGCTGAAGAGGTTGCAGAAGGAGCCGTGTGGAGCTGACGAGAGAAGCGACTACACTGAGCAGATACAGAGAGCCGTGCATGAGGAGATGAAGGTGTGTGCAGATGCCGCGGGCCGTTACGCCAGCAACTACAACGCCTGGTCGCACCGTATCTGGGTCCTGCAGCACATGGCCACAGGCAATCTGAAGGTAGATTGGGCAAACTGTGTGTGTGCTTCTTACTTTACAGTTGGCACAAGATGTGTTTACTGTATATTTAATGTAGATGAACATTATCGTACTGAGACTAACACAATGATTGTACATTAATTAGTTGTGAGGATTGGAAATGGTTTGAGCACGGTGTTTTCTGCTGTGTTTTATGGTTTTTTTTTTTTTTTTGTTCCTTAATAAACAACAATGTGAAATATTTTTCATTTTATATGGCCATGTTAATGCCTGGATGTGCTGCCTTGCACTTTCTGAAGTCTCATTTGGTCATTACAATGACCTAAAGTGTTTTCTTACATTGGAGTAGACATAATACATAGGAAAATGTTTCCCTGATGCACAGTATATATATGATATGTTAATATGATTATATACGCTTGCTAACAAACTGGCAACAGAACAGTTAACAAAACTGTTAAGTTGTTTTCTATAATGCCTCTGCAACTAGGTGGTGGTAGCATTATGTTTTCGGGTTGTCCATTTCACTGTGCGTCCTTCAGTCCGTGACTCTCATCAGCACGATGTCTCATGAACGAGTGGTTGCATGTTTTTAGGGTTTATATGGAATTATCACTGTAACCAGCAGATGAACTGATTAATTTGTGGAATTGATGAAAAAATGTTCAAGGTCACATCACGGTCAAAAGTCTGAAATAGTTTTCCTTCCTATCGTTAGTATATTTTAGGGGTGTTGGAGGCATACAAATTAGTAACAAGAAGTACTAGGCTTGTTGGTGGGGGAGGCATTAAATCAAACTGACACTAAAACTGCCAATTTATCATGATATTGATATTGTATCATATTCATATTACCCAGCCCTAGCTGGAACTGACTGATCTTCAGTTGCATTGACTATTTGACCATTTTTTTCTGTATGCACTCTTAATGGGAATATAAATTAAGCAACAGTAGAAAGCCCGTGAGCTCAAACTAAACAAAGCGTGTGGCTACTAATGAGCCACATAACCATAAGCAACTCTACAGCATTTTAATGGTAATTGGTTAATAGGGAGGGCAGTAATGATGCTGTCAGCTATCTGTCTCTTTAGTAATAGGGACTTGTTTAGGAGTCTTTGTCTTGGTTTATACATGTTTGTGTATTTATATCATTAAAGGTCAAGTCTGTTCAGGTGATTTAGTTTCATTTCGACCCGTAGTGACCCCAAACTTTCTCTTAATGGTATGTATTAGTAGCACGTTTGCGCTTTCCCTGTGCAGATTCTTCATGATGAACTCTCCTCCACGAGACTCTGGGTGTCCGTGCACGTGTCCGACCACAGCGGCTTTCACTACCGCCAGTTCCTGCTCAAGGCACTCCTAGCTGAGCTGGGCCAGGCCCAGCAGCCTAACGGAGGAGGCTCAGCGGACGAGCCACACACCGATGCCGTCCCACAGCTTTTCCACGACGAGCTAGAGCTCTGCACTGACCTCATCGAGTCATACCCAGGGCACGAGACCCTGTGGTGCCACAGGTGAGGGCATATGGCACACTTTTCTCACTTTTTACATCCAGACAGCAGAACTGCCAATGTGCATTTTGCATAGTTGCTCTGTATTTTAACATGTGAGTACCCTACTATGCATTATCACTCAAAAATACACCAAAAGATATTTTTCCCCAAAAGATGACCCAATTAGCATATGAATCTGGAATGACCGACAGGCATTTTGAAGTTTATTCAGTGTTGAAACAACGTTGAGTCGATTTGCAAAATTGAAACCAGATTCCACGGTGACTCAACCTTGATCCATGACCTCGACTCACTCGTGAATAAATATTGAAATGCCGGGTGGGTTTGATATTAACGGGCACCCCTGGAAGCCCCGCCCCCTTCCACCATCTCACAACAGTAATGGTTTTTCCTGGTGCTCTTGTCTGAACTCGATTTAACCTATTGAAAGATGGGGGGGGGGTTTGTTTGTTTTTTGAGTTCAATAACGTGAAATAAAATCAATGTCTGTTTAACTTGGATGACATTAGACAAGTATATAAACGTTAGTCAACTATATTAAGGAAACGATCATCTAAAAATGGTAAACATTGTTATGATGATGAAGCTATGTTACTCTTTCACTTCCACAAACCTTAGTTAATGTGTGAAACAGCTTTTTCCACATGAAGAATCCACAAACTTTCACTCATTAGGAATGTTTTTAATGATTTAATCTGCTTCAAGTTCAACACATTTCCAGCTGTCTACAGATTTACCATACATGCTCCCTATGTATTGCACTATATGCCCAACAGAAACAACATAAAAGTGACACCAATAAGTATCTGTTACATTGTTAACTACTTGCATGTAATATTACTTTTAAGGCACATATTTGATACAAATTTTAAAAAATTTGGCATTAATGATGTCTTTAATTTATTTGCCTATATATAATGAATTCAAATAGTATTCCAATGAAATGTGTTATGATATTTTATTAGTTATTATTTAATGCTGTGTTTTATTTGGTGCTAACAATGGAGTTGCTTGTATCCTTTCTTTCCCAAAATGTGCAGCCTGTTTGTATCTTATTCTAAATTTAGTCATTTATTTTTAGGTACTAATATTTGTAGATCATGTTCCTAGATTGCAACGTCCATACAACCCAGAGGTTAATGAGAGCGAGAAATGGTCTCCCTTTAAATCATTGTAGCTTGAATGAGAGTCTGTTCACTCAGTGTAGAGGTTTTATTACATGTCCTTGGAGTGCTGCTGGGATACAGATAGGTGAGAAATTACAGGAAAAATGATCGATGGGTTGAGATCTGACGACTGTGAAGTGTATGATTTTAAATACTTTTCTCACGTTAAATCATTCAGTGAGCCTTCCTTCCCTGTGGTCATCCTGGAATCATAGGATAAAGGTGATCAGTCGGAATAACCTTGTATTGATTCGCAGTGACCTTTCCATCTAAAGCAGTATACTTCATACAGCATAACAAAGCCACTGTTTATTTTTCTCTTCTTTGTCTCCAATCTGCACGTTTAAGTCTTATTTGAGGATTTGTCTTGTTTTCTAAATCTGTACCAGTTATGTGGCTTAGCGCATTACCTACAGTTCCATTCAGTGGATCTGTTTATTAACCTCCATCTGGATTTGCAATGAGTGAGAATGTGTTTTCCAGCTGCGTGCTTGAGCTCTGTGTGTGCTGTGCAATGCGCGAGTGCTGTGACTTTGTCTCCACTAGGTTGTCCTTGGCCTTCTGCTAGACTGGCCTGATGTGTTTATAGTACAGTGTTATAGTTTGATGGATGATCCTGTGCTGCAGAACCATAGGTCACTGAGGAGAATTCTCTCTCTCCCTCCCTCTCTCTCTCTCTCATGCTCTCTGGGGCTTTGGGAAGAGAGCAGGTGCTTGGTAAAAAATTTTTATACCTCTTCAGCTTCTGCTGTCAGTTTGCACTTATTCACAGTGCTGTTGCTACTGTGGTTACACTGTTTCTGCTGTCTTTATTTTTAAATGTTTTCAATGCAATACTCCAGCATTTTTAACCTGCTCTCAACTTACTGTGTCTCTGTGTGATTACCACAGACAATTTCAACGTGTTTTTTTTTTTTTTTTCTTTCCCCTCCCCGAAATAAACTGACTGCTGCTGTTTTATTTTATCCGCACACCTCTTATATTGGGCAGTTGTTGAGGTTAATATCTATGAGGAAATTATTTTATTTAGGAGACCTTGCTTTGACTGTCTGCCTGCAAAAGATTGTGACATACAAACTCTAAAACCTTGCTAGTTAAATGTGCTTTTCTCATGATTTGGTTAGTTACACGCCATAGCCAGACACAGCACCATCGCATCATCATCATCATCATCATCATCAAAACAGAGAAGAGCGCTTAAAAGCTCTGTACAGATTACAGCAAAGTTTTAAAATGTTTAAATGACCTAATTAAAAAGACATTAATAACAAGAAACTTATTCAACAGAACAGAACTGGCTGAATTAATCAGAGATTATTTCTCCACCAGTGTCGGCATGGACAAAGATGAGTTGAGCGAAGAGACGATGATGGGGCTCGTGTTTAAATGCTGCGAGTGACTTTTAAATCAGCCGAGGAGACTGATGTGAATGGTCCTGATAATCAAATTGAGAACTCGCTCTCCATTGTAAACTTATAATTCTATCAAATTCGGCAGTGATGTTCATCCATCGGTAGACCCGGTTATAAATATAGAAGTAGGCGGTGCGTCTTAAAGATAATTTTATCTCTTTAACTTTTGGGGGTAATCAGATTTTAATGTTAGAAATTTACTATACGACTATATCTAGTGCGAAGGGTTTTCCCAGATCGCCACGCATTCTGTTTAATCCCATAAGCCTTTGCTATTAAATAGCAAGTAACCTGTATAATGGAATGATGCATCTGTCCACACGTCTCAGACTGAAGTGTTTATTTCTTCCCTCAAACAGACGGCACGTGTTCTATCTGTGGCACCATTGGCGGAATCACAGTCAAGAGCAGGGTCCTCTATCTCCAGGCCACGCCCACACTCTCGTCAATGACTCTTCAGACCCCAGTGACAAAGGCAGGAGCTCCCAGGCCATGGACGTTGACTGTACACTAGAGGGCAGTAAGCACGGAGGCTACACACAGGACAGCAAACGACTGAAGCGAGGGCCACCCTGCCCCACGCTCATTTCTGAACACACATTCATCTCGCGTATCCTGAGCAGCTGCAGGAACCCTGAACAGGGCCGTTTCGCCAACGCATACAGGAAGTGGCTGGACTCTGTTATAGGTCAGTAGCTCAAGATGTACTCCGCCCACATGGAAATGGGCAAGGTTTGATAGAACAACTTTTATTTGTTTGGGCACCATTCACTCACGTCCTGCACAACTGAAGAAGGCCAGACTGTCGGAGAAGATCTACAAGTGAATTCCCCTTCATGATGAAAACCAAGTGATGAGCCATGGCAGAGTAATGCTGGCCTGCAGTATCTGCTTTTGTTCAGGTACTTGATATCTCAGGTCTGGTTATTTATTTTTTTTTTGTATTTTTTTTTTTTCTCAGTAATTTGAAACTTTTTATATTGTTTATTTTCTAAGGTTTTCTTGTTTTGGGTTTTTTTTTTTTTTGGTTTGTTTGTTTGTTTGTTTGTTTTTGCACAATTTAAACGAGTGCAGGACGTCTTCATGATGCCGCCTTCAGTTGTGCGCTTCCTGTCAAGAGACTTAAGTGCACACATTGGAGCTCAGACTGATCCTATCCCACTTCCTTCTGTTTCATTAAGAGCAGACAGGCTTTGGTTACTTGTCTACCTGTTTATTTGCTCTTTAAACTTTTGTACAGGTCTAAACGAATTTCAGAGCACTTTGCTCCAGTTAATGATGTAAGCACAATCACCGAGTTTCTCAGAAACATTAAAAACACGGTAGGCTGAGCCATTTGGGATCAATATTTATTAATACTTTTAATACGTCTCTAATAATACACAACGGAAAGGGGTCTTGTTTGTGCAGTTTATAGGTTTATTTCACTTCTTATGTAATGGTATAGCAGTGGCTCAGGCTTCACAATTAACTCCAGAAGCACGTCGATCACACTATTAAACAAAGATCATCTAGACATAACCATTAGGTGTCATGGTGTCTGCAGAATCTCAGCGTTAAAGCACAAACGGTGTGATTTTTATTCCTTTTACGTAGCCTGGGTTTTCGTTATGAAGGGGAATTTGCAATAGAGTGCGAGCATTTCTTGATTCGTCAGCCCGTGAGGACGGTGTCGTGATTTTAGAATCAGTACAAGCTACAGAGCTGAAGTCTAACACTTGTTGAATGGTGCTAATTTTCTGCAGCCACAAAAGAAGGCTTTAACAGGCCTGGGTTGACAGATGCTGCTTCTCTTTTAACACTACTTTTGAACTATATTTATGCAAAGAACTGATAAAAAGAAATTTCACCACAGGCTCACTCATATCACAGTTTATTAAAATTAAACGCTTCGGCCGGGTTTACACTGTACGATTTTTGGCCCGGTTTTCTTTGGTCGTGAGTTGAGGTCTGTGATGATGTTCTCACAGGCAGGTGATTCAGTTCCGACTGTCGGTTCCTAAGACAGTCGACAAAAAAAAAAAAGAAGTTCAGGCAGTGTCAGAAATGTGTAAATATAAAATCTCAGAGTGTGACTGCTGCTACAACAACGCTCATCTCAAATCCACCAATAGGATTGTAGCATAGGATTATGGGAAACTCACTGGACAGCTACGAATGCAGTAGTAGCACTGGTTACTGGCAAAACATGAACAAAACATGATCATGGACAAAAAAAAATTGTCCTTATTACCTCAAGATTACATCGAAGACTGTTTGTTTATGCAAGCCAGGATCGCACCGATTGATGGCGTAAGCAGAAATTTTCTGCTGTCGCAGGTCTTTTTAGGGCGTCTTCATCGTATACACTGACACGAAGAACACATCATCACAGTCAGTCGTAGAATCCAACCAAGATGTTAATGGGATCATTCATTCATTCATTCATTCATTCATACGGCGTGTCTTGGTATAATCTTCACAAACCGCCGAACTCGCACAATGTAAACCCGGGTTTAGACAGTCGTGCTCGATCTAGCTGTGCGTTAGAAATTCCTGGCATCTTATAACCCTTGAAATAGATCAATCTTGTAAAGCAGAAGTGATCTATGGCACATTTTTGTCTAGGTTTGTTTGTAGGAAAGCGTACGCTTCTGTCATTTTCAGATGTACTATACTATCTTTTTACACATCATCAAAACTATATACTAGTAAGAGAATGAATTTATATCGACAGTTAAAACACATTTAAGTTCTTAAACATATCTAGAACCCCTTTAGGTTTGTTCCTCAGATACAACTCGTGTCTGATTAAAAATAATACTCTGGCTAATCCAAACTGACATTGTAATTTAGCTAAAACTAGACTAGGTTTTTCAGTTTTGTGTACAATATAATGTGCAGCTTGTCTTAGGAAATGATCTTTGCGCAGTTGCACAGTGACAATACGAAATGAAGTGTTCCATTTCCACATCTGTATAGTGATCAAACAAATTTATCTAGGGCTATTTACTTTTTTGTTTGTTTGTTTTTGGGTTTGTTTGTTTTTTTGGCCCAGCCTGGAGTGTTTTTCTCGCACCACGTTGCTCTGGGGTGCAGTAGCTTGGCAATAAAGCCCATTCTTCCTTCACTCTACAACCAAATGCATTGAAAGGTAGACTGTCATTATAACGACGTTCATCCTATAATTCTTGGTTCTGTTCTCTGAACCTAGAAAATGTTCCTGTCAATAAAGTACAGGATGTAAAGATGTACAGGATTATTTTCTAGTTGGTAAAAGGATGCTTTTAATGCCCTCACTGACCACTTTATTAGGACCCAATCATGTAGCAGTAGCACAGAAACTCCATAAACTCATGGAGATACAGATTAAGAGCTTAATTTAATATTTACCTCCAACTTCAGAACCGGGGAAAACGTGTGATCTCTGTGACTTTGACCGTGGCGTGGTTGTTGGTGCCATAGGGGCTGGTTTGAGTATTTCAGAAACTGCTGATCTTCTGAGATTTTCACACACAACAGTCTCTAGAGTTTATATAGAATGGTGCGCAAAACAAAAAACATCCAGTGAGCAGCAGCCATCCCATCGTCTGGTCTTTTTCCAGCCTTCAGTTGTCCAGTTTCGGTAAGCCTGTGCTCACCGTAGCTTCGGGTCCCTGTTCTTGGCTGACAGGAGTGGGGCCCCATGTGGTCTTTTGCTGTTGTAGCTTATCAGCCTCAAGCTTCGATGTGTTTGTTCTGGGATGCGTCTCAGCTCTCCATGCTTGTAAAGGGTGATTGTTTGAGTTATCGTGGCCTTCCTGTCAGCTCGAACCAGTCTTATCCATTCACCTCTATCCTCTCTCATCAACGAGGCGTTTCCGCCCACAGAACTGCCAACCACAGGATGTCTTTTTGCGCCATTCTGTGTAAACTCTAGAGACTTTCCTGCATGAAAATCCCAGGAGAGCAACAGTTTCTGAAATACTCAAACCAGTCCACCTGGCACAAGCAGCCTACTCACTGAGATCACGTATTATCTCCGTTCTCCATGTTTGGTGCGAAGCTCTTGACTTGTATCTGTGTGATTTAACTCATTGCGCTGCTGTCACATTGGATCGGACAACTGCATCAATGACCAAGTGCACGTGTGTTCCTAATAAAGCGGTAAGTGAGTGTATAATCAGTCCTTGGTTACACTAAACGCTAATTATAAATACTGACTTCTATACAGTCCCTTTACACTGTGGTAAGATGTACTTACCTGAACTGATTCTTGGTACATGTCTGTTACTTGTAGCAGTTTTCATATTTGTTGTAAAGTAAGCTGCCATTTCTGTTACTTGTTCGGAGATTACTGGAAACAAATATGCCTTTGTGATGTTTTTTTTTTCTGCTTCCATGGTCCAAAGTGGCACAAGGAAAGGAGAAAAATAGTTTTTCCTTCCGTGCACTTTCGCATTTTGTGCTACTGCTGTACAACTTCTGCCACTAAACCAACTACCTGCTGAACCAGAGCCATCATGCAGTCTTATGTCATCAGGAGAAAAGTTAGTGTTTCTGAAAATCGCGTCTTATCTTTTTAGGGCTTTGACCATAAATCTAGCCTGAAGTGTATTCATTACCGTTTGTCTTAAATAAACTGATGTTCATATTACTTTTCTTTCTCATATCATGACTGTGTATTAACTGCCTGTTTTGCCATAACCTATACAACATGACCTGAATGGCGCTGTTGCATCTATGCAGATACAGTCTCCCAATTTTCATCAAGGTTTAGGAAGGGGAAATGTAATTTTGTAGTGCTTTTGTTCCTTCTCACATATTTCTAGGTAAGTTTACATAAGGTACTGTAGGTTGCTAACAAATCTAGCATTTTGTCTGTGTTATATATTTATTTGTAGATTAAAAAGACTTGTATCCACAGTAATTGTTTTTGTCGGTTGCCTACCACATGAAATAAAGAAAATTTAAAAAAAACAAAACAAAACGTAATTGCATTCTTTTTCACCGTTTTTTCAAAGTTATAACTCAAAAGTCCCTTGTCTTATCCGCTCTACATCAAGATATATAATAGGATTAAATTAGCTGTGGATTAGAGCATCTCCTGTGTTCACATTTTAAAACAATCGATTAGAGAGGTTTATTTCAGCTTTAATTCACAATATCAGAATTCAAGTGGGTCAGAAACTTTACATACAATCTCCTTAAACAACCTGGAATATCCGCGAAATTGATGTAATGACCTTTAGAAGCGTCCGATTGGCCAGTTGACGTAATTAGGAGTTAATAAACGCGTTATTAACACCCGTGGCTGTATTTTAGAGACTCTAGCCATTTCTCAATATGGCTGTGTTCTTATGCGATCTTGTGGACTCGTTCTACATCATCGTCCACTGCCGAAGTTCAATTCCAATGCTCGCGAGTATAAGAACGCAAGTATCGAGGACGCATGAAATTACCCGGATGCGTTCTTGGTACCGAGGACGCGTCGGACGCAGGCCTGAGCGCACCGAACCAGCTTGAGGTCCCAGAGATCACTGCGGCAAAACAACGGCGGATGACGGAAGCCTGATCCACACCTGTAGTTTTAACATCCTTTTAATGACGATAATCTAAATTAATCTAAATATGCAGCTAAAAAGTATGATTTTGATATATGATTCAGATTGAGATGCAGATGAGGTTGTTGAAAAGTCGAATTCATCCCTCAGAAGTATTTTAATTAAACGGTAAACTCGTCAGCTTAGTTTTTAGTTAACGTGAGGTCGCAGTTGAAAACACAGAGCTTACTACATTAAAACATGTTAATTAACTTCTGGTTCATCAGCCAGTTAACATTAAATCTATTAACCAGCTGAAACCTGTTACTTTTGGACGTGGAGATTTTGGAATCTCGACATCCCAACATTTTGGAAGAGATGTACTAGAATTACACGTTACTACTAGAAATGTGCTGGGACGGCCCATTGCGTAACAGGAAGATCGCAGCGCATCTCAATTCACACAGAGATGCGTTCTATGTCCTCCGGTTCTTCCGAGTTTGTTCTTCCAAGGTAGCCTGGCGAGACCGGCCTTCGTGGGAACGCAAGTTCTTAGAATTGAGAAACCGCCAGCGCCTTTTTGCACTTGGTACCAAGGGAAAGTCCAAGCAAATCCAAGCCAAGCCCAAAGTATGTACGTCCACCATGAAGAGAGTCCTACGTTGACATGGCTTCATCGTGCAAGGAAGAAGACCCTACTCCAAGACTGTCATAAAAAAGGGCAGCAGGAAGAGTTTAATGCTTGTAGCAAGTTTCCTGATTGGTTATTATAATCATTGCCAATTCCCACACACTAGCTATTCCTTCCCTATCACACGACAGCTAACAAACGGGAGGTGCTCGGATGTCTTCCTACGAGACACGGTCTGCTCACGTTGCGCCACGGGACAGTGGAATACACTCGGAGGACGCCGCCAACTACTCTCCCCTTTACACACAGGCTGTTGTCATTCTAATTAAATGGAGAGAGGAATGCCATCATCCATCTTCGCCGTCATTCTTGAATAATTGGGATTCAAACTCACATAGTACCAAAAAAGGGGCGATTCTCTTATTCGCTTTTTAAATTAAAAAGGGAAAAGTGAAATTGGACGACAAACACAATCTTTAAAGATTTATAAAAAGAATAAAAAAAGAACAGTTATGTGACATTCGTAATCATCACAGAAACTCTAATGGTTTCCACTACAAATACCATTACAAACCATCAGTCAACCATTAAAACCATTACCAAGTGTCAAAGGTGTTCTTTTGGCCCTCAATGGTATCTGATAGACATGACATGCCATCAATAGAAGGCAACAAATTACCAGTGGAGACCAACAGGGACCATTACAGTTTCCATTAAAACCAGTACAATTCCTATTATAACCCATTACAAATCCTATGAGAGATTCTATTGTTTTCTTTTTCAGAAGTCGCATCTCCGGGGTCGGGGGTTCGAATCCCGCCTCCGCCCTGTGTGCCCAGCTCGCTCTCCTTGTGCCTCAGGGGGTTTCCTCCGGGTTCTCCGGTTTCCTCCTCCAGTCCAAAGACGTGCGCCGTCGGTCGACCGGCGTTTCCGAATCGTCCGCAGTGTGTGCGTGTGCGATTGTGCCACGTGATGGGTTGGCGCCCTGTCCCGGGTGTGTCTCGTGTAGGATTAAGCGGTATGGAAAATGGATGAAACAGATGGACGGACGGACCTTCATAAAAAGCGTCATAAATTTGAACCGCTTTCCTTGTTGAGCAGGTGAAGACACTCATTAGTGAGGCGACGTCTGTTAAGAAAGATTACACTTCGGGACCATTGAGAAAGAGATGCATTGTATACGATATGTATATAATATTTTATTTGAAATCGTAATAATCCCCAGTGTACAGTACGACACGGCTTTTCCGTATGGATCGAGTCGGAGGCTTGTGGCGTCACGTTGCTCCGCCCACCAAGCCGTCAGTCTAAGCGCGAGACCAGGGACGGAGGAAGATGGTGGTGGAGTCGGGCGGGGCTCGTGTTCCGTTACACTGCTGAAATAACACGCAGCCGAGCACAGGTGAGAGATGCTACTGATTATACGTGTGTGTGTGTGTGTGTGTGTGTGTGTGTGTGTTTGTTAGCTTCGTATATGTGTGTTTGAATAACAGCGCGTGCACAACGAGGAACCTGTAGGGGAAAAAAAAGGGAAACATGATGTCCACTCTCTCTCTCTCTCTCTCTCTCTCTCTCTCTGTGTGGATGAGGATTAGTTTTAATTAGCAGCTGTTACACAGTCGCGCGCGCAGCGGTCATGTAGCTGACGATGTAAACAAAAGGAGAATCCTTGTGAATTGCAGCTCCTACTTTATTTCTCACAGGGAGCGACTGTAATGCGGATGAGTTCCGAATGAGGCCCAAAATATTCGGCATGACCGGAACTTTCTACTGCCACGAATGTTGCATGAAAAAGCGACCGCAGTAAAGAGTAGGCTTAATCATGAAGCTAAACTTTGTGTGTCTGCGCGTGATTTGCGCAGTCGGGCTGCGCAGTGCTGGAGTCAGAGGCTGAGAAATCATTCGTCATTCATGCACAAATCAAGCTTTGATTTAAGATTAAGATTGCTAGGAAACGAGGATGAAGCAGTAGTCTTATGGTTTGTTTGTTTGTTTGTTTGTTTTTGGATGTCCACTAGCTTTGAATGGCGTCCATAGCCTCTGGATCTGAGTGTGTTTTTTGTGCAGGAACCGGTGTGATCACCATTCACCGTGAATCGGAAATCCTGCCAAAGCACAGATCCTTGAGATCTCGTTACGCAGACGTGTGTGTGTGTGTGTGTGTGTGTGTGTGTTCCCGAAGCCGGATGGAGCATCAGTCGCTATCCTCACCCTGATTGCTGATGCTGATGCTGATGATGATGCTGATGATGGACATGCAGCTACACGACAACACCGCGTTAGGAACAGTCTATTTTTACATGCGTCTAGGTCATTTTTTTTGTTTTTTATTGCTTTATATATACACCAGCTCTTGATGTGTCTTTTCCTGACAGTGCACAGGGGGCTCATGTCGCAGTAAGAAATTATTCAGCAAGGGTTATGTGGTGCAGATGTACTGTAGGCTTAGATGTACTGTAGGCTTAGACCCGCCCTTTGCTAACTTAGATCTCAATCACCACTAAAGCTTCTGATTCCAACAGGCTTTGTGTGAATAAATGTATATTCTGGTGGAGATGAGTGGAATTGAACACCACTGACATATTTCGCTCCGCTACATCTTTTATAGCAGACAGCTTCAAGGAGTTTTACGGTGTCACAAAGCAGCTTTACCGAAATCCGGCTGTAGCTTTATATTTAGATCTGTAATGAGCAGTCCGGATGCAACAGTGGAAAGGAAAAAAGCTCCCCGAGACAGACCGAAACCTTCAGAGGAACTCAGTCAGACTCCGAGTGACACCGGAATAGTATAGGATTATGAATCCATCCATCCGTTTTCCATACCGCTTATCCTACACAGGGTTGCGGGGAGCCTGGAGCCTATCCCAGGGAACTCCGGGCACAAGGTGGGGGACACCCTGGACGTCAACCCGTGGCAGGGCACAGTCGCGCGCACACGTTCACACACTACGGACGATTTGGAAACACTAATCAGCCGACAGCGCATGTGTCCTGACTAGAGGAAGAAACCCCCCGAAGCACATGTGGAGAACGTGCAAACTCCTCCCCGAACCCTGGAGGTGCGAGGCAAGCGTGCGAACCGCTATATAGGATTATAAATCGTTACTCTTAAACAACCGTATACTATAAATTCAAACAGTAGGAAGTGTATTGAAAGGATATTCATGATGTGCGTAACAGTCTTGAAGATTACAGCAGCAGTGCAGGGAAAAAATATACAGTATCCAGGTGACATTATCCAAACATGAGGCTTGGTCATCGACTGTTTTTTTGGAAAGCATTAGAGTGTCCATGTGGGACAGTCCATCAGAGAGTGGGCAACAAGTGCAGAAGAAGGACGAGGCAGGTCCAGAGAGCGAGAAGAGTGTCCGGATCAGCCATCAAAGTGATTACTGTGCTTGTAAAACATGGTAAAGGACTTAAGGGTTTTATAACTACGTTCAGTTTCAGGTACCACAAGAAGAATAGAAACACTTCAGCAACGTCACACCCTTGGATTTGTTTGAATATGGAATTATGAGCATGACATTGTTCTTTAATTATTATCTCCATGAGATGGGATTCAAGCTTCCCAAGGCCACGCAAACATTAACCCGGATACATCTGGAAACCCATCTTTCTCTCTACGTTTACAACGAGACGAAAACGCTCTCCAAAGTGGATAAAAACAGACTGAGGTCATAAACGATGCCGCGTTTTTAGTCATGTGACCCGTTCGACTCGAAATGAACAAGCCGGCGGACTTGTTGTGGCTCCTGTACAGTCCGATAGCATTGTAAAAGATTAAGGTCACTTTGTACAACCTTCAGATTGCATTTCTTTGAGTGAACGGCCGCTGGAAATGGCGCAGGCCAAAGCTTCGTAGGTTTTGTATGCGTACGCAGTATAAGGATGTAAGCGTTTCCAGACGTTTCAGTGCGGACGTTTGAAAACGATTTGAAAATCAGTTAGTCTGCAGTGTGTAGTATTAACCACAACATTCAAATGAGCACGTGACAGTAAATTAGCCCCAAGTGACTTGCTTTATAAGATTACACATGTTCTGTTCTTTAGCTCTTAGCATTAGACAGAGATGTTAGTACAGCTGCTGGAGAATGTCGCATTGTTCCATGTCTGGTTTATATCCTGTGGAAACATGAGAGCTGATTTTTAACTCGCCAAATTAAATTTTAAACAGTGGAACTTTTCTTTAAAGAGCTCATAATGGAAACTTTAAATAATTTTTTCCCCCCTGACGTCCACTTTTAAGTTATAATTTTAATTATTAGGAAACGTACTCCACCGAGTTTCATAAGTCATAAACCTACTGTCTCAGGGTCATTAAAAAAAACTTTTTTATCTGGAAAATATGCTGTACATACAGTGGAGTTTTTCATCATTCTTAATATAATGCCAGTAGTTTCTGTATGCACTGTGTACACTGGGTGAGGTATGATACAATTTTGTCTACGTACTATGTTGAACTTAAAAACTTTTGCACAATGTGAACCCTTTAAGCTAATAGTTGACTAATGAATAGACGAAGTAGCTGAAAAGAAAAATTGCACGTGAAATTATTATCCATTTAAAAAATAAATAAATAAATTCTTAACTTGCCTTGAAAGCTAAAAGGTGAGTAAAGGATTAAGACTTGGACAACACTGTTCACTGTCAAGTCTGGCTTATATAATATAATATAATATAATATAATATAATATAATATTCCTATTTTAGTATGGTCTCAGTTAATATCTCTCAGTACAGTCTGATCAGTGAGTACGGGTTTCATGAGAAATGCAAAACTTGATAGTAGACGAATGTAGACTCAAGGGTAGTGCGCCAAAAGTATTATTTACATGTACTGTATATTGACAGTACGCTGTGTTTTGACGAGTTTTCCCACCTCCATATATCGATCCTGCGATCATTCAATAAGCAAATGTTGATATACTTCATATCAGTGCTGAAATCAGTGTCCACTGGATGTGAACAGTTATCCTCATCAAATGCTTATCTGTTTTTTGACAGTTCTGCTGTCTGTAGGGCAAAGCACGGTTCAATAAATCAATCCAGCGAATGGACGAATAGGAGTAAACAAGTGTGAATATAATTATTCCCAGTAGAATTCAGGCTGTTTAGGGGGGGGAAAAAAAAACAAGTTAAGAATGATATTTAATGATATTTTCAAACAACGTCTTTGGAAATATCCTCGATATAATATTGTGCATTATATGCATTTGCTGTTCAGTATTACAGCTGTTTAAGAAAAAAAAATGAAGGGCAATTTAGTACCGAGTCGAACTCCACTTCCTCCTGGAGAAATATCGATTCTCCTGCCTAGTCACTTTGAAGCTGAAATGCATCAGCGATGATTTTATTTCACCACTTTTCAGTCAGTGCATTAAATGACAACCGTCTGACATCGAGACATTTCCTGAATGCACCTGAAGCCTTATCTTGCGCATTCCTTTCCTTTTTAATCTGAGATCAGGTTTAATTTGCATGTGGTCCTTGGAGAAATCAAGTCTGAAAGCCTTCTTTTTCTCATGTTTGCCTTTCAATTCGACTCCACATCGATTTCTCGTCCGCACTCCCGTGGCGTGGCAGCCCACAATTATACGTCTGGAAGGCAGGTGACATGGCCGTCTGTACCGCAGGGTGTTTGCCGAGGTCGTGAGCTTTCTGCTCAGTCCCACCGGCGAACGTTCCTAGGAATTTTTTTTCATGGAAGGATCAGGAGGTGATGCTCCATCGAATTTCCCTTGAGGAAGATCTTCAGTGTGATTGTTCTCTTGCCACCGCTGTCGATTTTTTGAAACGAGTTCTTGTTTGTGGATGGACTTTCTGGGCGGATGAGCAAAGATGGAAAAGTTTCCTCCCGGCTCTGCTTTTATGACCTGTAGCCATGTGGCTTAGCCGAAATAACCGGCGTAGTGCTGTGGGGGGGGCAGGGGAGTGTGAGCTTCACAGCTCATCCACGTCAAAAGATGGCAGGTTTTGACTTTTTAAAAATTAAAATTTATTTCTTCTCCTTATTATTATTATTATTATTATTATTATTATTATTATTATTTTTAGAAAGTCCTGGGCAGGGTTGCCAGGTTTTAGCAAAAATGTTGAACTCAACTACATTGCAAAAACTGCACAAAATAACCTGACCACTAACCTAAAAAATTTGGGTGTTTGAAAAAGGAGATGCATTATTATTCTTATTTTTTTTCTCCTCCGTGGTTCGCATTCACGATTTGCAGTATCTGCAATATACCATTTTAAAAATCTTCTTATGGTTTGGCTATTATCCACTCCATAATCCCCCTTATCTTCTCCCAATCTATGAAAACTATTACATTATAGACTTACACTTTCTCTTTGTTTGTCGTAGCCTATGTTTGTGGAATTTGATTAGATTTAATTCCGATGTTTCGCTTTGACACAAGATCTTGGCTAAGATTTTCAAAAAAAAAAAAAAAACCCATCGCCTGCGGACTTCCTTTTTTCCACCTGTAACCTTCTCCCAAAACTAGTCCGATTTGCTGTTGGCCCTGGCAACCCTGGTGCTGTTTGTGTTTGCGACTTCCCTCTGGAGATGTCCTTGGTTTAAACACAGTTTGTCTTTAGCAGAGATGTCAGTCCATACAGGATTTTGCAGAATTCTTTTTGTGATTGTTGCAGCCAAAATGCTTGATTTTCAATATCCGTGATGCAATTTTAAAAAAAATTTTTTACCGAAAACTACTTGAATTTCTTGCGATTGCAAGAAATAGTTCTGCGCAGTCTTTCACAGTGATGTTTGTTGGTAAATGAGACCTTTCAGCTGTACTCAATGTTTGAAGCACGTGAATCGAAGAGGGCTTTGGCTCTGGCTTTGGAACGTGCGTTATGTTGACGTCACATATGAAGCGTCTTGGCCCAAACCTGCGGGAAGGATTGCAAGCTCCTCCGAATATTGCAGAGTTTGCTTGATTCTGTATTAACTTTTGCGATGGTAAGATCCTGGAGGGATATATTAAAAAGTGGTCGCTGCTAGTCTTAAAACTAAGAAATTTTTTCTTATTTTTAAACCAGATCTTGAGTAAATGATAAAATACATATCTTAAGAAGACTGCAATCACTGAACTATTCCATCATGTGTAATTAAGGGAATACATTCTAGCAACTGTCTTGGTCTTGGGAACACAAATGGCACCAGTGTCTCTTTTCATAATGCACGTTTGCCTGGAGTCTTGAGTTTGTGCATTGCTATGAAACAGTTGTTAATAAGTCATGCCATTCGTGTGAAAAATTCAGAAGGAGTGGAAATGAATGGAGCTGGAAAATTTTTTTAAATAAAAAAGAATCTGAAATGCCAAAGTGATCCTCCATGCATTTTGCTCGCTATTCAATAATGTATAATGCGTTTAAAGTAATGCGCCATTAACCCTATTCGGACAGGATTCATTTTACAGCTCAAGTTCCATCTTTGACATGTGGCACTCTGTGATTTAATTCCCATCTTGTTTAGTAATGCCATTGATTCTCTTCCCTCTCACCTCAACACCTCTCTAGTGTTCTTTCCTCCCGGATAGATATTGCTGATTTTCCAGACAGATGATCCCCCTTGCTTTGCTATTTAGCTGTATTTAGTCCATGGATTGGACGAAACATTTTCATCAGTCACAAAATGATTGATGCTTTGGATGAGTCTCTAAAGATGTAGTTGCTGTGGGTCGTTGTCTAGGAAAAGAAAATTAAAGGTAAGCAGAAAGAAAGAGCATGATACTACAAAGCCATTATAATCACAGCTACAGTACAAATCCACACTTATGCTACAATATCACGATGATGAAAGTCTCTGAATGCGTTCTAGACTTTATAATAATAAATAACCGTGTGTGATGGGTTTGCAAAAAGAAAGAGCTTGTTATAAAATCGCTTGTCCCATGTTAATTTATAACTGTCTACACTTTTCAAAAAGGAGATCCAATATTTTATTATAGATATCATGCTGAAAAATACATCTCGTTAGGGCTATTATGGTGTGTGGAGAAAACATGCATAATTATTGTAAGTACCTGAAAAGAAATGTTACACGGGTAGTACGGGTCTGCCATACAAGGTACACCCTTATGATGTAGGGTGTGATGTGAAGGCTGCAGGCCATATTAATTTTTAAGCGAAGGCTGGTGAATTGTGTCCGCCGGCTCCAAAACGAAACCAACGAGGTGAACCGTGTGCAGTTCAATAATAACGGAGGCTATGTGTAACCTTGGACTGGTTTGTTCGTGCATTATTTGGACCTTGGACGTCGGCAGGTTGAGAACTGGGAGAAAACGGCCGAAGGAACGTGTTAGGTTTTGCTGGTGCTTTGGTCCGTGAGTCAATATCACGATCAAGGCAGGGTTTAACATGCTGATTAGATGGTGTTTTCTTCATCACAAAATCTGAATCCATCTGGATTGGATTGTTGGATCAACATGCTTTGAATGGGCCAGTGAACATCTGAAGACTTTAGAGCATCGTTAACCCAGTCAAGTGTGTCTTTGCTCCTCTCGGCTGGATTTCCATACGGTATGGAGCCGCGCCATAGTGCTTAACGTCTTAACGCTGTGTCTTACTCGCTCTAGTGCCTTGCTCACTTTGCCGCTCATCAGGATTTAGCTTCACAGAGTGGGGTTAGGCCCTGTAGAGTTATTATTGCACCTAGTGGTCAAAAACTGTGCAAGAAGTGCTAATGGAGGGCCGTTTAGGCAGGGATCACGATTTTAATGCGTGGCGTGGAGGCAACCCTCTGCTTCATGTCGGGCGGTTGCCTCAGCGGAGTGTGTTAAAATCGTGTAACGCACACCCAGCCGTGGATTATCCCGCTTATACCACCGTCACTTGCCAGCATTGAGAAGTTAAAGCTGTCATTGACGTTCCATTAATTTTCATTAGTTAGATCTAGAATTCTGTCCGCTTTAAATCATACACAGAGATAAAGTAGTGTGATAAGATTACATTTAATTGAATGAATTATAATAAATAGTTATTAGAGAGAGAGAGATGTGTGTGTGTGTGTGTGTGTGAATTACTAGCGTCTGTGCCGCGTCGCTACTAATAACGAAGCTGTGAGTTTAACCGTATGTTACTATGGTTACAGTTGTTTATAGGCAGCGCATTATTTTAGAACGGTGATTAAACTGACCGGAACTACCTGTGCATTGTACGGTTTGAACGCACACCTTCTAGCCAGTCAGAATCGAGTATTCGGACAGACCATGGTATAATTGGAATGAAATCTAATACATTTCCGCAAACAAAGGCAAAGTGTAAGTGCAGGCAGTGCCTCTATGACAGAAACATTGCTATTGAAAGATATAGTACAATGCAAAGATTGCGAGAGGGAAAGGAAGATTATGGAGTGTCCCTACATCAGAAATGTGCATGCACGACGGTGACCTTGTTTCCCATATGAAGGCTAAGAAAAAGTAGAAAAATGTGTCTCCCTATACCAGTGCCTGAATGTTTTGGTTCTTTTGTGTGGTTTTTGAGATGTAGCTGGACTGGAAGTTTTGCAGAAATCTGGCAACCCTGCTTAATGGCAAAGGGAACCTGACCTGCTGTGTCAAACACAGTTAAACAATGGTACGTAGGTATAAAACCGCTTAAAACGAACTCCTAGACTGGATGCTGGATGACTATATGTTTTGGGATTGCTCTAAAAATTCTCTAGATAGTAGTCTGGAGCATTACTCACTCACTGTGATAGTGTTTGGACTTAATTTAGTTTGAGACTATGTCATTATTAATGTCATCAAAATCTATGGTCATGCTCTCTGTAGCATGATTTGTAATACCAGTATAAAAATAGGTTAGACACAACAGCAGGTCAGAGACTGGTGGGAGAAGAGTGGTGTCAGGCTGCCTTTCGGTGCTGGTCAGAAATCAGAGTACATTTGTCGTAATGGTTTGTGGAAGAAGACCTGGATATCAGCTGGATTGTTTGAATTGAGAGGAACCAACGCATCCTCCTGGAATTGCCGGACATCCCTTCCACTCGATTAATGGCCATCTGCCTGTGCTTCATTTTGGCAACGTGTTTTGCATGCTCAGGCAAAACTGTTAACTCTATGGAAGATGCTATAAAAATCAATTTGGCCCCGTATTAAATGAGAGATTTCATTTTCTCATGCACAAAATGAAAAAGGATTCTTAATAAGGCAATTAAGACACTGCTCCGAAACAAATATAAGCAGAGGTATTGCTAAATTCAGAAAAAACAATTTGGCATTTTTGTGTCGGAGAGGCATCTCTCGGGACATCCACTGAGTTGAGGGCAGGAACCTTACGGCAGTAACAAACAACCTATCAGCTCAGAGTAAAGCAAGGCAAAGAGCATACTTTTCACAGCTGCATGATTTTTTTCTCCCACTTTTATTCAGACAAATACAGGTGTTCTACCAATATTCCACCAAATTCCACCTTGTGCCTTACCATTATGCCTTACTAAGAAATTAGTTATTGCTTATAAGCCGATTTGTATCTACCATCCATTTTCGATTCATGTATTTTTGTACAGATCAGCTCAAATCTGGCATCTTCTCTATCTAGTAAGGAACCATCATCGAAGTGTACATAATTAGATCCATGTTTAAGTAAAACTTTAACATCTGTTCAGTGGTTAGCACATTTGCCTTGCATCTCCACGGTTGGGGGTTTGAATCCCAACTCAGCCCTGTGTCCGGAGTTTGCACGTTCTCCTCGTGCTTCGGGGGTTTCCTCCGGGTACTCTGGTTTCCTCCCCCAGTCCAAAGACACGCATTCTAGGCTGATTGGCATTTCCAAATTGTCTATGGCGTGTATGTGTGTTTGTGACCTATGATGGGTTGGCACCCTGTCCAGGGTGTCCACTGCCTCATGCCCCCCGAGCTCCCTGGGATAGGCTCCAGACTCTCCGTCACCCTCTGTAGGATAGAAGATGGATGGATGGATGGATGGATGGAGTTCACCTCAAGTTTGTAAATTATTAGTTATTTTCATTTTCATTGTGTCGGTATGAAAGAAATACACCATCCGTTAAAGTTGGTTTGACATTTGGCGTTGAATGTGCATTTAATTATACACTTTGACAACAGCCCCTTATTAGTCTACAACCAGCTTCACTTAAGTCATAGTTAATGGTGGCGAGAGACTTTAAAAACCTTCTAAATAATTAATAACCTTAATCTTTAAATGAAGCGCATGCAGATAAATGCTGTTCATGGGTTCTCTTTGAACGCTGTTGGCAGCAGAGGTCAAATGTGTGGTGCGTATTAAATATAAAATCAAATTTAATACTAACCAGCGCATTCTCATTATTTCGAAATAATTAGTAGGTGGCGAAGAAATCAACGGATAACTGATGACAGATTGTGAAAAAGTGGGGGAAAAAGGCTCTTAAGCTAAAGGGATTTGTTGGAGTACAGAAGAAATAATCCATCTCAGATGCTTCTTAAGGCAGACCGTGGTCTAGGAAATACTGAGACTGTTTTAGTGAAACTGTACTAAAGAGAAAGTCCAGTGGGGCTTTTGACAGGGCTATTCAAACACCATCTGACTCACTGGCCACTGCACATATTTTGGTCATTTTCACAGCTCTAATATCAAAATGAGTGAGAGCACTAATTCCCACGGCTGATCATAGCTTTATAAAGCGTGTTGTGTTTGTGTCGTGGATTAAACCTGGTGCCAGAATGACTCTGGCTGTTCTATATAACACAGCCTGTGTTGCCTCTCTCATCATGACTTTTGTTTTTGCTCTTCCTGTGTAGAAATGGGAAGTGATTGTGTGCTACCGGAGTCAAAAGCTCACTGAAACGTTATAACTGGCACTGCTTCAATAAATGCTCTTTTTAAACCCAAACCACAGGAAGTGGCTTTTGTGCACACTAAGCTTATGTCACCGAGCTAATAAACTTTGTTTGATGTTTGATGTGAAGGCACCAAACTACAGCTCTGCACTTAATGAATGAATGAATGACCTCTCGGGCAACTGAAATGCGAATCGAAATGCCTTATATTATGCCTGTGTTTGAATGAGTTTTACTCAACATTTAGCGCTGAAGCCCCACATTCAGGAAAATAACGTAAAACTATCAAAGCAAAACACGAACGAAATCAGCGTTAAGGAGTTTGACGCCGCAGTCGCATGTCAGCAGTTTTGTATGATGTATTAAGACAATTAAATCAGTTCACTTTGTAGATTTCCGTACAGTATATATGAAAAGTATACATTTTCAGTGATCTCTCACTAGTGTGGGATTGGTAAGCATGTTTGTGTCAGAAGGACAAAGAATGTGTTTTGTCAGCTTGGGAATGAAATAAGCTCCGCCCCAGGATGAGCTGACATCACAGTGCAGCACTAGCATCTAAAGCCAGTGTTCAAGTTTTTGTCAAATATGGAGTATTACATTTGTGTAATAATACAGTTTACATTTTTCACGAAATTCGCTCTCGTTATTTATTTTCCGTTTAATTAACACCAATTTATATAATTAAGTTAATTACTAAATTCCATCAAGCCATCCATTTTCTGTACCGCTTATCCTATACAGGGTCACCGGGAGCCTGGAGCCTATCCAAGGGGACTCTGGGTACAAGGCGGGGGACACCCTTGGACGGGGTGCCAACCCATCACATGGCACAATCACACGCCCATTCACACACTACGGACATTTTGGGAATGCAAAATCAGCCTACAGGGCGAGTCTTTGGACTGGGGGAGGAAACCGGAGTACCCGGAGGAAATCCCTGAAGCACAGGGAGAACTCCACACACACACACACACGGGGCAGAGGCGGGATTCAAACCCTCAACCGTGGAGGTGTGAGGCGACCGTGCGAGCCACCATGCCCTCATTACTAAATTATAATGAATTTTTGAGACTTTTGAGTAAACATACTATTGGTTTCTGTTTACTGTGCGCATTCATGTGTAGCTTTCTGAACACTTTCAGCTTTATTAGCAGAACCGACACAGTGCGTTAATACAGAGTGTACAAGCAGCAGTACAAAGTGCTTAATGGCCGTTTGGAATAGTTCACTCTGGGTAGGTCATGCGAGTTCAGCTTGTATTTCAGATTCTGAAGCTTCGTGATTTTGTAGGGCGAACACATCACCTTCGATTCCTCACTTTTCTATCCAGTGTCACTGAACGCCGTGTGCTTATATAACTGAAGTGAGCGACAGTGTGCTATTTGTGCTGATTAATTGCTTTCTTCACTTCACTCCACTCATGATCAGCAGGGTTCGTTAAATATGCTCGGTGTGGCTCAGTGGCTTAAAAGAAAAAAAAGTTGTGTTTGCCTTCTTCTGTATTTGACATGCAAATGGTAAACACATCGGGGGTAGAAAATATTCAGAGGCACTGATGAATGAGGAAATCACGCAGCTGGTGACCGTGATGCTGTTAGCAGTGTATTAATCACATGGGCTGTCCCAAATGCGTTGCAGTATAGGTAGGAGGACAGGTATTTTTCTCTCTCTCTCTCTCTCTCTCTCTGTCTATTTTAATGATAATGTTGTCTTATAAGCATTACTCACAAAAAGTTTTCCTTTCAACCCAGTCACTTGAACACAGAGATTCATAAAAAAATAACCTTGTGTGTATGTGCGCATAGCATGCTGGGATAAATTCTTCAGTTTGCAAAGGTCGCCCCACATGATATAGCGGGTGTGTCTGGGAGACAGTGAGTGCTCTCTGGGAGCTGAGCTGGCCTCTGGCTCAGATTAGCCTTGCTTAATGTGAGGGGGATTAATGCTTTCTGTGTGTGTGTGTGTGTGTGTGTGTGTGTGTGTGTGTGTGTAGCCCTCACTGCCCCAAGACAAAGCTCTCCAGAGTAAATGGGCACATATGAGCTGTGTTAGTCCAGTCTAATGGGTGAGTTGATGGTACAGTCTGACTGAGCTGTTTGCTCTTTGATGCACTTTCTGAGCTTCGTCTAGGATTCTTAATATACACTGTTTCCATTACATAGAAGAATAAGATTGATGGAGGACGAGTATACGCTATAAACGAACAAACCCTGTTCATTGCCGTTGGTCATAAATAGAGAAGTAAGAGTGATGTTTCTCACTGCTTGCTCTGCTGTTTTGTTTGGATCAGTGCTTCGACTTCTTGCTTTCGTAGGTTGGTCAAAACATTCATTCATCCAGAGCCACCAGGCGCAAAGCAGGAATGCACACTGGATGGGACCCCAGTCTATCATAGGGTACCATGCACACACACATTCACACCTTGGGGCAATTTAGTGTAGTCGATCTACCTACCAGCATGTTTTTGTACGGCGGGAGAAAACTGGAGTACCTGGAGGAATCCCGCTCCACACTGACAGAACCCTGGGATCTGGATGGAATGGGGACTCTGGAGCAGTGAGGTGGTAACACTACCCGGAAGCAGCAAGGATCGAGAATGAAAACAAGGATTTGTTCTAAATTGGTCTATCGGCACTTTAGTTTTAAATTAGACGGCCATCTCAGACCCACGTTTTCGTGCGAAATGTGTCATGCAGTGCTTGCATTTGTACATGTAAGAGTGATTTTAATGGGGAACCAGTCGGTACAGCGGCCAAAGATGCTTGATTTTGCTGGGGGTTTTTCATTTACATTTATGGCATTTGGCAGACGCCCTTATCCAGAGCGACTTACGTTTATTTCATTTATACATCTGAGCAATTGAGGGTTAAGGGCCTTGCTCAAGGGCCCAACAGTGGTGGCTTGGCGGTGCTGGGATTTGAACTCATGACCTTACGATCAGTAGCCCGACGTCTTAACCACTGAGCTACCACTGCCCCAAAATTGTGTTTTTTTTTTTTTTGTGGAAAACTACTTGAATTGGCAAAATCGCAGTTGCACGAAATAGTTTTGCACGGTCTTTCGCAGTGATGTTTGTTGGTAAATGAGACCTTTCAGCTGTACTCATTTTCGACGCACGTGAATCGAAGAGGGCTTTGGCCGAGTGATGATGTCACACGACGCGTCTCGGCCCAGATCTGCGGAAAATCTTCTGTAATTTTGAAAAATTGCACGCTCCTCCAGAGTTTGCGGAGTTTGTGTTCATTTCTGCGATCGCGAAATCCTGGAGCGACTGCTTTAATCTAAGCCAGAGATTTGACTTTTACAGTCTCGCATTCGGCTTTGTTATCCCACCACAGTTTTCTCAGTGTCTGAATATCAAAGAACGTGCTGTACAATCACAGTCCCCTCCGAAACTATTGGGACTGCAAGGCCTACTCATTTGTTTGTGTGAAGACATTTGGGTTTGAGTTCAAAAGATGGATACAAGACAAGCTTTTATTTCCTGGTATTTACATCTATGTGTGTTAAACAACATAAAACATAGAACCTTTTGTATCAGACCACCCAATTTTGGGGTGAGCAAAAGTATAGGAACAGACCAGTCTTGACATAGACAGCTCTCTGTACATCCCAAGGAAATTGTTGGATTTTTCGACATATTTGGACAAGCAAACATTTGATCCTCTTTGAAACAGTGCCTATTAATAAAGTTGACATTTTGTAATAATTTTCACAATTTAAATGAACAAAAAACAGGTCAGTTACATGGGGAAAAAGTAAGTACACCCCTACATTTATCACACCTTCAAATCCATAAAATTAGAATCAGGTGTTCAAGATCGCGCCAGAACGCCCACCACACACCAGCTATTGGTGGAGAGAAGAGTGATGTAGCCAATTCAGGGATGGAGATTATTAGGGGGCCATGATAGATAAGGGTCAATGGGGGAATTTCGTCAGGACACTGGGGGTTATGCCCCTGCTCTTTTACGAGAAGTGTCCTGGGATTTTTAATGACCACAGAGAGTCAGGACCTCGGTTTAACGTCTCACCCGAAAGACGGTGCTGTTTTTACAGTATACTGTCCCCGTCACTATACTGAGGCATTAGGACCCACAAGGTGAGCACCACTTGCTGGCGTCACTAATACCACTTACAGTAGCAACCTTCCCATCCAGGTACTGGCCAGGCTCAACCCTGCTTAGCTTCAGTGGGAAACCAGGTGAGAGCTGCAGGGTGATATGGCTCTGGCAAAAAAAAAAAAAAATCTGTGAGTCTGGCAAGGGATTTAAAAAGATCTCCAAATTATTTGAAATACATCATTCCACTGTAAGGAAAATAATCTACAAATGGCACAGATTTCAAACAACCGCCAATTTGTCCAGGACTGGCCGTCCCAGCAAATTCAGCCCAAGAGCAGACCGTCTGATGCAAAAAGAAGTCTCCAAGAACCCCAAAATTTCACACAGGATCTGCTTGTAAGTCTTGCAACTGTTGGTGTCAGAGTGCATGCTTCTACAATCAGAAAGAGATTGCACAAATTTGACCTGCATGGGAGGCGTGCCAGGAAAAAGCCTTTGCAAGACTACAGTTTGCCAATGAGCATATAGGCAAAGACCAGGCCTTCTGGAATAATGTGCTCTGGACAGATGAATCAAAGATAGAGTTGTTTGGCCAAAGTAACAGCAGACATGTTTGGTGCAGACCAAAGTCAGCTTTTCAGGAGAGTCTCCTCATACCAACTCTGAAGCACAGTGGTGGAAATGTTATGGTTTGGGGTTGCTTCGCTGCCTCAGGGACTGGACAGCTTGTATTCATTGATTCAACTATGAATTCTGCATCATATCAAAGAGCGCTTGAAGATAATGTGAAGCCATCTGTCCAAAAGTTGAAGTTGAACCGAAAGTGGACCTTTCAACAGGATAATGATCCTAAGCACACTAGCAAATCCACCAAGGAATGGCTCAAAAAGAAGAAATGGTGGGTTATGGAATGGTCTGGTCAAAGCCCAGATTTGAATCCCATTGAAATGGGAAATAGTGTTTACACTACCCTTCCCTTGTACTTGCTTTGGCAGTACAAATATTTGTCATGCCAGTAAAGCACATGAAAACTGAAACTGAAATGTTGTTTTGGGGGGGGGGGGGGGGGGGATTTGAAACGAGCAGTACATGCAAGAAAACCTTAAAGCATCTTGCAACTGAAAGACTTGCATGGAAGTGTGGTAAAAAATTCCAGCAAGCCTCGTGGACAGTTATGCAAAAATGTCAACAAAGAAGTTATTTCTACTAAAGGGGGCAGTACTAGCTTCTGAGGCCAAGGGTGTACTTACTTTTTCCACAAAAGAATATCTAATCTATTGGTATTTCTGCTAAATTAATTTTCCTTGTGTTTTTGTTCAAGTATATCAAATTCATTAATCGGCACTGTTTCAGAGATGATTTCAAGTTTGGTGAACCCTAACCTGCGTAATCGTATCACGTGAAGACACGTGACCAATAGATGATCGCGACGTCACTGCATGACCTTTTTAGTAAAAATCTGTACTAATTCCAGCAGCGTCGAGCTGTCCTGTACTTTACAACACAGGTTGAAAAGAGTATAAAAACAACTTAAGAGAGTCTGCCTGGTTTGCGGTGTCATTGAAAACAGGAACAGATGGTATATTTAACAGATGGAAACATAAACGTATTTTTTAATTGCTTCAAATATTGTCTGATATTTTACTGCTGTAAAACGTAATTACATATGAAAACTTCAGTGCCCTGTGGACAGTATTATTACATTACATCGTATACATGTCATATCCTGTTCCCGCCCATATTCGCAGCGGCGTCCGACAAAAATATACGCATGCTTCAAGCCTAGTGTGACCGCGCCTCTAGCTTGAAACCTCTTCCTGCAGCCCCGCCCCACCCAATAAAGTCATCTTGTTATTGATGAGATTGCCAGGTTTGAGGAGAAAAGCAAGGTTAATGACACAATGAAAGTGTGTGATAAGGATGAGAGTATGTCTGTGCTGTATGTTTATCCTCAACCTAAAGGTCACCTTTCCTCACATACAGCTCCATCGGGAGACGTTATACATATTTGCAATAGTACACCGTCTCTCTCTCTCTCTCTGTGTGTCTCTCTCTCTCTCTCTCTCTCTCTTCACATCACTGCAGAGCTGCTAATATTAGAAAATGCTTTCATTTCTATCTATTGTGTCTAAACATGTCATCTAAACAAGTGATGACTAGGAGGAAAGGTTTGTTGTTGGAATTAGAAAAGAACATTAATCCAGTCTGTGTATTATCAATGACAAGAGGGTGTTGGAAACCTATACATGTCCCAGTGGCACACTGTTATATAAATGAAATAATTCATCAACAGTTATTTTAACTTTAGTGCCAACTTTCATAAGAAACTCGATCGCATCATTTGTTATTTTGTGAAGTTCAGGTCTCGCACACTTGCAGAAATTTTTCTGTTATGCAACTATTAGTCATCATATTTTTTTCCCCCCTCCTTGGCTATCAGTTGAATAAGCGCAAACCAAAAAAGACCAGACAGGAACTCGGTGATGCCCTGTTATTCAGTTCAGCTGCTGCGTTCGGAAAAACAAAATCCAAGTTATTGTAGTAACGATGCAGAAATGTCTCAGCACATTAGGATAGCGTCAATTTGCTGTCAGATCACATTATTGGTGAGGGAGAGTGTCAGCAAGTGGGAAGCAAGAGGACAGCACAGCGTCTATGAAAACGGAGAAGTCACTGGAATTGGGAACGAAAAGGAACCGAAAATGATTTTCTTTTCTTTTTGAGGTTGGGAAACTAGTTAATGCCTGATAACATTTATGCATGTGACTAGGCCTTCATGTGTCATGTGAGTCATGTGAACACAAATGAACAGTGAAAGAAAACATAAATGCATCCATCACTCACACACTCACTCACCCACGTCCACACCCTGAGGTAGGTGTGCTTTTAACTGGTGAATGAAAAATAGCCTGCAGGAGACTTTAACATGGCACTAACATAAATGGTGCTGTCAGCCAAGGACAGGCGCGTGGGAACCTCTGACCCAGATACTGACATTAGCCTTAGAGCATGGCACTCTGTGTCTTAGTGTGTGTGTGTGTGTGTGTGTGTGTGTTTTAGTTTTTTTCTGAAGAAAAATCAAGCTCTAGAACTGGTGCTTTTTACATTTCATATCATAATGTATATATAACCACGCTATAATAATCTTTATTTAGTAAAAGAAATGAGATTGAAATCGAGCCGTGTGCCGTCGGAGGCTAAGGCTGTGACTGATCCTTTTATCTCAGTCACTGAAATATTTTACACTGTTTTACACTGTCTGTTTCAAATTATATCTTGACTAATCGGCTCATGCTGAGACACCAAAGCAGCAAAATGAAAAACCTGCTCTCTATCCACAATTAAAACCAAGTACTTCCGTTTTCTCAAGGGTTTGTTTTATTCTCTCCTTTGAAAATGTAGTTCTGTCTATGAAAAGGTGAATTATACAGATTAATGTACTCTTCTGACGAAATACACAGTACTGTGCAAAAGGTTTAGGCACGTGCAAAGAAATGCTGTAGAGCAAAGATGCCTTCAAAATGATGAAATTAAATGTTTCTACATAAAAAAAAACCCACTGTAAACAGTAGTAAATGAAACAGAGTCAATATTTGGTGTGACAAAAAAATAAAAACAGTAGTCTCCGGTACAATTAGTGCCGTTTTATAAGGAAATGAGCTGGTAAGTTTTATTGAGCATCTTGCAGAACCAGACACAGTTCTTCTGGACACTTTGACTTTCGCACTCGCCTCTTATTTTTGCAGCGAAACCCAGCAGCCTTCATTGTGTTCATTTTTTTTTGTCTGAAAAGTGTCTCTAACGTAATACGCTGCTTTCTTTAATGACGTACAAACATTTTTCTGTAACATTTCATTTTGTGCTAGAAAACTAATGTTTGGGAATCTAAAACGTTTTTTGTACCGACTTGATAATGTAGACGTCATAAAATAAAAAATCTATAACAAAGTTTGTTCTAAAATAAATACGGTGCCTAAAACTTTTGTACAGTGCTGTATAGGATTGATTTTCACTGGATTTATAGATGAAGTGTCTTCATGATGTACACATGCTCATCACCCTGAAACTTCCATCTGTACTACATACACCTGATTGTTATGTCTTGTATTATAAGCTCTCGACGTAGTAAGTAGTGGCTGCGCAAGTTGCATTTGATCTTTAGTCGTTCACACGCTCATAACATGTATGTAGGATTCACCTGTGTTAGGAACTCGATAACTCACCTCACGGAGCACTTTATTAGGAACACTGTACTAAAACTCGGTAGGGCCCCCCTTTGCTCTCAAAACAGCCTCTATTCTTCATGGCATGGATTCCACAAGATGTTGGAAACATTCCTTTGAGATTCTGGTCCATGTTGACATGATTGAATCACGTAATTCCTGCAGAATTTTCAGGTGCACTTTCATGCTGTGAATCCCCCGTTCTAAGAAACCCTATGTGTTCTATTGGATTCAGATCCGGTGACTGGGAAGGCCATTGAAGAACACTGAACTCATTGTCATGTTCATGAAACCAGTTTGAGACGACTTTTGCTTTGTGACATGGTGCATTATTGTGCTGGAAGTATGCACGTGGTCAGCAACATTACTCAAATAGGCTGTGGCATTCAGGCAATTATTGATTGGTATTAATGGGCCCAAAGTGTGCCAAGAAAACCTTCCCCACACCATTACACCACCTCCACCAGCCTGGACGGTTGACACAAGGCAGGTTGAGTCCATAGGATTCATGCTGTTGGTGCCAAATTCTGACCCTACCATCTGTGAACCTCAGCAGAAATAGAGCGCCATCAGACCAGGCTACGTTTCTTTTTCCAGTTTTCAACTGTCCAGTTTTGTAGAGCCTGTGCCCACTGCAGCCTCAAATTTGTTTTTGGCTGACAGAAGTAGAATCCAACATGGTTCTCTGCTGTTGTAGCCCATCTGCCTCAAGTTTCGAAGTGTTGTGCATTCTGAGATGCTTTTCTGCTCACCAAAATTGTACAGAGTGGTTATCTGAGTTACTGTAGCCGTTCTGTTAGCTTGAACCAGTCTGGCCATTCAGTGGTCAGAAATAGGGTGACCAGAGATGCAATATTGATATCAGAGCTGTTAGAATCATTGCTCAGTACTGGTCCAGTGCTCACACCCTTGCAGTGATTGAGCTGACTCCCTGCAAGCTACTGTTGCTGAGTTGTTGAGGACATCAGAGGCATGATGACAGTGTTATCCCTGATGGTGGCAGAAAATGTACACAAACCTTTTTCAAGCCCATGTCGAGATCAACCAGATCTAGCAGGTCTTGGGTCTAAAACAGGTTCTTTTAACACACTGTACCAAGGGATTATAAATGCAACCTTTGTTCAGACTATGTGTGAAAGTGAATGAAAATTTCACTCTAAGTGAGTTTGGGGTAAACGGGACAAAATAACTGCACATACAGTACAGATGTGGTGGATAGAAATGAATATTTTCTCCCCAACATTTATAAGCTGTAGTTCTAGCTCCCTGCTGTGTCTCCAGCTGTAGTGACTGGTTGTAACAGTAGGGCTGTTGGTTTAAATTGTGTTTCTGTAGACATCCAGAGCTGCTGCTGTCTCTTGAGTCAGCGTTGCAACCCAGCTGCAGACTGCAGAGAACTAGAAAATGCTTTCAGTTGCAATCACTGGCTTCCTGGTGTGCTATTAATTAATAAAGATGCACTGTGGTGAGAGACGTGCTTCAGGGTAGAGCTGTGCACGGGAATGTTTTTTTAAGCCCACTGCAACAGAAATTCTGACCGTGCCAGCCGACTCCTGCAGTTATTTCTGTTCCTACCCTCCTGTAATATTGTCTAATGATCTCAGTTGATCTTTGTAAATATAAACACATAAGTAATCTCTGTTAAGATGGGGTTTCTTTGTAGTTAACCCTAGAAACAGAAGAATTGATTTTGAATTGCAGCATTTAGGCCACACTTGAGGCTTGAAGAGGTCTTACATGCTGGACATCTATGCATAAAATATACTGAGATCTAGAGATGCACCGATCGACCGGCCAGGGACCGGAATCGGCCGATTTTCCGCATGCTCGGCCCGGACCGGTGACCGGCCGGTCAGTCTCGCGTCTTTCCGATTCCGAGCCGGTCCGTGTTGTTGCCAGCGGCACAGGCGATAACGTCACAGCCACGCCCACAGCCGCATGTAAACATGTCGTAGGCAAAAACGCGAAAACCCATTGATCTACTGGAGGATCAACAAAGATCGTTTCCCTGCGCTCACTCCACTTGCCCGAGCCTATACCTCTCTGCTCCATGTACAGGCATTGAAAGTGATGGCTTGTTTAGCTTGGCTGGACATGTGATAGATGAAAGGAGAAACCGATTATCAGGTGACGAGGCAGAGATGCTTCTGTTTGTGAAGAAAAACTTGCCATTAATGCTCAAGTATACATACAGTATGTTGGCAACAAAGAAAAGGTGCCTTGTGTAACGCTTTACACAGAGAGGCCGGATAGCCTGAAAGGTTGTAGCCAGGTGTAAGCAAAACTCACGTATCTGATATTTCACAGTGGTTTATTATCAGCGTTGTCGATCCCCCGCACACATGGGGCAGTTTGCAAAACACTTCACTAACAACTGTGTTACTGAACATAAATAAAACAGGGCAAAGAGCAACAGAAATATAACCAGGCTTTACATGCATACATGCGATGATCACAGCTCGCGCTCCGTCTACCGACTGCCCACTCATCAGTGAGGGAGTAAGAGAGAGCGTTCCGCCTTAAAGGGGCAGTAACTAATTCTACTTGTTACACTTGTTATTTAATTATTAGCCACTGCACCTATTCATATTTGAAGAGTATTGTACACTTCAGTTTTGTTCATAGGCTTGTAATCTTTGGACTTTTGTGAGACGAGTAAAAAAGAGAAGAAGGTCAATTTATAAACACAGTGGAAAATGATATCTGTTTTGTTATATAAAGCAACTCATTTTCAGTTCATTGTTATTTCTACCTCTTTCCAGTCACAGAGCTCTTTATTTTGAGAGTTGTTTAAGTGAGAGAAGATCCTGTGACTTGATCCTAAAACAGTTTGGGGGGGAAATTGTAATGTTTAATAATTCTTTTATTATGAAAATAAAATTTTGCATTGAAGAAAAGTAGATTTTTGTTTGTATATGCCGTCGATTATAGTTCTTAGAAAGAAAATCGGAATCGGCAAAAATCGGTATCGGCGGGTCACACTTACAAAAAAATCGGAAATCGGAATCGGCCCAAAAAAATTGCAATCGGTGCATCTCTACTGAAATCTTTATCCACATCTTAACATATTAGAAGAAATGCATTTAATATAAACCTGTGGTTTGCCTTATAGCTGTAACTACCATCAGACCTGCTTTAAAAACATTAATCAACACCTTCTGACCAGTCAGAATCAATACACACCTATACTTATTTAACTGTACGCATTCTTGTGCAAAGTCTGTTATTTTAGTCGTTGTTGGGGAAGTGAGGTGAATGTGAATAAAGAGAAGCTGTAATATACACCGATCAGCCATAACATTAAAACCGCCTGCCTAATATTGTATAGGTCCTATTTGTTCTGCCAAAACAGCTCTGACCCGTCGAGGCATGGACTCCACGAGACCTCTGAAGGTGTGCTGTGGTATCTGGCACCAAGACGTTAGGAGCAGATCCTCAAGTCCTGTAGGTTGCGAGGTGGGGCTTCTATGGATCGGATTTGTTTGTCCAGCACATCCCACAGATGCTCGATCGGATTGAGATCTGGACAATTTGGAGGCCAGGTCAACACCTTGAACTCATTGTCATGCTCCTCAAACCATTCCTGAACAGTTTTTGCAGTGTGGCAGGGCGCATTATCCTGCTGAAAGAGGCCACTGCCATTAGGGAATACCGTTGCCATGAAGGTGTGTACTTGGTCTGCAACAATGTTTAGGTAGGTGGTACGTGTCGAAGTAACATCCACATGAATGCCATGACCCAAGGTTTCCCAGCAGAACATCGGGTTGTCTGTCGCCAGTTCACCGGTTGTCCTTGGTAGGTACTAACCGCTGCATACCAGGAACACCCCACAAGACTTGAGATTTTGGAGAGGCTCTGACCCAGTCATCTCAATTTGGCCTTTGTCAAAGTCGCTCAGATCCTTACGCTTGCCCATTTTTCCTGTTTCCAGCACATCGACTTCAAGAACTGGCTGTTCACTTGCCGCCTAATATATTCCGCCCCTTGACAGGTACCATTATAAGGAGATAATCAATGTCATTTCACTTCACCTGGCAGTGGTTTTAATGTTATGGCTGATCGGTGAATCGTTTAAGCAGAACTTAAGTTAGCCATAAAGAGTAATTATCAATTGAACATATTTATACAAGTTATACAATGATGTTCTTCCCCCTCATTTTGTACTCCAGTGCCACTACTGCGCCTCTGACTTTAAATCCCATCTCTGTTTGTGCACAGTTAAATGTGTGGCTGTGTCCGAAACCGCACTAACCTGGAGCTGAGAGACTGCTACCCACCCTGTCCTCTGAGAAAAGCAAACCTCCATCGTGTTTTTCTTGGATAGCCCACGTGATAGATGAGCCAAAGAGGTGAGTGTCTATTGTAGCCTGCACACAAGGAACGAGTTTGTGCTTTTTAAATCTTCTCTTTCCCATCAAAGTCTGATTGATTTTGTGCATCTAGTCAGTATGACAGCGACAGTGTGGGTGCTCTAGCAAAAAATATATCATGATATTTCCAGAATTTTGGACAGGACTGAAAATATAAACATTCTAGAAAAGAAATCTAAAACCTAACTACTGAAAGACATTACTGGAGTCTTACAGTGTTAAAGAATCACACCAAGCATGTGGGGTTTTTTTTGTTGTTGTTGTTGTTTCCAGCTATATGACTAGCTATATAGCTAGATAGATAAATATACAGTGGATCTAAAAATGGCAGGTTTTTGTTATGTAAAAAATGAAACCGAGATAAATCATGTCAGAACCTTTTCTACCTTTATTGTGAAATTTTAACCTATTAATTAAAGCGAAAAACAAGAAAAATCAATTTTATCACAGCATTCAATCTTTTTGAGTAAGAGTCAGTCATTTTGGCACATCTTGACAATATTTTGCCATTCCTCCTCGCAAAAGCATTCTAACTTTTAGTCAAATTGGCTGGGCATCTCCTGTGCACAACTCTCTTCAGGTCACCCCACAGATTTTTGATTGGATTTTGGTCTGGGCTATTCCAAAACCTTGAACCTGTTTTGGTGAAGCCATTCCTTTGTTGATCTAGAGGTTTGCTTTGGGTCGTTGTCGTGCTGAAAGGTGAAATTCAACTTGAGTGTTTTAGCAGAAGCCTTAAGGTTTTGTGTCAAAATTGACTGGTATTTGAGCTTTTCATTATTCCCTTATTAAAGCCCCAGTTCCAGCTGAAGAAAAACAGCCCCAAAATATGATGCTGCCACCACCGGGCTTCACCATAGGGATGGTATTCTTTTGGTGATGTGCTGTGTTTTCTTGTGCCAAACATATCTTTTTGTATTATGGCTAAAAGTTCAACTTTGAACATTGTTCCACATGGTTTTGGGAGATTGGATGATTTTTTAATTTATTTTTTGGTTAAAAAAGGCTTCTGTCTTGCCACCCTACCCCATAGCCCAGAGATATGAAGAATTCAGGAGATTGTTGTCGCATGTAGGGAGCAACCAGTACACTCTAGAAAATACTGCAATTCTTTTAATGTTGCTGTAGGCCTCTTGGTAGCCTCCCTGACCAGTTTTCTCCTGATCTTCTCATCGATTTTAGAGGGATGTGCTGTTCTTGGTAGTGTCACTGTCATGCCATATCTTCTCCACTGGTTGATTATTGTATTCTCAGTGTTTCATGGTATATCCAATGGCTTGGAAATTTTTTGTAACCCTTTCCTGATTGATATTTTTCAGCAATGAGATCCCGTACCTGCTTTTTATGGCCCATGGCTTTTCCAGTTGGATGGTACCAAGAAGATGTCAGGAAAATCCTATAGGAACAGCTGTACTTTATTTGGGGTTAATCAGTCACTTTGAATGTAATTGGTTCATTCTGAGCACCGCTACATTCCCAATTATAAAAGGGTTTGCACACTTATGCAACCAGGTTATCGTTCATTATTTATTTATTTATTTATTTATTCATTAATTTCCCTGAAATGATTCTTATTGTTTTCCGCTTTAACAAATAGGATAAAATTTATGATTTATGTTGGTTTCATTTTTTTAATATCACAAAAACCTGCCGTTGTAACAGGGATGTGTTTACAATAAACCTGTTGGACAGCCATAGGCAAATACTTAATACTAATGTTACAGAGCTTGCAGACATATAATCCTGTACATACATAACAGCTTTCACAGACTGTATGAGCTTAAAGTGCAGACTTTTTGCATAGTATAGTACATCCAAATCAGGTGAACAGTGTAGGAATAAGTATGGTATAAACTTATCTGCTGAATACTATGCCATAGTATGCTATGATTACATTCACAGTATTTTTATTATATTGTTATTCTTTTGCACTACTGGATATATCTGACTCTTCCACACTTGTTTGCACACGTTTGTATGTGCACTTTATGTAGAAATGTGTCGGTCTTATTTAGTTCTGTGTAATCTCATGTAGTTCCGTGTTGTTTTATGTAACACCCTGGTCCTGGAGGAACTTTGTTTCATTTCACTTACTATATCAGCTGTATATGGTTGAAATGACAATAAAGCCACTCGACTTGAATTACAGCCCTTTTTATATGTGGTCCCACCCTTTTAAAGAGACAAGTAACTAGACACACTAGCATAATCATAAATCAAATTGTCATTTTTAATACTTGGTTGCAAATCCTTTGCAGTCTGGAACCCACAGACATCACCACACTCTGGGTTTCTTCCTTGGTGTTGCTCTGCCAGGTCTTTACTGCAGCTGTCTTCACTTCCTGTTTGTTGTTAGGGCATTTTGCCTTCAGCTTTGCCTTCAGCAAGTGAAATGCAGCTTAGATTTATTCGGAATAGGTGATCGACTTGGCCATTGCAAAACATTCCACTTCTTTGCTTTAAAAAAAAAAAAAAAAAAGTCTTGGATTGCTTTCGAAGTACGCTTCAGGTCATTGTCCTTCTGCACTGTTAAGGGCCATTTGAATGAGTTTTGAAGTATTTAGCTGAATCTGAGCAGAAAGTATAGCCCTATACACTTCAGAATTCATCCTGCTGCTTTTGTCAGCCGTCACATCAACGGTAAATTAAGCTTCGGATCATGAGCGTTTCCTTCCCTTCTCCATACACGTTTCTTCCCATCATTCTGGTACAAGTTGATCTATTCTTCATCTGTCATCTACCACAGTTGTTTTCTAGGCTTCTGGGCCTTTTTGTTCTTGCTCACCAGTGCAATCTTTCTTTTTAAGAATGTACTGTCTGATAGGTTTGTATGGATATACAACAATTTGATGTAAATTTGGGCCTTAACTCTTTGGACATATTCAGAGTTAACAGTGTCGGATTCCAAATGCAAATGCCATACTTGGAATCAACTCTAAAACTTTTATCTGCTTACTTGTAAGTGAAATAATGAGAGAATAACACAAATGGCCATGAAACAGCTGGGCAGCCAATTGTCCAATTACTTCTGGCCCCTTGAAAAAGGGGCCAAATATAAAAATTGATGTATTTCCCTTACTGTTCATTTAATTTAAACTCCAATATACTGTGGTAGATAGCTAAAATAACAATAACTTTGCCGATGTCCAAATATTTATGTGCATGACTGTATTTGTACACATGTGAGTATAGCTTTTATCAACCAAAGGCCTGACAGTTTAATTAGGAAATACAGTAAATATAAACACTTTGTTTGGTCTTGAAGTCCTATTGGGCAGCTTGTGGCAGATCTGGCAATCACAGAGTGTGATCACAAGTGGCCACTAAAGACTCCATGCCTGAAAATTACAGGTGTGAATGGCTCGGATGGCTTACGTACAATCAGATCACTCGAGATGGATTTTTATATATATATATATATAAGTCTGAACAGGGCTTAAAAGCCAGAGCCAGACTGCTATATTCCAGTCTGTAGTGACCCTGGAAAGGTCAAATATATAACAGGGGATAAGTGGGTAGGAATAGGTGTTGGGTGAGCTGCCAGCTGGTTCATACACCAGGAGGTGGAGCGACTGCAGCCTCATCACTGTAACAGGAGCAGATAAAGGAGAGACAGAGTGCATCTGGCCTTCTGCCAAGGAGACATGCTCATCATATCTTCCTCTACAGACAGACATAGAGCGAGCGAGAGAGACAGCAGGTTGTGTTGATAATTGAACGCTCAAACTGACACCAGGAGGTCCTGAATGTGTCACCTCTTAATGATCTGTCTTTCCCTCGTCTTAATATACAGCTCACACAGATACCATATGCATGGTCTGAAGTTCTTTGGGCCTTGAATGTGGACAGATGGAGTCCTGATTATTCCGAGTGATCTGCATGGGGTGGGTGTGTGTGTGTGTGTGTGTGTGTGTGTGATGACTTGTCTCCTCTTCTGAAATAATCTCTTTCACACAGACTTTCTCAGGCTTTCCCGTGCTGCTCTGAAATCTGCTGTAGCCTTTAGTCCGCCGATTGAGTTGTTTCTGTGGCCAGTAGAGAATTCATTCGTCTCTTCGACTTGTCTTTTTCTGCGCATCTCTGTCAGGGCTGTGAATTCAGCATCATAAACAGTTCCACAGCCTCACGTGTCTCTGTCTTTGTGCCTCTGTCTCACAGGAAAACAAATGAACACAATCCGCTTCCTAGTGTCTCCTTGGGTTTGAAGTGTTGAGACGATGGCAGATGATACGCCGCATCCGTTGCCTTCTCAATATGTATTAAATCTGTCATGTAAATCCGATTATTGAGAAGGTGCGGATTCATTTTGTATAGCAACACAGCTTTCACAATCGCTTTAGCTGTAACGTCATCGATGAGGTTTATATTGCACTCGTTCTAATGCGTTATTGTTTCTATAGTAACACCTCACGCACAGGGATTCATATACAACTCATACACAGTGTGATGGACGCTCCACAGAATCTAAGCCTGATGATAAATTGATTTTCAAAAGCGTTGTTGTTTAATAAAGAAAAATGTATAATTGTTGACATGATGAAGTTTTTTGTTAGGAGACATTTAGGAGACTGTCGGGTGTCGGCGCCGTGTAACGGTCGTGGTGCTTTGTAAAGTTTTACAGCACAATAAAGTCTTCAGGACAGCTGAGTTTATGCTTTTCCGGTTCCTCGGTAAGATGACAAGCTGTGTCTGTGGTCTCGAGAGAAAAGAAGCGGCTGCTGAGGGAACAGCTGTTTATCGTTGCTATATTGTAAGCGATAACAGGAACTAACTTATCTCATGGACATTCAACAGCATTATATGTAACTATAAACCATTAAAAAGTGTGATTATTCCATTCATTAATAAATACAGAAATTGGAATTGGCAAGTCACGGTCATAGAAGTGGAATAACACACTATGGACCATGCTGTCATCCATCCATCTTATCCTACACAGGGGGAGCCTGGCGGGGGACACCCTGGCTGGGGTGCCAACCCATCGCAGGGCACAATCGCGCACACACCCACTCACACACTACGGACAATTTGGAAATGCCAGTCAGCCTACAACGCATGTCTTTGGCCTGGGCAGGGGAACCGGTGTACCAGCGGGAAACCCCCGAAGCACGGGGACAACATGCAAACGCTGCGCACAAAGGGCAGAGGCATGAATCGAACCCCCAACCCTGGAGGTGCGAGGCAAACGTGTAAACACTAAGCCACCGTGTCCCCCACTATGCGGTTATGCAAAAAAGAATTATTTTTGTTATTGTATATTGTATAACAGCATGGTCTTTCTTGTGTTACTCCTTACATAACAGATTTCACTATTGTCTGTGGCAGCATAAAATTATGGGCTAATTAATTTTCAAAATCCTTCGAATGTGCTGTTTCCTGCAGTTTTTATTTTCCTACCTTTAAGAACAAAGCCTACCGTAGATGAACAGGTAATCAGCAAGCCAAGAAGTGTAGATTTGCTCAGCTTGAGTTCACTGAGAATCCCAAAAGTTGTTTGACAAAGCTGTAATGTTTTTATTGGTGCATACTACTTGCACACTAAATTCGACTCTTGACTACAGCCCCGGTGTGTATTAAAAAGACAACAACATTAATCTATACCGAATGCTTCAAATGTTCTGCAGGCTTACCTTTTATTTACTGTTATAATTCAAACCCCCTGTGCTGCTATATAGAGCTAAAATGACAAATAAATGGGTCGCCATCCAGCTACTGAAATACTGCACTATAAATTCCACATATTTACTTTGGAAACTCTTTGGCCAGCCAGAGACAAAAATATATTAGTATCCGATGTATTCTTTCCTCTCTAGTGTATGGTATTTTTGTCAGGTTGCCTTGAGCTGGTATCATTTTAATGGAGAACTGAATGGGCTGAGACCCGTAGCGTTCATCGTAACTGCTGGCAAAAGGCTTGAGTGCAATAAATCTCACTGTAGTTGCAGCACATGCTGCCAGTGTATTTGTCTTAAAGTCAAAGTTAAATGGAACATAACTTACACAGCCAGGCTGCGATACCTACTGCTGAGCTCATGTTCAGTTATTTTTGTACCTGATTCACGTAATCTCCACTATTAAATTAGTGTGAGTAGACAAATACCTGAGGAACGGCTAATTTAAATTAAGTACTGTTTTGTGTTTTAAATTGGCTAAACCGAGATGAGCAATAAGATTGTAGCTCTTTTTTTATGTTGAGAACGTCTCAAGGAAAAAGAAATCGGCTACCAGGTGTCGAATCTTTGGATTTAAGAGCTTTTCACAAAATTTAAATAATGACTAAATCTCTAAATCCCAGAAAAATAATGATCTCAGTTCATGGGGGAAATTAACATCTCAATTTAGTTTTGTTTTCTATAGAAAGCATGGATTTTTATTGTTATGCATTACTATGAACTCTAAATGTGCCTGGATCTTTAATAAAGGCCATAATAAGCATTTAAACTGCATTTAAAATGCCTCTTTTTTTGTAGAACTAAGTGTATATACTACAATAAAGGGTTTTTCCACCACCTCTGTCTGATGTTGCCCAGAAAATAGCTTTCACACATTAACCCTGCACTGAGAAGAGAACAGACAACTTGTATATTCAAAATTTACCTAAAGTGGGTATAGAAAAGAATCAAACCCCCCCCCCATTTTTAAAATAAACACATTTTGTTGCTTTTCAGCCTTTTCAGCCAAAAAAAAGATGGACACAGTTTTTGTTTTATCCAGCTGTATTTACTCAGTGCACCTTATAACATCCAAGTGAAAGATATAACACCAACATGTCAGAAAATAAATAAATAAATAAAAACAGAATCACTGAGTTGGAAAAAGAACCACCTTTTGCTTTATTTACGGCCTTTAGTCTGTTGGGATATGTCTCTACTAACTTTGAACATCTAGACTTTGCAATATTTGCCCACTCTTCTTTGCAGAACTGCTCGAGTTCAGTTAAATTTGATGGGGACCGTTTGTGGACTGCAGTCTTCAAGTCATTCCACAGATTTTCAATGGGGTTTAAGTCTGGGCTCTGACTAGGCCATGCAAGGACATTCACCTTTTTCTCCTTCAACCACTGTGTGGTCAGTTTTAATGTGTGCTTTGGGTCATTGTCATGTTGGAAGGTAAATCTTCTTCCCATTGACAACTTTCTGGCAGAGGGCAGCAGATTTTCCTCAAGAGTTTGACGGTATTTTGCCCCATCCATTTTCCTTCTATCCTGACAAGTGCTCCAGTCCCTGCTGCAGAGAAACACCCCCATAACAGGATATTACCACCTCCATGCTTTACTGTAGGAATGGTGTTATTTGGATGGAGAGCTGTATTGGATTTCCGCCAGACATATCGTTTGGTGTTGAGGCCAAATAATTCATCTGACCATAACACCTTTTTCCATGTGGCCTCAGAAACTTCACGGTGTGTTTTGGCAAAGCTCGGTCGGGACTGATTGTTTAAAAATGGCGACAAGCAGAGAACAGGACAGGTTTAGAAAGTACATGTCTGGAGCAGAAAAAAAGGAGTAACAAAAAGAAAAAAACAAGAATTAAAGGCATCTTTAGAAGGCTCATTGGATCGATTTATAAGACAGCGTGTGGAAACAAGGATTGAATAGTGTGTTTTTCTTTTTTTTTTGCACTTTGGGTTACTTTAAAATGACTACCCTCTTAGTAATTTGTGTGAAGATGTTTCCTACAAGATGTGAGATGTCTGTGGTAAGACATGCCTATACATAGTAATGATGCCTACACGGTCGGAATTGGTTCTGCGCATTGAAATTCTATTTATGTGCGTTTGATCAATGATTCACTGTAGTAGTAGTGAATATTATATACAAGATTTGATATTAAGATGACAGAATTGAGCACTAAGTAAGGGCCCGCATCCTCTAACTCGCACTGGGTCCTCGCCCCATGCTTGGGACGGCCCTGACTGAGTATATAGACCTTTGTCGCAATGACTATGTCGTCAAATCCTGTGATGAATAGCAGCATTCTGGTTGACAGTTGAACTGAAATGCATGAGTGACAGCAAAGGCGAGCCATCTACAGGGTGTCCCAAAAGTCTCCATACATATTTTTGCCAGCACCACGTCGGTTGCGCCTTCGTCAGTGGATGTTCCTGGACGTCCACTTCTCGGTTGGTCTTCACTTCCAGTCTTTTTGAATTTGTTAATAAGTTCGGCGGCAGTGTCGTGTGTGATGTGCTCGCCATGTTTCCTGTTAAAGTTCATCGCAACCTTGCGACAGCTTCCCGATCCAGCCGTGAGAATGATTTCAATACTTTTTTAAAATTTTATTTATTTCTTTTTTGTCAAAGGCATTCTTAAAGGCTGAAATATAACATTATATTTTAAGGTGGTCACACACACCCTGCTGGCTTTTCTGAGTCTGTCAGTAACATTTTGCCAAACAACAAACGTTCGAGCTCTTCAAATCAAGAGGGTAGCTCCGTGTTTTACGTCCAGATTCTTTGAAACACTGGGCACAGCCGTACATGCCTTTTAAAATGCTCAGCCTCATCCCAGTGAATAGCACAGAGCCATTTCTTTCTCACAAGCACACCAGGAAATGAGTGAAAGCTCAGTCAGGATGTTTGCTTGAGTGATTTGTGCATTTAAGGACCCTGCAGTGATTGTGAGCTGTATTTGCTGCCATCGGTCGCTATCTCACCGGAGGTTTTGACATGCTACTACTTACACGTCTGCGTTCGTAAACATGGAAGGTCCTCCGGTTCAGCCAAACCCAAACGTCATCGCATCTGTTAAAGTAATGATTTCGATTTAAGGTTTAATTGATGAATATGTTTAACTGAAGAATTCATGAATTCATCCGCCAAAAAAAAAAGGATTTATTAAATGTTGATCGACACCCTGACAGCTGCCACTAGGCTTCCATTATGAGTGACTTCAGGATGAGCAGATTTTCCATTCTTTTCTCACGGCAAGGACATTTTTGTCCATGGTTATCATACACTGCAGATGCAGTGAACAGAGATTATGTTGTAAAATGCTAGCGTATTTGTACTAAACCTATTAGGTTAACGTGGTTAAAATTCTGCAGAAATTCCGCACAACCTTGCGCTGAGCGTCCTTGACCGCCGGCGTAATTGTCCTAGCGTTCCTCATTATCCAGGCAATAGTAATTAGTTCAACATTGGAAGGTTTTTATTGGCTTATCCAGTCACGGTAAATCACAGACTAAATTAGAATTACAGAAGGCAGATGAGAATGGCCCTGAGTGGATGGTGGGCAACAGATCCATACCAGCCTTCGGTTATATCGGTCACAGCGTGCTAATATATCTTCATTAACAGCTTCTCTTTAAAGTCCTCAAGACGCCAGTTGAAGAGAATGAGAAATACTTCGGTGCAATAGATTGGCCTTGAAGGAAATCTTTGTTGTTTTATGAAATGTAAATTTATTTGACCTCTCGTTTGAACTCGCGTGTGTATGAAAGTCATTTTGTTATTAAGTTAACCGACTTCAGTGGCTTTCTAATTAAGCCGCTGTTTAGTTCTGTACTTGGGTACTTTGTTCTCACAAACTTTCCCGATATGTTCATTGCACAAAAGCTTCTGGATTTTTTTTCTTAAACCGACATGAAAGTGAAATAGCAGCTGCACGTAAATGTAGATCCGTCCTTGTCTGGTTTCGAAACTGTAAGCCTTAAAAACAATAATGAACACTTTGATGAATGTGTTTATGTTAGCATGTGACATTTAAATCTCATGCTATTTGTCATGTCTGTTGTCAGTGAGGCAACAATAATATATGTCAAAAAGACAGTACGGCATGCTAAGTACAAATTATCGTGCAACTTTCTTCATATGGCAGTGTGAGCGGTGAGGGAGCAGTCGGACTTGAAGAAAGTAGTGCTGCAGATTTACTAGTTAAAATAACTTCATTTAGGCTTTAGCATCCTGATGATTCACATGTTCATTTGTATCTGAGACATACATACTCACCACATTAATAGGTACAACTGCTCATTCATGCAATTATCCAGTCAGCCAATCATGTTCCCACAGTGCAGTGCGTAAAATCATGCAGATACAGGTCAGGAGCTTCAGTTAATGTTCACATCAAACATCAGAATGGGGGAATAATGTGATCTCTGTGACTTTGACCGTGGAATGATTGTTGGTTGGCTGGTCGAGTATTTCAGAAACTGCTGATCTCCTGATCTTACACATAACAGTCTCTAGAGTTACACAGAATGGTGTGGAAAAACAAACAAAAAAAAACATCCACTGAGCGGCAGTTCTGTGGGTGGAAACGAGCAGGTGGAGGAGAATACCAGCTAGACTGGTTCAAGCTGACAGGAAGGCTATGGTAAATAAAATAACCAATTTTTACAGCCTTGGTGAGCAGAAAATCATCTGAGAATGCACAATGTGTTGAAAGTTGAGGAGGATCGGCTACAAGAGCCGAAGACCACATCGGGTTCCACCTCTGTCAGCCAAGACCAGGAGCGTGAGGCTACACTGATCGCAGGCTCACCCAAACTGGACAGTTGAAGATTAGAAGATGAAGCCTTTATTTGTCACATATACATTACAGCACAGTGAAATGCTTTTTTTCTGCATATCCCAGCTTGTTAGGAAGTTGGGGTCAGAGCACAGGGACAGCCATGATACAGCACCCCTGGAGCAGAGAGGGTTAAGGGCCTTGCTCATGGGCCCAACAGTGGCAGCCTGGCAGTGCTGTGGCTTCAACCTTTTCCGAACCAATTTTGAACCAGAGCCTTAACCACTGATCCACCGCTGCCCCACAAAGACCAGTTTTTGGAAAAAGATCAGTTTTTGAAAACTCGGACCAGCCAATAAAAAAAAAAAAAAATCTGGAAAAATCTCATTTGTTACCCCTATAATGTAAGCATAACCTTTAGAAAGGGCGTGTCAACTGTAGTTCTACATGTTCGGCAACCACCAGTGATTTTCCTCTTTGTACACATCCAATTACTCCCCTAGTTTAGTTTGTGTGTACGGAAATCTTAACCAAACTGTGAAAAGTGTGATGGGCCTTCAGGACTACATTTGTGCTCCATTTAGGTACATAAATAGGTCTGGCCAGTATAGTATATTATAAACACCAGTGCAGTGTTCCTGTGTTCGCTGTTCTCCTACATCTGTTTAGCTAGCTTACTAAGATACGGTCAGATTTGGTTAGATTTGGCTGGCAATGTGGTGTATACTGAATGCTATTTACTGTTGTGTAAATCAGTCAAGCTGTTCAACATGATGTCACTCTGACTTCCTTGATTCCGTATACGTCAGCATACGTAACACAATCACAGCTAAGAAGCTAGTGCATGGCGACTAGAAGATGAGCTGCTGTTTAAAAGGTGCTCATGGTGCTTTAAAGCCACCAGTGATAATCCTGTTAGAGTAACGATCTATCAGTTTCTCCATGCTGTCAGAGATGATGGACCTGTGTGTGTGTGTGTGTGTGTGTGTAAGAATGTAGAGTTGAGTGCCTGTTCACATTTATTCACAATTATTATTTTGATCTTTGAAGTGTGGTTTTCTGTCCCTGTGGCAATGTTGTCGGATTGGATTGCAGAAAAACAATCCTGCAGTTGTTTATTTATGGGATTGAAATATTTATGGAAATTCTGCAAAACATTTTATTTTAAAAAAACCCTCATACACTGAATTGCATAATGATGCAAGTTAAATAAGCCCTCTTCTTGAATAAGCTCTCGGCTCCTAACCGTTCATCTAAACATTAACGCCTATTCAGAGGAGGCACACATCCATGGTAGCGAAATGAGGTAACAAGTAAAAAATATCTTGGATCTGTTGAAGTTATTATTTCTTATTAGGCTATAAAACAAACATATCAATATTAAACCTATTTCTAAATATGTTTTTTTTTTTTTTTTTTTTTTTTAATTAATTACAAGCGTAAAACTGTTTGAATTCTGTTGGTGGATAATTTCTGGTTATTTCTACAAAGATCCAAAATTATGCACCAATAAAGTAGGACGATTTCAAGATAGAAATGAGTGAAAATGTCTAGTAATAGACTGAATAATTGTATATTTGTTATATACTTGAAGTATTTTTCAATTTGAATTTAAAATTTAAATGTAAATGGGATTTTGCCAATGATTACTTGCTAAAATATCATTGTAGTAAAACGTTTCCTTTTTACATTGGTGTTTGGATGAACGCTTTCCATTTTGTTTAATAAATAATAAGTCAATAAAACCTCAACTAAACAGCTTAAGAGCTTAAGATAATGCAAAATTGTTTTACATCCATTCCGTTATCATATACTATAAAATAGTATATGCAAAATTCTGTCAGTTTAGGTATATGTTATAAAACAAAAACACGATGCAAATAGTATATTTTAAATTATTATCCAGAAAATAATGTAAAATGGAATATGCAAAAACAAAGTTTTCTTGTGGAATTGGGCTAATTTTGAACTGCTGTGGGTAAATTTATTTTGTGTGCAAATTGGAGGTTGGTTTATTTTCTATACATTAAATTGATTACATCTAATTTAATCTATATATCATCTACTGTATATTTGATCTATACACCGATCAGCCATAACATTAAAACCTTTGTGTCGCCAAAACAGCTCTGATCCGTCGAGGCATGGGCTCCACAAGACCTCTGAAGGTGTGCTGTGGTTTCTGGCACCAAGACGTTAGCAGCAGATCCTTTGATTACCCTTGTGTCAGTATTTTGTTGAACCACCTTTTGCTTTATTTACAGCCTTTAGTCTGTTGGGATATGTCTCTACTAACATTGAACATCTAGACTTTGCAATATTTGCCCACTCTTCTTTGCAGAACTGCTCAAGTTCAGTTAAATTTGATGGTGATCGTTTATGGACTGCAGTCTTCAAGTCATTCCACAGATTTTCAATGGGGTTTAATTCTGGGCTCTGACTAGGCCATGTAAGGACATTCACCTTTTTTTCCTTCAACCACTGTGTGGTCAGTTTTGCTGTGTGCTTTGGGTCATTGTCATGTTGGAAGGTAAACCTTCTTCCTACTGACAACTTTCTGGCAGAAGGCAGCAGATTTTCCTCAAGAGTTTGATGGTATTTTGCCCCATCCATTTTCCTTCTATCCTGACAAGTGCTCCAGTCCCTGCTGCAGAGAAACACCCCCATAACAGGATATTACCACCTCCATGCTTTACTGTAGGAATGGTGTTATTTGGATGGAGAGCTGTATTGGATTTCCGCCAGACATATCGTTTGGTGTTGAGGCCAAATAATTCATCTGACCATAAGACCTTTTTCCATGTGGCCTCAGAATCTTCAAGGTGCGTTTTGGCAAGGCTCAGTCGTGGGTGACTTTTTTCTTGCAACCCTCCCATACAAGCCACATTTGTGGAGAATTTGTGATATTGTTGTCACATGCACACAATGACCACTCTTTGCCATAAATTCCTGCAACTGCTTCAGAGTTGCTGTAGGCCTCTTGGTAGCCTCTCTGACCAGTTTCCTCCTGGCTCTTTCATCCAGTCCTGATCCAGTGAGGGTTTGTGTTGTACCAAATACCTTCCACTTCTTAATAATAGACTTCACTGTGCTTCTAGGCATTGCTAAAGCCTTTGAATTTTTTTTGTATCCATCTCCTGACTTGTGCCTGTCCACAACTTTATCCTGGACTTTATCTTTTGACAGTGCCTTGCCACCCATAGTTGATTGTTTGCTTCAGTTGCACTACAATCTAATCTACAAGCTAATCAAAATGACCACAGCTGATCACAGTTGAAAGTCAAATGGCTTTCTGTGCCATTGATAAGGTGATTAGCTACACCTTACTGAGTTTACAAGTCATTTTTAGGAGGGGGGTGATCCTTTTTCCAACTCAGTGATACTGTTTTTTTAAATTTTTTTCTTCTTCTTCTGTTTCCTGACATGTTGGTGTTGTATCTTTCACTTGGATGTTATAAGTTGCACTGAGTAAATACAGCTGGATAAAACAAAAACTGTGTCCGTCTTCATTTCAGGTTGAAAAGCAACAAAATGTGATTATTTTAAATGGGGGTGATTCTTTTCTATACCCACTGTATATTTAATGGTACAGGAGCAGCTTGCTGGTTCAGATGTGGGTCACGTCAGCAGCTGGAAGGAAATTCGTCTTATTCCCTTTAATAAGCACAGCCTTATAGGAGGTGGCGTTGGGTGACTGAAAGCCACAAAGCTCCTGCCTCCACTACTGCTAGCTAGGAGTGTGTTTTCCTATAGAGTGTCACCTCTATATTTTGTATTGCATCCTGTATTGCAAGACACACACACACACACACACACACACACACACACACACACACAGATTCATGTACATCACGTTTGGTGAAAAGAAGATGCCACTGCAATAAGTCAAATCATGTCACGTTGTCCTCCATCCTTCGTTCACTGGGTGTAGAGTAGAGTCCTTGGCATGCTGCTCTGTCCTTGACAGATGACTGTTTGTGTAAGGTCTCATGGAGAGACAGCGTGAGTGAAGGGTGGGGAAGGACACACACACACACACACACACACACACACACACACACACACACACACTCTCTGATCTAACATGCCAACCTGCTTTGCACTCACAGGGAAGGCCCGCTGGCACAGAGAGAAGGAGAGAGAGGAAGGGAGGGATGGTGGGATGAGAGCTCAAGAAGGTCCTTCAGGGTTTCAGCAGAATGTGTTTTTTGCTTGTCAGCTTTTCCTTGTTAGCTCTGCCGTTATTATTGACCTTCATCTGTATTCATGCCAAGGTAAGAGGTTACTGCTTCATCTTCTACTGTACCATTAGAGACCTCTCTCTCTCTCTCTCTCTCTCTCTCTCTCTCTCTCTCTCTCTCTCATTCTGCTGCATTTGCATACTTTTTGCAGGTTTTGCTGCCTTTAAAGGAAAACTGCATTTTTTTTGTTTGTTCTTCTTTCTTTTTTCTTTTTTTAGCACGTCTGCATTGCACCTCTGGGTCGTGGGTTCAAATCCCACCACTGCCCTGTGTGTGTGGAGTTTGTATGTTCTCCCCGTGCTTTGGGGGTTTTCTCTGGGTACACCGGTTTGCTCCCACAGTCCAAAGACATGCGTTGTAGGCTGATTGGCATTTCCAGAGTGTGTAAATGTGTGTGCGATTGTGGCACGCTTTTCAGGGTGTTCTCACCCTAGTGCCCTGAGTTCCCTGGGATAGGCTGCAGGCTCCCCCGGGACCCGGTGTAGGATAAGTGGCAAATGGATGGATGGATAGACAAAAAAAAACAAAAAAAAAAAACAGAAAGCATGTTAATGCAGTCCTCGCTAATCCCGGTTAAAGGCAGTTCTTGTCAATAAACTAGTATTCTCGAATTGAAATGGGAAAGAGGAATGCCATCTTTCCCAGCCAGAGATCAGGGCCCCATTTTCTTTTCTTTTCCTGTCAATAGATGGCTATGGAATATTCAGACAATTAGTGGGAATGCTTTATTGTTGCACCACTCATAAGTCTCATTGTTATGTAGTTTTGTTCAGCTAGGAGAACATGGATACAGTACAGCAGGGGTCATTAACTGGCAGAAAAGCAAAATATTTCAGAGACTGCACTTGGAAAAGTGCTGCAGCAGAGCCGATAAACATCTGCGGAAAAAACTGCCCGTAGTTTTGCGTCTCTTAAACAAGAACTGTCGCGGCTTCTGTAGCAAGTCTGCTATTGCTGATTATCCAGTCACGTGCATTTATGTAAATTATTTAGCTGAAGGCAGCTCATCAGATCAGAGACTAGCTACAGGGCTAGAGATATTAGTTTAGAAAACGTTTGCCTCACATCCTCCAGGGTTGGGGGTTCGAATCCCGCCTCCGCCCTGTGTGAGCGGAGTTTGCATATTCTCCCTGTGCTCCGGGGGTTTCCTCCGGGTACTCCGGTTTCCTCCACCAGTCCACAAGACATGCGTTGTAGAATGATTGGCATTTCCATATTGTCTGTAGTGTGTGAATGTGTGTGATTGTGTCCCGCGATGGTTTGGCACCCCGTCCAGGGTGCCCCGAGTTCCCTGGGATAGGCTCCAGGCTCCCTGTGTAGGATAACCGGTAAATGGAAAATGGATGGCTGGATGGATCTCTGGTCTGATTAGAAGAGACCTGATGACGGGGCTTGTTAAAAAAGCCGAAGACAAAAACAAAAAATTATGACGAATGGACAGAGAATTATGCTTTTATTCTTCCTGCATCGAATTCAAAATAGATGTCTGACCTGTTCCAAGTCTGTGGTGTTAAAAGTTGAAAGTGGTAACGTGAAGCGTCACTACGGAAACAAAACGTAACCACTTCGAATTGTCTAATTTATAGCCATAAACTAATCATTTAGTCTTTAAGCATTAAAGTTTTAAAGTTAACTGTCGCCATGTTAGTTTCTTATCTTGGCCTTTTTAAGCAACTGGATCTTCACAGATTTTAGTTGAATACCCCTGCAGTACATACAGTATTTCTGCTTACTTATGCTTTGTTTATGCTTTTTAAGCTTTTATGGTATCTATGAGCGATTCAGGGAAAACTTTATTTATTTATTTATTTATTTATTTATTTATTTATTTGTGACATCAGATTCACAGTGTATTTCTGAAAGGATACTTTTAGAGAATTAGTTAATCATAATTTAAGATTAATTTACTTCTAACTGAAGTAACTCATGAAAGTGTCCAATAAAAATGTGCCCCTTATCTTTCATTGAGTCTTCCTGGCTTTCTTTTGTAATCAGTGCAGGGAAATGTGATCGTCAGTGAAAATCACATGTTCACTACAGACGTGCTAGCTCAGAGATTAGGTTGAAAGACATGAGCCATTCCTTTAATGCGTAGGATGTGTGTTGTTGGGTTGGTCTTGAAAACATGAGGAATCTCTGTTTGTGGTTGGGAGAAGGGTAGAATGAATCAGTGAATGAATCAGTAGCGCTTCATGCTTCACACGACCAAATACACTTCCTTTTCTACATTTGCATCTCTGCTAATTATGTAGATTTTCGCTTATCCGGTTCCGGTTATGGTTTGTGTTTATTAGAGCTCGTGTATGAGAGGACTGGAAGGTGCGAAGAGCAGGTGACAGTTGAGCGTTGAATGTTGTGTAGCAGCATTCTGATGCCACAAGGCAAGAACGATCTGTTTGGTGATCACCTGAGATGATCAAATGATCATCTCTTTTGTGAATCATTTGGTTAGGCTTATCGAGCCGATGATGTTTTTCCCAGCTCTCTCTCTCTCTCTCTCACACACACACACACACACACACACACACACACGCACGCTGTTCTGTCCCTGTCTCTCTTTGGTGTTATGTTGGAAGGAAGAGGATTTCTCGTGGGAGGAAAGAGGAGGGTCCTTGCTATGAGAAAGAGGGAGTGTGAAGTTTTTCACAGTTCCATGTATCTCTGCAGCGTGAATATACTCATCAGTAGTGGCCCACTGGGGGAGCATATCACCGTGGCAACCAGAGCTCTCTGCAAATGTGTATGTGGTGTACGTGTGAGCCAGGTGGTTTCTTCTTCTTCTTCTTCTTCTTTTTTTCTTTTTTCTCTTTCATATGACTAATGAGAGGAGATGTTACCCCCAAGATATCTAATATACACACTGAAACAGGATAAGCTGCTTTATAAAGCGTTGCTGTCAATTTGTGTTAAAATTCTCTGCAGCTCAGCTCCATCTTTGTGCTCCGTGCTGCTTTGTGAGTCACTCATTTACACAGTCACTTGTGATTATGTCGTCTTCGACATTGATATAATGACACATCGCTGACACCAGCGCTATATTTGTGACAGTTTCGTACACGATCGCATATAAGGAATGATACATTTATCGAACATGACGAGGATGTGGCTGCTGGAAGAAGTACTATAATGTATCCTTATAAAGCATAATGATCTAAATATAGAGAGGCAGTGTGCAATATTATGAAGGCCTGTGCTGAATGGAGATACATCATCTACATTAATTGAAGTAGTCAGTGGAGTCAGAGCTTATTTTTGCCTGAAATGGCTGAAAGTCTCTCTTATTGGGACAGACATCATAACGGTACACTAAATGTGATTTTGTTAATCCGTGTGGCTGTGCCGTCTCCCGTCAATTCAGCTCTTTTTAATATCGTAATGATCGGTGCATAAATTAATAATTAAAAAAAGACAAAATCGAATAAATCTAATAAAGATTACTGCCCGACAGTTTATGGATTATTGAGCTAACTGTGTGGAATCCCTTAATGGAAAGCAAAACATTTATTGCATTTGTGTTTGTGTAGTTTTGTAGTTTGGATCATTTTCACACGTTACAGTTTAGAGTGCATATATAAATGAATGGTTTTAGTAAAATAATTTACACAAGCTGCATGTAATGTTGCTAACAAGTAAAAATATCAGGGGTCATTTTTAATTTTTAAAAGTGGGAAATACGATAGACATAGATCCAAGCTTTCCGGTATGATTTCGCCTTCAAACTTTGGGAAGTGGGGCCTAGGGGACTTGTTATAAAGCTACACTACTAACTATCGAGCTTTGTCATCTTTGTCATCAAATGGATTGATTTCACAGTCTGCTAAATTAAAAATACGATTTCTGTTTGTCCATGATATTTTCTACCTCAATAATGTTAGTGTTCAGTTATACAGTAAGCAAAATATAAAGAAACAGTTTGATCAAATGTATTCTTAATATTTATAGATTACAGTAATTCATACTGTGTCCTAAACCACATCGACAAGCCTAGGTGACGTCAGTGAACGGAGTTTGAGGCGGGTATTTACTTAAAACACCAAACATTTCCTGGCTGATTTAACTACATTTGGGGTTCTTTTGTATGACTAAGGTGTTACAGTTTAGTGGCTGACCCCTGGTTCTCTCCCACTGTGTTTGCAGGCCCTGTATTGGTCTGTGTTGCACCTGGCCTGGGGGAGATGATGCAGTGAGTGTAGACCATCACTTGTACTAGCCATGAGCCATCAGGAGGCGCCGCTGGGCTACGAGCCAGTTGAGGCAACCGAAGCCGACCTGGGCCGTCGAGAGCAACCCTCCTCCCAGCGCAGACGACACGAAAACTCGGGTCGCTCTCGTCATCACCACAGTGGTAATGGCAGTGAAAACAACCACTCCCAGCCTGGATCGCAGCGGCAACGCCGTCACGAGGGCTCCGAAGGGACCGGGCGACCACGCGCCTCCCGCAGGATGCCTGAAGAAGGTGACGCGGAACAGCAGCAAGCTCAGCGGCCGATCCCACGGCCGGCGGTGAGCCGCTACCGCAGGCAAGGGGACACAGAGGCACGGCTGAGAGCTCAACAACAGAGGCAGAGGCAGAGGGAGAGGGAGAGGGAAAGACAACAGAGGGAGGCAGAAAGAGCTGAGCAACAGCGACTAGAAGAGGAAGAGGACGACCACAGTGCCCTGGCACGCTCTGCAAGTACAGAGAGCGGTTTCCACAACCACACAGACCAGGCCGAGGGTGACGCTGTCATGGCGCTGGAGGCTGAACCTGAGGATGAGGGTATGTACGGTGTGGCACTACGACCTGAGGCGGAAGAATATGCGGAGAGCGCGGAATCTGAGCAGCAGCCCCAGTACCCTCCCCATCCCCCTCCACTTCCCCACGAGCCCCTGCAAAACATGGAGCGTCCAACCAGACATGATGCCGAGGCACTCAACCCCGGTTACTCCAACTATGTTTACGCCCAGCCTCGGCCTGAAGATCAGCCCTATTCCGAACCCTATGCTGACTATGGGGGCCAGGAGCATGTGTACGAGGAGATCCCAGAAGCCCCTGAAGGAGACATGCCTCAGCAGCGTCGTGCTGGACTCCGGCTCCTGGAGCATGATTCGTACGGGCAGCAGGAGGCTGTGGGCTCCAGACTCCACCACTACGACGAGCGCTCGGACGGTGAATCCGACAGTCCTGAGAAGGAAGCTGAATTTGCGCCCTACCCACGCACCGACAGCTGTGAGCAGGATGAGGATGCTGAGCATATCTTGGACGTAGTGAAGGAGAGTTTGAGCTCACAGAGCCTGGAGCACCCTGCAGCAGAACAGGGAACAGACAGACACAAAGAGGAAGAGCAGGCAGAGGAGGGGAAGCTTCAGGAGCTAGTGAACGAGGGAGGGAAAGGAGAGGATGGCAGACCCTCCATGAGCAGCCCCTCTGAGGAGTCAGCTCAGGTCAGGAGCAGTAGGCAGAAGAGGGACGCCATCTCTCTGGCCATCAAGGACATCAAGGAGGCCATTGAGGAGGTGAAGAGCAGGACGGTGCGTTCACCCTACACACCGGACGAGCCCAAAGAGCCCATCTGGGTGATGAGGCAAGACTTGAGCCCCAGCATGGAGTCGGACCTGCAGCCACCACTAGGGGGAGATGTGAGTAAACAGCATGATCATGATCAAGGTGCTTTTTTTGTTTAAGGCTAGATTATATTTCTTCACTGAAGTCTATTTGCATCATGACACAGAGAGGGGGTTTATGGGTAGGCACAGCTCAATTAATTTTTTTTATGCTGTATGAGGTAGAACCTTCATGAGTGTTTGCATGTTTAAAATGTCAGTGGTTAAGACGTTGGACTACTGATCAGAAGGTCGTGAGTTCAAATCCCAGCACTGCCAAGCTGCCTCTGTGGGCCCTTGAGCAAGGCCCGTAACCCTCAACTGCTCAGTTGTATAAATGACATAAATGTAAGTTGCTCTGGATAAGGGTGTCTGTAAATGTTGTTAATTAGGTTAAAATAATTTTAACAATACATTTCAATGATCATTTAAAAAAATAGTTTTTAACCAAACAGAGAAAGAAACATTGTTAATGTAAGCACGTCCATTTCGCATCACTGCACACCACAATAATGATGCAGATGTGTGTTGTCACTGTGATTGCCTTTCAAGTTAGTGGAACATGAGCTAGACCTAGAGCCCAACGTTTCTTGGATTCCTGTTGGATTTTAAATATGCAATGTGAAGACACACAGTTTCACAGTTTTCCTTTAAGACTAACATGGAGTCGTCCAGCTACTTACTTCCATACAGTACCGCCGACCACCGAGTTTCTAGAGTCTTTGTTATATTTTCCCTTGTCTTCCATTTATCATGTGCCTGCTGCTGGGTGTGCAGTGGTGCGAACATGTCTCTGCACAGTGAGTGCTGCTCTCTGGACAAATCTCCTGCCTGAGGAAAATACAAGGAGGCTCAAGCACACACTGCACGGGCTTTACCAGTCTCAGCCAGCAGGACTTATCTGTATTCTGTGATGGGAGCATATGACTGGTGCATTCAAATGGAGCAACCTTTTACCTCAACCACAACACAGAGAGAGAGAGAGAGAGAGAGAGAGAGAGATTTCCATGTAGTCACAAGAGTTCTTGTTTCTTCTCTTCTTCATCTTTCAACTATTCTCACCTTTGAGCTCAAAAATTTAATAAACAGAATTTTACTATATACAGTGGAATTATTTACCTGCTTCTTGCTGAATGGTATCAAATATCATCCTGTGTAGTCAAGACAATTTATATCTTTCTTCCAACCCCCCCAACCCACCCCCCTCTACGCACACACAATAATCATCAGCTGTGTATTTAGGGTAATATGTCTCATTCTGTGTTCTGAACAAACCCGGCACATTGTTGCACTGAACAAACAGCAGCTTCTGGTGTGTATAGCAGCAGTATAGAGTAGTGTAGGTATTGCATTTGTCTTATTCTTATTCTTATTCTTAGTCTTATTCAATATCACACACAATTACTGCTTTTTGTGTGATTCAGAAAGGGTCAATATTTATAAGAAATGAAGCGTTATTTTTTTTGATACGCTAAACTTAAAAAGTATTACACCATTCAAGTAGTCTGTAGTAGAGGTTGACTGATTGGATTTTACTGATACCGATAACTAAGCTGGGCAGTTCTGTACCTGCCGATAACCGATTAATCAACTGATAGTTTTTTTTTTTTTAAAAACACTCAATTATAAAAATATTGCTGAACTTTATTTAAAAAAAACAAACAAACAGTAATGACTGTACCATTAAAATGTACTGTTAATAAATATTAAAGTGCATATACAAGTAAATATACGGCCAAACTGAACCAAAAAGTTACACTCCAAATAACAACTAAAAAAATAGAGACATCCAAAATGAATCAAAAACACTTAAAATAACACAACAAAATTTGTCAGTGATTTCACCTCTAGAGGCTGCTCTCGTACTGTATAATGACAGCAGACCCTTCTCCCACAACGGTCGCAACCAGGAAAAACTATCGGTGTGGATTTTTTCTGATAACCGATAGTTCCAGCAGACTAAATATTCAGTGTGTTTCATAACGTAATTGTAATCGTCAGTCCAACTGAATTTATTCTGACTGCAGATTCCAAATGAACCCTTCCTACTTTTTGTACTTACTGAAAGCACCTACTGTTTAAATTCCCATAATCTGCACCAAATTTTTTGCACTTTTCCGGATATTTTATAACAGCGTTACCACAACTTGTGTGTCCTCTTAGAGGAAAACACATGGCTAGCATTAGTTCAGCAAGATCTTATCATTAATTCAAGCCACATCTCTTGTTCCTCAAAGTCTTAAATGACTTCTTTGTAAAAACACACCTCAAGTGTCCATCATTCAAAATATTACTTGGAAGCCCAGCCTAATGGTCAAAAAGAGCAGCTCAATTCCAACACACAATGGGGCATTCTGTTATAGTAAAATAATCAATGACAGAGCGGTATGCGGTTTGACATGACCCAAAACATTTTATTCTTCTTATAACATGGTGATTTGTTATGTTTTACATTTTTTATTAATTAAAGAATGATGTTTAATGTCCACAGGATAAGTGACTTCTTGGTATCACTTACATTACAGCAGCTATAAACAGTTGTTCCAACACCAGCTGCTGTTTTTCTCTCTCATGACGATAATAAGAAACAATGCAGATTGTCACATTATCGACAAGCAAGTTCTCTGTCCTGAAGACTCTCCTGTGGTGGGAAATGTATTGCCATTACAAAGCACCAACACCCAAGACTATGCCCATAAGTGTGCTTACAGAAAACTTTGCCGTTATCAGCCCTTTTTAGTTTATTATGATCAGTTTATTATTAGTCTTAGAATATGTGGAGCATCTGCCATACAAGTGCCTATGAATTTGCTGCTTGGTTTAATATATACCGGTTTAGTTACATACAGTATCTCACAAAAGTGAGTACACCCCTCACATTTTTGTAAATATTTTATTGTATCTTTTCATGGGACAACACTGACGAAATGACACTGCTGCAGCACGGTGGCCAAGACCATACAGCGGTTTAACAGGACAGGTTGCACTCAGAACAGACCTCGCCATGGTCGACCAAAGAAGTTGAGTGCACGTTTTCAGCATCATATCCAGAGGTTGGCTTTGCAGAATAGACGTATGAGTGCTGCCAGCATTGCTGCAGAGGTTGAAGGGGTGGGGGGTCAGCCTGTCAGTGCTCAGACCATACGCCGCACACTGCATCAAATTGGTCTGCATGGCTGTCGTCCCAGAAGGAAGCCTCTGAAAGATGATGCACAAGAAAGCCCACAAACAGTTTGCTGAAGACAAGCAGACTAAGGACCTGGATTACTGGAACCATGTCCTGTGGTCTGATGAGACCAAGATAAACTTATTTGGTTCAGATGGTGTCAGGCGTGTGTGGCGGCAACCAGGTGAGGAGTACAAAGTCAAGTGTGTCTTGCCTACAGTCAAGCATGGTGGTGGGAGTGTCATGGTCTGGGGCTGCATGAGTGCTGCCGGCACTGGGGAGTGTACTGTGACATACTGAAGCAGAGCATGATCCCCTCCCTTCGGAAACTGGGCCGCAGGGCAGTATTCCAACATGATAACGACCCCAAACACACCTCCAAGACGACCACTGCCTTCCTAAAGAAGCTGAGGGTAAAGGTGATGGACTGGCCAAGCATGTCTCCAGACCTAAACCCTATTGAGCATCTGTGGGGCATCCTCAACCGGAAAGTGGAGGAGCGCAAGGTGTCTAACATCCACCAGCTCTGTGATGTCGTCATGGAGGAGTGGAAGAGGACTCCAGTGGCAACCTGTGAAGCTCTGGTGAACTCCATGCCCAACAGGGTTAAGGCAGTGCTGGAAAATAATGGTGGCCACACAAAATATTGACACTTTGGGCCCAATTTGGACATTTTCACTTAGGGGTGTACTCACTTTTGTTGCCAGTGGTTTAGACATTAATGGCTGTGTGTTGAGTTATTTTGAGGGGACAGCAAATTTACACTGTTATGCAAGTAACGGTACTAATTAAGTACTGTAATACACTCACTACTTTACATTGTAGCAAAGTGTCATTTCGTCAGTGTTGTCTCATGAAAAGATATAATAAAATGTTTACAAAAATGTGAGGGGTGTACTCACTTTTGTGAGATACTGTACATTAATGTCAGCTTAATTAAGTGATTCTTAGGTTCTTAGTTACTGTGACATAACTCCATATAGTACTCTGAAAATGTTTCAAGTAGTTCATGAGGCTTCTCCAAGCTGTCCACTGAATTTAGATCACGACTTCATTTATTCTCGCATGTGATATCATTTACCCCTGTGAGTTCATCGCAGCTCTTATTTTTGCCTCCTACAATTTAATTTATTTAGTGCTGGTGAGCGACACAGAAGGAAAATGTGTGTAAATAATTCAGTGAGACTCACGTAACAAACACCGGAGGAGGAAAAAAAGGCTTTCTTCCATAATAAGCTCACATCAGCGCTGATTCTCGGTGAGCAAAGCACTTATTTATGCCATGGATTGAATTTATGGAGCAGGCGTGATACAATGGGAGTCCGTTATATGATTTTAGTATTCAAATGTGGTAGAGCTCACAGTGGAGTGCTGTGTTTATGGCCATCATTTAACTCCTCATGTGATTGAGAAAGGTTTGAAATGATTCGAACATGACATAGCAGTTTCACTGGTAATCTTACTACTGATGTAGGTACCACAGAGCACTTTGAGCTCCTAAATGTACTTATTAAAAATAGGAAAAATAAAGTTACAATAACCTGGTTGCATAAGTGTGCACACCCTTTTATAACTGGAGACGTGGCTGCGTTCAGGATGGACCAATCACATTCAATCTCATGTTTTTAGAAAATCATCCTACAGCTGTCATCAATGAAATTATTCCGATTAACCCCAAATAACTGCTGAAGCCATGGTCCGCAAAGAGCTTACAAAGCATGCATAGTATCACACTTTTTTGAAAGATATCGATCAGGAGAGGGGTATAAAAGTATTTCCAAAACATTACATGTACTATGAACACTGTGAAGGCCGTCATCAACAAATAGAGAAAATGGAGCGCCACAGTGACATCACCAAGGACAGGATGTCCCTCCAAAATTTATAAGAGGACAAGACACAAACTTACCAGGGAGGCTGCCAAGAGACCTACGGCAACATTGAAGGAGCTGCAGGAATATCTGACAAGTGCTAATTACTCTCTGCATGTGAGAACAATCTCTCATATCGTTCTTGTCTGGGCTATGCGGTAGGGTGGTTAGACGGAAGCCCTTTCTAACAATAAAACTTCCAAGCCCAGCTAAATCACCCCAAACCATGTGATGAAATGTGTTATGGTCTGATGAGATCAATTCCAAAAGGTATAATAATTCCATAATTTCAAAAGGTATGTTTGGTGCAAAAAAAAAACAAAAAAAACACCACCCAAGGATCACCATACCCACGCTGAAGCATGGTGCTGGCAGCATGTTTTAGGGCCGCTTTTCTTCAGCCAGAACTGGGGCTTTTATCAAGGTAGAGAGAATCACGAATAGCTACAAATGCCAGTCGAGTTTAGTGCAAAACATTCAGATGTCTGAAGATTAAAAGGAATTTCACCTTTCAGCATCCAAATCAACAAAGGAACGGCTTAACCAAAAGATGATCGATATTTTTGAATGACTTGGCCAGAGCCCAGACCTGAATCCAACTAAATATCTGTGGGGTGACCTGAAGCGAGCTGTACACAGGAGATGCCCTCACAATTTGATGGATCTAGAATGTTTTTGAAAGAAAGAATGGGAAAATATCGCCAGGTCACGATGTGCCACGCTGATTGACTCTTACCCAAAAAGACTGACCGATGTTATAAAATCAAAAGGCGCTTCAACAAAGTATTAGTTTAGGGGTGTGCAAACTTATGCAACTAGGTTAATGTAAGTTTTTTGGAAAAAGTTCTGACATGATTCATCTTGGTTTCATTTTTTACATCGCAAAAACCTGTCATTTTAACAGGGGTCTGTAGACTTTTTATGTACACTGTATTGATACAGTGATATCCAGACATGATATGACATGATATTTTTTGTCATATCATCCAACTCTAATTGGACTGTCTAATCAGGTCTCCAGCATGTTATCCAGAGAGGTACAATAGATTTGCTACTTGTGTAGAGTTTCAGGACGTGTCTGGCGTAGGGTTGTAACAGGAGCTGAGTGCTCTCTCATTCCAAGCCATACTGTATCCTGATCCATGTCAGGGCTACGCCAGAGTTACTCGGATTAGCCACTGTGACAGTCACCTTCTATTTTTCTCTGTGAAGTGTGTTTTTTTTTTTTTTTTTTTTTTTTTTTGCAAACTACAGACTTTTTGCTGTAACTTTCAAAGATGGAGAACTTTTGGGTGGGCCAGGAAGACGAGAACAATGAAGATGAGGTCAGAGGGTGGTGTATTTCAAACTGTCAAATTGATGATGTTTGCTTGGGAATTGTTCTCAAAGCATCTGTTTCTCTTCTTTTACTGTGTCATTAGATTCATTTGTAATGATGCCTTAAGTAGAACTTACTCAGCATCAGTGTAAGCACATTAAAATCCTCCAGAAATAGAGTTAGATGATCCATGATGTTTAGCTGTTCATCTGCTCTGTTGTTGATACTGGAATGAGTGATTTCTTTTGTCTGTTTTTTTTTTCTCCATTTCTCCATGTGAGACTGGATGTTATACCTGTGAGGTTATATGTAACAGTAGCTAATGCTGCTCCTATTAGCCTGATGTACAGTATACTCTTTTTCCTTTATTTACTTCAGAAAACACACTAAATTGGGGATTTCAAGTGCAAATGCTTGTCACTAGGGTGTTACTTTAAAGAGTATGAGTTTTGTATTTGTATTTAGTACCGTTAGTACCATTGTCTGCTGGTAGCATCTTTAATATCAAATGCTAGTGCAGTAATTTGCCACTCAACTTGGTTGTTAGTGTAAATGGTTTTGAATAATACAGTATGTTCCTGTCACTGTTTGTGTTTAATATTCAGTACAGTTGTGTGGGTTGATAGCCTTCATTATATTCAGTAGAAAATCAGTTAATAGAAATGAATACAATTCTTATATTTCTCAATCAAAATGAGTGAAGTGTAGTGACATGCTGTTCAGGTTTAATCAATATTAGTTACTATGATCTATTAATACCATTTGTTAAAAGACGATAACGATTAAAACCGTGTAGGAGTATACGAGTGTTACCATGCAAACAAAATATACATCGTCATCATCACAGTGTGAAATATGTGTGAGATATAGCTGCGTTTCAGTATTCTTGTTAGTTTTGGACCCCACTGTATTTTTATTCAAGTCTAATTCCATAATCCCATAACGTTACCCTTTTGTATGACAAAATGTTTCTTCTGTTACTTTTACTCACAGCATACGTATGGCTACTTGCCGATCCCTTTATAAGTATTAGTTTTATTATGTGTCCTGTTTAATCATGATGAGTCATATGAATGATCTTCTTCCTTCTCAAGTCTCCAGGCCCAGCCTCCACCTCTCCACAGGGGGCGGAGTCTTCCAGCAGCAACCTGCTGCAGCATGAGGGGAGTGAAAACTTTGAATCCCCGTCTCCTGCTGGCAAAGAGGTAGGAGTCCATCTTGTGACTTCAGCGACAGAATGTGTGTGTGTGTGTGTGTGTGTGTGTGTGTGTGTGTGTGTGTGTGTGTGTGTGTGTGTGTGTGTGTGTGTGTGTGTGTTTCAGGGAGGGGGAAGTAAGTGTAATATTGTAATAATTTAAAGGAATACTCCAGCATTTTCTACCTACAGTGCCCCCCGCTAATATTGGCACCCTTGGTAAATATGAGCAAAGAAGGCTGTGAAAAATTGTCTTTATTGTTTAACCTTTTGATATTTTGTTCAAATAGTTCACAAAAATACTCTGCTCTCATGGATAAACAATTGCAAACACAACACAGGTTTATCCAAAAAAACAATTACTGGCACCCTTTTAGTCAATACCTTTGTCCTACCTTCCTTTTATTTATTTATTTATTTAATTCCCATTGATATTTTACTTTTTTTTTTTTTTTTTTTTTTTTTTTTTAGTACACCTGGGTGACTAGGAACAGGAAATTGTTCAACCATGACTTCCTGTTTCACAGGGGTATAAATTTGAGGTAACACATAGGCCAAATTCCCTTAGTCATTCATAACAATGTGTAAGACCAAGGAATATAGCTGTGATGTGCAGCAAAAGGTTGTTGAGCTTCACAAAATGGGAAGTGGCTATAAGAAAATAGCACAAGCATTGAAAATGTCCATTTACACCATCAGGGCAATAATTAAGAAGTTCCAGCCAACTGGAAATGTTATGAATCAACCTGGAATTGGACGCGTGTCTATATCGTCTCAACGCACTGTGAAGAGGATGGTTCGAGTGGCCAAAAAATCTCCAAGGATCACAGCTGGAGAATTGCAGAAGTTAGTTGCGTCTTGGGGTCAGAAAGTCTCCAAAACTACAATCCGAAGTCACCTACATCACCACAAGTTGTTTGGAAAGGTTTCAAGAAAAAAGCCTCTACTCTCATCCAAAAACAAACTCAGGCCATATGGAAAAGTACCTCATGCCCACGGTTAAATATGGTGGTGGCTCTTTAATGTTTTGGGGCTGTTTTTCTGCCAGAGGACCTGGACATTTTGTTAGGATACATGGCATCATGGACTCTATCAAATATCAACAGATATTAAATGAAGACCTGACTGCCTCTGCCAGAAAGCTTCAAATGGGCTGTGGTCGGATCTTCCAGCAGGACAATGATCCAAAACATACATCAAAATCAACACAGAAATGGTTTACTGACCACAAAATCAAGGTCCTGCCCTGGCCATCCCAGTCCCCTGACTTGAAACCCATAGAAAACCTGTGGGGTGAATTGAAGAGGAGAGTCCACCAGCGTGGACCTCGAAATTTGAAGGATCTGGAGAGATTCTGTATGGAGGAATGGTCTCAGATCCCTTGCCATGTATTCTCCAACCTCATCAGGCATTATAGGAGAAGACTCAGAGCTGTTATCTTGGCAAAGGGAGGGAGCACAAAGTATTGACTAAAAGGGTGCCAGTAATTGTTGCACACCTATATTTAACAAAGATATATATATATATATATATATATTATAAACCTGTGTTGTGTTTGCAATTGTTTGATATTCATGAGAGCAGAGTATTTTTGTGAATTGTTTGAACAAAATATCAAAAGGTTCAACAATAATGACAATTTTTCACAGCCTTCTTTGCTCATATTTACCGAGGGTGCACTGTATTTTCTGTCTACTGTATCTGTAACATATGTACATTTACCACAGACAAGAATTCCAACATGGGCTCTTGAGTGGTGCAATAGAAAACTGTTCACTATCACCCTATTATTGGAAGATGATCAGGTGTCCAAAAGAGCAAAATTGTCCATGGTCTCTGTGTGGAAGAGATGGCATACTCTCTCTTCCCTGCCAATCACAGCGACACTAGCCAATCGCTGGCATATGTGAGCTCATGTATGAGCAAGAGGGCAGATTACGCTTTCCTTTGCGTGTGTTATGTTGCCGTGTGATGCAGTATGAGCAGCAGTTGATGCACATTCAGATGGCTGGTCTCAAGGAAAGCATGTGTAGGCTCTAGGCCTCCCGGGTTGGTCGCTGTCGTGTGATGGGGAGAGTTGGCAGGCAGGAGGGAATTGGCCAAGACCAAATTGAGGAGAAAACGGGGTTTAAAAAAAATCCCAAAACGTTCCCCTGTACTGAAAATAGAACAAAAATGGTTTGAAAACGAATAAATGTTTCACACAACTGGACTGCTCAAAGATCCACTTTAGAAAAAGAATGAGATAGACATGAGAAATGAGAACTACAAAAGCTTAAAATAAAAGTAGATTTATCCAACTTTCCAACAATCAGGCAAAGACTGAGGCACGTCATCTCTGAAGGTGATGAATGATACAGATTTAGAGCTTAATTTACAAATCGAATTCCTGAAAACGTTCTACAACAATCTGTTTTTTGCATAAACGTGTATAGACTCGCACAAGAGCTGCCCTTAGACTTTAGTTTTCTGTTCTTTTCTGAGTACAAGACTATTCAACTACAGATGCTGTGGATAAAGATTCAGATGTAAAATGCAGGAGTATCCCTTTAATTGTTTAAAAGCAATTTGTATGACAGTTCCTGCATACTGGTTTTTAGTTGCTGTTGTTGTTTTGTTTTTTTGTTCTTGAAACGGCAGTCGAGGAGGAGCATTGCTTCATTCCCAACATATGTGGAAGGTGAGTTTGGCCATAAACTCAAACGATATGAAAACGAGCACCTCCGCCATGTTTAATAATTACATTTTCATTCATCACTGTATGTACAGTAGATCTCCATTTTGACTCTGGGAATCTTCCTTGTCTTGTGTCTCAGTTCCAGGCCCGTGTGACCCAGAGGACCTCATCGACGGCATCATTTTTGCCGCAAACTATCTGGGCTCGACGCAGCTGCTGTCAGACAAGACACCTTCGAAGAACGTGCGCATGATGCAGGCTCAGGAGGCCGTCAGTCGCATCAAGGTGAGCAGACAGCGTCTCTCCTCGCTCAAATTCTGAGTGAAAAAGCTGAGTGAACTTGTGTGTACTTCAACTCTTTCTAGTCTCATTTCTGCAAAACACCATAACAAGATCCTACTGATAAAGGAAGCAGAAATAAAGAACTTTCAGTATGACACTTTGAAGACAAAGGAAGAGAGACGATTGAGGACTGCGACTTTTTCTATTTAACAAGTCATACCCTAAATATTGCATAATGAGTTGCCTCAAGTATTTCACAATGCAGCTGATGTAGTGTAGGTTTGAAAATAGAAAAACTTTGCTGGTCAGATTGTCAGGAGTAATATATATATATATATATACACACACACACCCCCTTTTGGACATTGTACTTATTCGGGTATTTTGTATCGCTGTTATTTTCGTACATACTGAAGAGTTAAAATATTAAAAATATTTTTTTAAAGAACAAATTATGAGTTACCTTTAAATCTCACTAAAAAACACATTCACGATGATTAATTAATTTAATTATTTTGTGATCTTTTTGTGATTCTGCTTGCGTTTAGGCCTTACACGCCTATGTGGAATAGTAATGAGGTTGTACATCCCAAAAGACTGCAGACATTTGCCACCTTCCCCCTTTTCATCCCTGTGTAGCATAAAGCACCTACTCTTTCAGTCAGCTACATGACTCAGCGTTTTCTTCCATCGGCATCTTAGCATTTTTTTTTTTGTCCATCGTATAAAATGCAGCAACTAGCACCTTCTGCTCCAACGTTCATCACCAGAGCATCTGTGTTTTAGTAGAATTTATAATGCAAATGTGAAGTGAAGCCCAATGAACTAGAAAGTGCTGACAAGGTAATAAATCAGAGTGTCAGATATTGCTATTTAGACCGAGGTGAAAGTAAAAAAAAAAAAAAAGAAAAAAAGAAGAAGTCATTATAAAAATGCTCAGAATGTATAGGCTAGTTTAATATACAAAAGAAAACATTTGGAATTACAGTAAAAACCCAACTAAAAGCCACAGCATGAGCATTCACTGTTCTATTGTTAATACACACTGAGCTCATACCGAATGTCCATCAGTCTCTGTCACTCAGCGTTATTGTATTTACAAAATTTCACTTGTATGGCCTTGTGAAAAATAGTTTACATTAACTATTTAACAATAGATGGTTGCCGGAAACAGATGGTCTCCATTGATTTAATAGCAATGCAGTTTAATTCTGTGTCAAAGATTTATACCCAGTAGCTCCTCTTGTCCTCAGTTATTACTAATGAAAAAAAAATATGACGATGCTTTAAAAATTGGGAATGTTGGAAGCTGTGAATGCTGAATATAGGAATATGTTGGGCATACTGCAATAAAGTAGTTTTAAATAGTATTAAATGTATCATTTTCAGTGGCTGGGGTATCCTCCTGATGTCACGTGACTAAAATTACCCATTTGTGTCAGAGTTACAAAGTTTTTAAATTGTTTTTAAATGTTTAAGACTTTTTGTTAGAGTTTTAAAATCTTACAAAACTGTTTCTATTTACAAAACAAATTAAATATCGGTTATTTATTGGTTATAAATATTTATATAGCACCTTTCTTAAAGTCCCCGTGAAGTGCCTTGAAACGTGTAGCGTTATTCGATGTGTTGACTTGATTTCCACCGAAACAGGAAGTCAGGGTGGGACAAATCGAGTGGCTCCTCCCCTTCTTAAATAGCCAATGGCATTCAGCTTACGTTTAGGTTAAGGCTTATTCATACTATACATATTCACGCGAAAAGTCACAAAACTTCGATTTTGATTTCACGGGGACTTTGAACTAAAGGTCAGCCTAATACTAAGCAAGTAACAAATAACAACAACAACAACAAAACAAACAATCATCACGTACAATCCAAAACACGCAGCCAAACGAACAGAAATATCTTTTAAAGAGAAGTCACCATAATTATGTCAGGTGGTAACATTTACTAGAACATTTCTCTCAGATCGAAATGACCTCAATATCAACCCGAGTGCCATAAGTATCGCTGTTTACATTATTTCACTTTTAGTAAAAAAAAAATTCAAATGCGTTATTTTGACCTCCTGGCACATTGAAAATGCAGCACCCTGACAGAGCTGTGACCCTTCTTGCTATTGTACCTGGCTTAGTACAGTAGGTGGTGATGAATAATAAATGGCAGCACACCCTGGTGATCTCGCAGCTCTCACATAGCTGAAGGAGCCCGTCTGAACACTGTGTTGAGTTATTCCTCCTCCAAGGTGGTGTGTGATGTTCCACTTCTAAGTGGGCCAAGTCATTTGTTATTTATGTATCTGACACTTCCCTCAAGCATTACCTTTGACTAGTGACACAAATGTCCCATTTCTATTAAAAATTCTATTCAGGGATTTGTCAGGGTTTGATTTATTTTGTTCCTCTCATCACGGCACGGTGAATCCTCGGCTATAACGTTGCTGTCAGATCATGTCGGTCTCCTGCCATATCGAAACCCGGCCCTGTTCTTTCATATACGGCTGAATGAGAACAGTTGCATTCATCCATTAATTATTCATGTTCTGCGACATTCTTTCGTAGCTCAATTGCCTCCTGTGACATCGTCTTTTAAAATAAAATTTAAAAAAAACAAACAAACCAAGATTCGTGCTCACTCTCGGTCGGATTTTTACCGCAGATTTCGATCTGCTTTGTGCAGCTGCCACTTTTTGACAGAAAGCGCTGTAATGTAAGAGCGGCTAAACATCTGAGGAAAGGGCAAGTAGGCCACCTTGTGGCGGGAGGGGAATTAAGTACAAAAGGAGCATCAGCAAAAGAGCAAGTACAGTTATGACACGTTTGAAATTACATTCGATTTGATTATCATATATTATTTGAAATGTCCACCCTAGTTGCAGACACTTTTTAGTGCCTCTATAACCGAGGTATATCAGGTGCTGCTTTATCGAACCAGGGAATTTGTGGTTTGTGTGTATGGCAGGTGACAGGTGGCCACACACACACACATGCGCACACACACACACACATTCAGCATTGTAGCTTGGGTCGTCTGGGCTCTGTGCCGCTCTAACCATGTTCCTGTCTCTGTTTGTTCCATGCCAAGCAGACGGCCCAGAAATTGGCCAAAAACAGGAAGAAGGTGCAGTAAATCATCATCCGTTTGGTGTTTTGCTTTTTTTTCCTCTCTCTCTTCTTCCTTTTCTTTTTTGCTTGTGCACTTTCAGTTTTTGCCTTTCTCTTGTTTGCTGTATTTCTGAATCCAGCAACAAGTCGTAACCCTTTGTGTCAGATATTAGTCTGTGATGCTTTTACCTTTGTTTTCATTTCATGTCCGACATGAATGAATCCAAAACTAGTTCGAGTAAAGATAGTGGAAGCCTTTTTTTCTTTTTTTTCTTTTTTTTTTTGCTGGATGCAGAAGGTATGGGTTTCTGCTACATTCTTATCTTTTTGGGCTCTTTTCTTTCTAAGCTGATGTGCTGTGTTTGTGTTTTTTTTTTTTTTCTTGCCCCTGACTTTTGGTATGCCATTTATGTATTTGTTCAGTAGTGGATGGCTCTGTCACTCCTTTCATTTCTTCTGTCTCTCTCACACAAACACTAAACAAACTGCTTAAATGAAGGATGACACTAACCACCGCCTCACTAACACCAGCCTGGCGTCCATGAAAACGCTGCAGAGTTTCTACTGAAGGAGATTTATTCTTACACTTGATTAGACATTTGAGCCCAGACTGGGAAAGGAGCCATATTCTTTACGAAGCAGGCGAGCAAGGTCACTGAAACAGACTTACAGTTCTCCTTCACTGCACATCTGGGCCTCATATTAACCTTTAGTTTAACCTTCTCTTATATCTGCCAGTGTTTCTGTCTTTCTTTCAGTGGTGTGTGTGTATGTGTGTGTGTGTGTGAGAGAGAGAGAGAGGTGAGAGACTGATGGTCAGTGAAATTATTTCTGTGTCAGCAGGCCCCCGAGGGCGAGACGCAGCCCATGACAGAGGTGGATCTCTTCATTTCCACTCAAAGAATCAAAATGCTGAACGCTGACTCTCAGGTACTTCAACTCAGTGTCCTCTTATACCCACCACACAACAAAAGTCTACCATTCAACCACGCTAATGAATAAGTAGAACACATTGTCATTATAATAAGAACTCCGCAGTTCAGGATTTAAACAGGCCTATACCACAGCGCTGTTTAATGCTCGAATCTGATTGGTCATAAAGTTGGGATTCATTTTCTATAACAGCAGCTCTGACTGTAGTTCCAGCTGCAAGGTTTACGTTAATACACTTGTTCGAATATGTCATTGTTTCCATATTCTTATATAGCAGCCGCTTGACACAAACTGATTAAAAACGCGTGCGCTTGTGGTTGATATGAGGTTGATTGTGAGGAGACCTCAATTAACATTTTTGGAAGGAGTCTCCAGTGTCAGCACTAACACTCAGAGGTAAAGCTGTATGTTTTCCAACACAGGCTTGTGGCTTGTAGTTTCAATGTAACTTTTAAAAGGACAAAAAGTATGACATTTCGTCACTTGTGAGTTAGTTTTGGTCCAAATTCCCAGGTTCACCTGGAAAATGGACAGCTGAATAATGGAGAAGCATTGCCTGGACTTTTTTCAATCTTCAGCTGTCCAGTTTTGGTGAGTCCGTGCCCACTATAGCCTCAGGTTCCTGTTCTTGGCTAACAAGAGTGGAACCTGATATGGTCGTCTGCTTTTGTAGCCTATCCGCCTCAAAGTTTGATGTGTTTTGTTTTTCGAGATCCTTTTCCGCTCAACATGGTTGTAAATAGTGGTCATTTGAGTCACTGTAGCCTTCCCGGCAGCTCGAACCAGTTCGGCCATCCTCTTCTGAGCTCACTCATCAGCATTGTGCAGAATTGCTGCCCACAGGATGTTGTCAGTGAAAATCCCAGGAGATCAGCAGTTTCTCAAACACACATACACATGTATATAGGCAACAGATGGTAGATTCAAATAAAGATATTATTCAAACAACACAATGATTTAGGCATTTGTACATAACATTTTTATTTGGCTCTAACATAAAAACCTTATGCTCTATACGAAGTCATACTGCATCTCACCTTGGCTAATCACATCACTTTTTATCCCTTTTTTTGTATTCTATAGGAGACCATGATGGACCACCCATTAAGGACCATTTCTTACATCGCTGACATTGGGAACATTGTGGTCCTGATGGCCAGGAGGAGAATGCCTCGCTCCGACTCTCAGGAGAATATGGAGGCGTCTGATCCAGCCCAAGATGAAAAGCGCCAGTACAAGATGATCTGTCACGTGTTTGAGTCTGAAGATGTGAGGCCAGTTTTTAATGAACCATTAATGTGGCCTTTTCCAAAGAACATTTGTGTTGGATACCAGCATTTTTAATCATCCTAATATCACAAATCAAGTGGCATCAGGCGCATCAGTATCTGTAATCTCATAGATTTCTTTTAGAAAATTTGACTAGTGCAGTATATATATATATACATTATGGCTTAATGATACCAACTTGCATAGTCGCTACCTGATAACATACACATCTTTGATGTTCTTGTATTATTAAAGTGTATCTTGATACAGTTGGTGCATTGAAAGCATTGTGCATTTCTACATTCAGTCACGTGTACCACAAGACAGTATCGTGACTACTATTGCAGTAACCCACAATAACCTTTGTATTGGTGGTTCCCCGCTCTGTGAGTGGGGTCAGTTAGACCTGGCTATGCTTCACCAATGTAGTAAACACAACTCAAAGCAAGGATACCACAAAACCTTAAAGAAAGCATAAGTAACTGGAATTGGTTTTTACTGTATTGCTCTAGTGATTGAAAGTCAGATAAAACTCCAGAAGAACATCTTTGCTAGAAAGATTATGCCAGAAGGTTTGTTTTGTACATTGTTATAATTTTTTTTTATTTATTTCTCCCTTTTCTTTTTGTCCTCAGGCCCAACTCATAGCACAGTCCATTGGCCAGGCCTTCAGTGTAGCATATCAGGAATTCCTGCGCGCCAATGGCATCAACCCTGAGGACCTGAGCCAGAAAGAGTACAGTGACCTCCTTAACACACAGGACATGTACAACGATGACCTCATACACTTCTCTAAGTCAGAGAACTGTAAAGACGTGAGTGAACAATGCTGTTTGTTTACAGGACAAAAGTCACTGTGAGCTATAGTGAAGACGTACATTGAGTGAATATGTGTGTATGTGTTGCTCAGGTTTACATAGAGAAGCAGAAAGGAGAGATCCTAGGACTGGTGATTGTAGAGTCAGGCTGGGGCTCCATCCTTCCTACAGTCATCATTGCTAACATGATGCATGCTGGGCCAGCAGAAAAATCTGGAAGACTGAATATTGGAGACCAGATCATGTCTATCAATGGCACCAGTCTGGTGGGACTTCCTCTCTCCACCTGCCAGAGCATCATCAAGGTGCACAGCCTTGCATGTTTTAATGGGAATGTATTTTAATACAGTGGGGGGAAAAAAGTATTTGATCCCCTGCTGATTTTGTACGTTTGCCCACTGACAAAGAAATGATCAGTCTATAATTTTAATGGTAGGTGTATTTTAACAGTGAGAGACAGAATAACAACAAAAAAATCCAGAAAAACGCATTTCAAAAAAGTTATAAATTGATTTGCATTTTAATGAGGGAAATAAGTATTTGATCCCCTATCAATCAGCAAGATTTCTGGCTCCCAGGTGTCTTTTACACAGGTAACGAGCTGAGATTAGGAGCACTCTCTTAAAGGGAGTGCTCCTAATCTCAGTTTGTTACCTGTAAAAAGACACCTGTCCACAGAAACAATCAATCAATCAATCAGATTCCAAACTCTCCACCATGGCCAAGACCAAAGAGCTGTCCAAGGATGTCAGGGACAAGACTGTAGACCTACACAAGGCTGGAATGGGCTACAAGACCATCGCCAAGCAGCTTGGTGAGAAGGTGACAACAGTTGGTGCGATTATTCACAAATGGAAGAAACTGTCAGTCTCCCTCGGTCTGGGGCTCCATGCGAGATCTCACCTCGTGGAGTTTCAGAGCTCATGAGAACGGTGAGGAATCAGCCCAGAACTACACGGGAGGATCTTCTTAATGATCTCAAGGCAGCTGGGACCATAGTCACCAAGAAAACAATTGGTAACACACTACGCCGTGAAGGACCGAAATCCTGCAGCGCCCGCAAGGTCCCCCTGCTCAAGAAAGCACATGTACAGGCCCGTCTGAAGTTTGCCTGAATGATTCAGAAGAGAACTGGGTGAAAGTGTTGTGGTCAGGTGTGGTCAGATCTCTTTGGCATCAACTCAACTCGCCATGTTTGGAGGAGGAGGAATGCTGCCTATGACCCCAAGTCATAACACCATCCCCACCGTCAAACATGGAGGTGGGAACATTATGCTTTGGGGGTGTTTTTCTGCTAAGGGGACAGGACAACCGCACCGCATCAAAGGGACGATGGACGGGGCCATGTACCGTCAAATCTTGGGTGAGAACCTCCTTCCCTCAGCCAGGGCATTGAAATGTCCTTAATGACTTGGAGAGGATCTGCAAAGAGGAGTGGGACAAAATCCCTCCTGAGATGTGTGCAAACCTGGTGGCCAACTACAAGAAACGTCTGACCTCTGTGATTGCCAACAAGGGTTTTGCCACCAAGTACTAAGTCGAAGGGGTCAAATACTTATTTCCCTCATTAAAATTCAAATCAATTTATATCTTTTTTGAAATATGTTTTTCTGGATTTTTTTGTTGTTATTCTGTCTCTCACTGTTAAAATACACCTACCATTAAAATTATAGACTGATCATTTCTTTGTCAGTGGGCAAACGTACAAAATCAGCAGGGGATCAAATACTTTTTTCCCTTACTGTATATGTATAATTTCTATTGATAAAATTATGATTTGCTCATGTCTTACATTTTTTCTGTAGTTATTTTGTCATTGTCATTGGATGCTGCACCAAGCCCTGAGTACCGATTGAAGCAATGATGTAAAATCGTGGACTTATTTCTTGTTATGGCGTGTGCCTTGTTCCCCAGGGGCTGAAGAACCAGTCCAGGATCAAGCTGAACATTGTGAGATGTCCACCAGTCACCACCGTGCTCATCAGAAGGCCAGACCTGAGATACCAGTTGGGCTTCAGCGTGCAGAATGGCATTGTGGGTATTTGCTTAAAGGAATACTCCAGTATCTTTCAACGTAATATCTACCTATTGCAGCTGTAGCATATGTCCCACATACACATATTACCACACACAATTTCTGTCTGTACAAAGTAAAAAAATGAAAAACCTGTTCATTTGTAAGTTAAACCCTGTATGCGAATATCCACAGTTATCTGAGCTCAGAGTAAATACAGAAATGCCCCAGTTTTGGCCTGATTGCAAAAGGATACAATAAAACCACAAAGAAAGATTAAGTAACTGGAAGTACGTTTTACTATACTGTACTTTTTTATGTTTCAATGTTGGATAAAACTCAATAAGGAAAGCTTTGGTAGAAAAGCTTCTCTCATATCTGTCTCGCCCTACGACTATTTATAGACAGAATTCAACAACTGCCCTCAGACTTCCATTATAACAAAGGTTTGGAACCAGAGAGGGGCCAGTGATGTTAGGGTGTAAAACAGTTGTACTATTTTATAGAGTACCAAAACAAATATGAATGCAAGCACTTAAGTTTGTCAGGTCAGTTTCATCCCTCTGATTCCAAGGCCTCAGTAAGTCTCACCGTATGATCCGTATCGTTAAGCCTAGTTCACACTGCACTGACAGACGCCGGCCAGCGCCAACAGACACGTTTGTCTGTTGTTTTTTGTCTTTTGTTTCACCCTTCGCCTTTTCAGGTGAAGAACAACACATGAAGACACTAGTAATAGTAACAAGTCTGACTGTCCGTAAAAAAAAAAAAGTTTGTTGGTGTCAGTTGGGGCCTGCAGACACCCATTTATAAGTGAATAAATGTAATGACCCAGCGTAGACCGGGGATCGACACTAAAGGCAGGGTTAGGGTTAGGGTTTACTAAACGGGGTGGGCACTAAATACCGGTAAAAATCCAAAAAGGGCAAAAGAGGCCTAGTAACAAATGAAATGCCTGGCTAAGCCAAGCTAATTACAAAGGCCAAAGATATAATGTGGCAAGAAAGAGCAAAACAGGAAGTAGACTAATAATGGCAATCTAATGACTACGCTAATTGCAACCCAGCTACAGATGAGGTAAAACAACAGAAGATGCTAATGGCTAAGCAAGACGCTAAACTAACAACAGGAAGATAGATAACAAACAAGAGTAAACATGTAAACCTGGAGAATCGCATGGCTTCATAAACTGAGTCACTAAAATGTGGGTAAATACACGGTCCTGTGGAACAAATGAAACAAGACACAGGTGTTAATAATCAGGGGAGTCGGAGTGTTGGGGACCTGCTGCCAGAGACAGAGCCATTTTTTTTGTTGTTTGTTTATTTATTTGGAGTTTTCTAAGTTCAAAGGAATGTGTCGATGTGACTTCTTGACTGCAGCAGAACTCTAAAGATGTACAGGTACAGTTGAGATTAGGTTGGAAAACGTATTGCTTTACGGTCATGCTACTGCAGACCTTTCGTTAGCACTGTCATTCCACTCCGCATGTTAAAGCATTCTGTCCTCTCTTCCGGCCATTAGATTTGCAGCCTTATGAGAGGGGGGATAGCTGAACGAGGCGGTGTGCGCGTCGGTCACCGCATCATTGAGATCAATGGCCAGAGCGTGGTGGCGACTCCTCATGAAAAGATTGTACACATTCTGTCCAATGCAGTTGGTGAGGTAAGGCTGTGTAACAAGCTACACATAAACATGTGGCATTGTGTATAATCTGTTTCTCAGCATTCCAGCTGGGACTGGAATAGTGCTGCTTTTCTGCGTGTCCTAAACGTCCTGCGCTATTCCTGTGTGACGGTATTGTACAGTATAATGTCTTATGTCTTGTCTCGAAACAGATTCACATGAAGACTATGCCTGCTGCCATGTACCGCCTGTTGACAGCCCAGGAGCAGCCAGTTTATATCTAAAAGCCACAACGATACCCTCAACCTCTTGACCTCACCTCACCTCACCTCACCCTGAGCTTTATCCTGTGGACTGATGATTGCGTGAGTGACCACTATTCATCCACGATGTTTCTCTTTCTCCCTACTGCCTGTCCACTTCCTGTCAGCACAAGGTTTTCGACCTGTAAAACGTCTAGTTCTGCACACGTCTCCCCATCCAGGTGGAAAATACTAAACCAGACACAGAATGAAAGAGCTCCATGACATTGATCTCAAAATTTCCCTGATTAAAATTCATATTTACACTCTATTACACTCCGTTAAAAGTTTCACACTGTTTGGCCATGCAGTGTTTGATGTAATTTATGGAAACTTTTTTTTTTCCCTCTTTTTTTGTTCCCTCCCATGTGATTTATTTGAACCTGGCAACCATCAAACATTCCAGCTTTATTCTCTTCCACTCAAGTTATAAACGAGCAGCTGTTAGCCAGAGTGTGGAGGAGCGGACTAAACATTTCTGAGGAACTGCAGGCTCTAAGGATGCATTCCTCAGAGTAATGGATAATTAGAGTAAACAGAACTGTGCGCTCTGTGGTCACACACAGAAGGGCTTCTCAAACCTTTTATAGTCGGAGAGCCCTTTACCCTTAAAAAAAAAAAAAAATAATAATAATCCATGGACCCTCTCAGTACAGACTTATTTTACAAACAAACTAATAAAATAGACACATTATTACAATAATTAGTACAATAATTGTCATTAGATTCCAGTTGACATCGTAAATTTGATAATGGTGGGTTTCCACCTCTGTGACAAAATGACATACAGGATATAATGGTATAATGCACAATGTGGACTATGAATGCCTTAAACCGTGGTCACTAACCCTCTTCCTTGAGATCTACCCTCCTGTAGGTTTCTCCAACCGAAATCAAACATACCTGTTTTAGTTGATCACGAACTTCTTGAAGCAATGATTAGGTGGCACGATTATGATTGGAGCTGAAGTCTTCAGGAAGGTAGATCTCCAGGAACAGGGTTGGTGACCACTGCCTTAACATAGTGATGCCATACAAAAACAACTCAGAGTTGATCAAATCAAGATACAGCACAAAGAAACATGGGCTGAACTTCTTCATTGGTGGGACGTAAAGACCAAATTTAGTCAGAATTAGAATTTAGTCAGTTTATTGGGGGGGGGTATATATATACGTATATATAATCGTATATATATATACGATTCAGAATGATGGTGACCAGTGGTTTTTGTGTTTGTTTCTTTGTTTCTGACTTTGTGATATTTTGTGGTGACTGAATAATTTCCACTGTTTTCTAGTGTACAGAACATGTTTGTAAATTTTTTTTTTTTTGTTTTTCTTCAAATTTTTCTTATCGATCCTTTATATTCAAGCATAATTCTGTTTGTATGTGTACTAAGTATTTTAATTTGGTTTTGGAAAAAAAAAAAATATTTATACTTGAAAAATTTTATTTGCAGAAATATGTTTGTAAAGGGTTAGAAGTCATATACTGGCCTGTCTTTAAGAGTGTGATTTTATGTAGTTTGACCTAAAACTAAAAATGATGCCCGTTCTGAGACCAGTTCAAGAATTCAAGCTTCTTTTTCACCATTTGGCAGATTCGAGCATTTCCTGAATCAGTGGTTGGCCACAAAGCTCTTCGGTGTTCTGACCTCATAAATGTGATAGACTAAAGGTTCTCCCCAGGCTGGGCGTTTCATAGAACCCTCAATTGCTTTTAGTGCACTTTTAGTATCTTTCACGGCCCTGGCTGATCTCTACTAACTCACAGATGATACAATACAAATGATACTGTGATTATAAATGATATAAATGATATTGTGAAGTGATTGATACCAGTATATCGGTAATACCACAGATATAGGCGTATATAGCCTGAACAGGAAGAGGAAGCATTGTGATGGTAATGGTACCATGGATTTAAGTCTACATTCACAATCGCAGGCCACATTATCGCTGCAGTACGTCCGTGTCATATACCCAAACGTGGCTCTTGTACACACACACACACAATGCTTTATGTCTCAACTCTAAACATCCTTGCCTTACGACTGCTGTAATTTCCATGGACGCACAAGCAGGACGGTGTCACGGTACTTTTCTTAAGCATGGTCTGTCATGTCTTTGGTATGCATTCATGCTAGTAGTGGGTGTGATGTGTGACGACAAACTACTCCACTGTAAAACAAAACCAGCTACATAACTGCATATAAATATGTATTTATATACACACATACATTTCAGTATACACATCCAGTGATTGTGTATATACAGTATGTACATTTACGAATTGCAAAGCAGAGAGGCAAGAGGGTTGGGCTCGTGTATTACTCTCTTTATCTCTATCTGAGAGGATTTCTTCTGCTTCTGAGACGTGTCGGCAGCAAACACACGGAAATTGGCATGGTGTTTATGTCAGTCAGTATGACACTTAACCGAGCTCCGGTGAACAGAAAAGTGATGTTCATAGCAAATTCAGACTGTACTACAGGAGCGACCCGTTCTAATTCAGTCATATTAATATATAAATGTCAATACTGCAGTTCTGTGTATACAAACAAGGCCACATATATGCAAGCTTTAATGATGTTGTTGGCTTTGGATGGGTTTACATAGGAGAACAAATTGAAAAAATCACTGTCTGTGCTGCTTTATGGTCATTGGTGAAACACAGTCAAGACTAAAATCCCCCCCCAAAACACACTGAACACATAGATGTGAAGTACACACTCGTGTCTGCACTGCGAGAGTAAACACACGGCCTTGTGTTGTTGTTCTAATTAGGAGAAAAGGATGAGAGTAGATGGTGGGTTTGACTAGTGTTTCTTATGCACTTGCTCTGAATGTATTTAAACTTATATCTATGTTTGTCTATATGGTAAAGAAATAGGGTAAAAAAAAAAATAATAAGGAAAAAAAAGAATAAATAACACTTTCTGTAAAGCAATGGCAATGTTTATTTATTTGCGAGCTTTTTCTGTGATGAATCATTGAGCCACATTCCTACTCCATAGCAGGAATGTTTGTAACAGTATTTACGACAATAAATGACTTAATGAGAAAATATATACACAAGCTTCATGTGTTTTTTTTTTTTAAATATTATTTTTAGGAACTTTAATTCCAAAGTAAAGAGCAGGAGGAGCATCTTTCCACAGGCCCTACACCACCACGGCACAAACGCAACCGCGCATTTCCTCACACTCGAGTTTTTAAAAAATAATTTATTTAGCCCTTGTAGTTTCTGATACGTTTTAAATCTGAAGTGACGAGGGCCCGGACAGACAGAACCATCAGCTTCAAAGACTTGACAGAGTGATCCAGTAGGTTATCCTAATACTTATCCGTCCAATTAGGCTACTGTGGTTTTAATATACTTACACATGCACCTTGAATTCAGGAACTGAAGAGAAATATACAAAACATGACTCAAAGGCTGGTGGATAAATGAATAAAATAATTAGAAACTTGCGTGTCACGTTATGGGGAACTTTTGGATTTCATTTGCCCCGTTATATTTTCCGACAGCCCGACCAGCATTGTTATATAAATATAAATAATAAAGTGCTGACCATCTTGAAAAGTTCCAGCTGCATTAATGAATATGATATTTTGAACCAAAAGTCATTAGAGCACTAGGGGGCGTTACGAGAGTTCGTTTTCATCACGTTTAAAAAGTTCCGTTTGCTTTATAATTATAATAACCGAGTTAAATAACTGAGCTTGTGCTCTTCATTTGGGTTTCAGTAAAGGATTCTTGGACTAAGTTTTCCGGTGTCTGTTTATCATTGATGTAAATCGAAAAAGTCAGTCACAGTAACAAATATATCATCGGTTTTATTTTTTCCATGGTGTCATAAAGGCGTCTGTTTAACAAGGTTTTATGGGAAGCAGTGCATCGTTACTAATTTAATATCCAGCAGTAGTGGCTCTGGTGCTGTTTAGTGCAGTGCAGAACTCAACTCAGCCACAGCTTTGTGTACAACATAGAAAACTCACACTGATCAATATCAGAACTCTACAAATACATACTTTCACATTAAAAAAAAAAAAAAAAAGGGGCACGAATTCTATACGTATATGTGTTTTTGAAGCTTTGCGTCACTTCCTCCTCGCCAGCACACACAGAACACAATCTTTCAGCTTTTAGATAATGGTTTCTCGCGAGACACCGATCAGGCTGTGTGGTCGCTCCTGTGCCAGCCGGCGTGTTCCAGTCCGAAAACCCGTCCTGAAGTTGGCCCGGGAGCTCGGTCTGCCCTGCCCACTGACCTGCAGCTCTGCCCAGGTGAAGGTGCTGAGGTCTCCACAGCTGCGCAGGTGGAGGAGACCCGGACGCTTACGCAGAGGCAGTGTGTGAGACGTGCGGTCTGGCTGCGTCTGTCTGGCGCACGATGCCCGCGCCTGCCCACTCTCTGAGACACTCATCACCTGCAGAACAACAACCATCCTCAGGATCTGCTCAATAGGAACAACTTTCATACTGTTTTTCATTTAATTTTCTACTGTATTGTAAAACTTTTAAAAACCACTTTAAGTGTAAAAAAAACAATCCATGGAGATTCATGTTATGAACATATAGATCATTATTTAAATGTGTACATAAATATTGTGGCTATTTATTAGAGCCATAGAACTTTATTCCTGAACTTTTCACTCACAGAACAGGTTTTTGTAAATTAAAATTCCAGTTCAGGATTGATTTATTGAGTTCTTTTTGAGTTATCAATGTTTTAATTAAACCCATTCAATTCACGTGAGGCTGGGTTGTGACAAAATTAACCCCATGCTTATGCTTCCTGGACCCCAGTCTGAGAACCATCTTACAATCATATGTTAGAGCTGTGATGGTATGATAACATATAGAAGGTTGTAATATTGTGTGTTTGACCTGCTGGATGAAGGTGGCACAGCGCACAGCCTCCTCCATGTGTTCCTGATCAGTGCGCAGCACGCTCTTTATACTGTTGATCAGCTCTTGCACCTCTGGTGTCAGGCTACACGGCGACTGCTGATGTAGGAAACGCGCCACTAGCAGCTTGGTGTCTCTGTAGCTCTGATAGTCCACCATGGAAGAGGGGCGTGGCCGGCGATGGCCCCTCCCCCGCCGCAGAGTGACAAACGGGTGCACTGCCTCAGGCCCCGACCCCACCGCTGTCCCAGGACCTACTTCTGTCTGCGTGGCTGCCTCACAGCTCATTACTGCTTGGGGAAAGTAGGGAAATGTGGAATAGAGAAAAATGAGGAATGAACCACTGTGTGAAAAGATTTAAGTTGGGACGCTGTGTAAAATGTAAATAAAAACAGAATGCAATGATTTGCAAATCTCATAAACCCATATGTTATTCACAGTAGAACACAGAAAACATATCAAAAATGTTGGGACAGGGCCA